>CM067360.1:35246802-35299232 GCA_034401795.1 Chaetoderma sp. LZ-2023a | reverse complement strand
GCAGACTAGCACTTCCTCTTTGCTAGATTATTGGCAAAGAGAACACACATGTTTTTCAGTCATAAGCTTTTCTTGCTCATTAACGTTGTTATTGGTGTTATTTTGGAAGTGATAAGACCTGATTTGGATGGCGGGAGGATACACTTCGCCACCGGAGGACGTTGGACCTTTAAATCAGGTGACTTCTAGTAAAATTAGCGAGTTTTCTTCCCGGTGTATTGTGTTTCCGGGACTCGCGTTTACCGTGATAAGCGCCTTAGTTAGTTGGTTTAGGTCAACTCGGTGCTACCTAGGACTAATTTCTCTTTCTGTTTCTGTCCACAGGTCTGTATGACGCTAGGTTGTGACGTCACAGTACCAGAGAATTAGTATTCTCTCCACCATGGTTCCATTTCCTACTAACACTGTCAGGTTATCTAACCAAATGAAAAATTATGCCCAGTGAGTTGGAGGCCTGGTATAAAGGTCTTCTCACTTTGCCCTCTTGTTCCAATTCCTTCCCCATGAGGTGGAGAGAGTTAAGAGGCGTGCAGATGGTGGAGTTTCCGGTTCGTCACGTTGGATGGTTTGTCTATACAAAGTGTCAGGTATCTAGTCATTGATAATGTGGTGATGTTAATTATTGTAAACAATCAAAGGGAGATAATTAACATTTTTGCCAGTAAAGAGTTATCTATATGTATCTGATGGTTGTGTAGTCAACTTATCCATTCAGCATACAATTCGTCTTTGCACTTGGATGTTTTGTTGGGATCGAATTTTTCCTGTCACGGGTTTAATGACGTCATAATCAGCTGGCTATGTATTTATTAGCAATTCAAGCGCTAGGCTGGTTTTTGATGTATATTGATCTTTATGATCGTTTTTCCTTCTCCTTGAGTTGGATTGAGTTTCTAAGCTTAACTAGTTGCTCATACTCCTTGTCCTTTGCCCTGTTTCAGGGACCGGGTTGCGCGTCCTGTGGACGTTTTATGCATGTGAAGTTCTGGCCGCATCTGTGTTATCGATGTAGCCCTTGTGGTCCATTGATTAATTGTGACATATGTAAGCACTGGGGGGGCGTGTTAATGTCCGAATTCTTGTGCTGCTTACAGGCGACGGACAAGGTGGTAGTGGTGGAGAAGAAGAAGAAGCGGAAACGAGAGGTTGTAAGTGAGAAGGGTAAGGGGAAGGTCTCGTCCGCGGTGGATATGGAGACCTTCCGGACCGAGATGTTGGGAGAGATGAGGACAATAAAAGATTTGGTTCCAGGGTTGCTTCGTGGCATGCTTCCTGGACCAGATCCTTTATTGTCCTCATCATCGGCTTCGGAGCAGGTAATCCCCGCCTCTGGATCGATTTTCCTTAGTCCGCTTCCGTTGTCCGACGATTCAGAGGTGGCCCCATTAGAGGGGGCGTTCCACGGCCCTGGCAGCAGGCTTATTGCCGCGCCGATAGGGGACCGTGGACGGTTGTCGCTGGAACCCGCTGGCTGCTTATCAGTCCAGGGGTATCCGCACGCCGCGGTGGCCAGTACCTCCTATGGCACCGTTCCTGGTCAGCCCGGGTTAGCTCTCTTTGCTGACCTGGGGTCTAATCTTTCTGACCAGGGTGATGAGGATTACCTGCTAGGGTCGCCGTCTGACGACGTGGACATGGATGAAGACGTTTGTGCACCCCTCGCGGGGAATACAGGCGCTTTTTTCCACGGTATTACTCACCCTGGAGTAAGGTCCGCGGTTCAGGTGGTGGCCCAGGGCGCTGCTGATGGCCAGCGGTACCGCATACCTCGGCTTGCCGAGAGTGTAGCTGGTGCTGGCCGGGCCCGTGGTAGAGCTATATATACCCCGCGCTCTACCGCGGTGCCTGCTCCTGGTCAAACCAGTGATATTCTCATGCCGGTGCTGACAGGCCCGCATGTTTTCCCTGGCTTGCCAGGTGTATCAGCGTACCCGCCGTCAAGTACTGCTTGCGCTCAGGAGGAAGACGAAGGACCCCGTCTTGTAGAGCGCTCGCAGTTAGCCACGGAGGAGGATTGGTATGACGCTTGCCAGTGGTTGGTGAGCGTTAGGCCTGATCTGCCCGTGGAGCAGTCGGCTAGCCACCGTGTTCACACGCCGTGGTTAGCTGGGAATCCAACTGCTAACGCTATGCCTTCTCTGCCGCTGGCGGAGCATGTCGTTGACATGTTCAAGGCGGCGGAGGCGTCCATTAACACGAGTGGACGTCTCGCGAAGGCCCCTCGCGAGGTGGCCAAGCGTTGTCGCATCGTGCCCCTGGACTACCAGCGGTACGGTGTGGTACCCAAGCCCAGCGTGGATGACCGCGCGGCTTTGGGTGAGGATACGCGGCCAGGATCCCGTTCTGACGCGGGGGTCTTGTGCGCGAACGCGTTGCGTTCGGCGAATACCGCGTTGCGTGATGCGGAGGAGAGTGGGCGGGCTTCGATTGCCGCTCTGTCCCACGTCTCCCAGCTGTTACAGGGGGTAGTAACGGCATCCGCATCGCGCCAGCCAGGCCCGCTCGCGGTCCAGCGTACCATCCAGGATGGTATTAACCTGGCGCTGGACTGTATGACGCGGGCGGTGACCAGGAGTGTCAGGGCAAGACGCACATTTGCCCTGGACAATTTGTGCCCGTCTCAGGACCTGTATAATAGGCTACTCCGTACGCCTATGACGGGTCCTGGTCTTTTTGGAGGTGAGGGATGTCGCCACCTCCAGGAGACGGTCACCCTGGTGAATAACCAGAGGGCGCTGCGCGAACAGTTTGAGGTACTGCGTCGTGCTAACGTTCGCGCCGCACCCCCTGCGTATCGTCCCCTGCAGGCTCGAGGTGGTGCTGGCCAAGTCAGAGGCCAGCCGCCGTCGCAGCGCCGGCCTCGGCCGCGTGCGATTCGGCCAGCAGTGAGGGGGGCGCAGGCTCCTCAGCCGCCGTCAGCCAGGCAGCCGCCCGTGCACCGAGGTGCGCGCGGGGCGGGGCGGGTCGCGCGAGGATCTGGGCGTGGTTATCGTTCCTGACAGGGCGCTTACCGCGGTAAGGACCACGCCGGTGTGTATGGCGACGGAGACAGTGCCGCTCTTGCATGCCTTGTGTCCACCGCGGTCCCTAGGTGGACCGGTGGGAGGCCGGCTGGCCGACCACATGCAAGAGTGGGAACGGTTAACTCAGGACCGTTTAGTCTTGCGATGGCTTTCCGTGGGGTATCATCCAGAGTGGATGACAGGCCCGCCGTCGCGACTGTCTCGGGTGCCAATCTGGACTCCCGTTCCGAGAGATCCAGATCAAAGGTTGTGTATCAAGGAGGAGATAAATTCCCTCGTACAAAAAGGAGCTATTCAGCCGGCACAGAGGTGTCCGGGCTTCTATTCAACCCTGTTCTTGGTAACAAAACGCACCGGTGGGTGGAGACCGATTCTCAACCTCAAGCCATTGAACAAGTTCATCGAGACGCCCAGTTTCAAGATGGAAACGGTGCGCTCGGTGTTGGCGGGGTTGGAGAGGGGGATGTGGACGGCGTCGATAGATTTGAAGGACGCTTATTTCCACATCCCCATCCACAGGAGTTTCTGTCGCTTCCTGAGATTTGCATTCCAGGGCAGACAGTGGGAATTCAGGGTGTTGCCCTTCGGAATTTCCACGGCTCCTCGGGTTTTCACCCGTGTGGTTCTTGCGATCACAGCATACCTCCGCAGGAGAAGCATAGCAGTCCACACGTACATAGACGACTGGCTGTTGAAAGCGCACACCCGGGAAAGTTTGTCCGCCAATCTGGAGATTGTTTTGAAAATTCTCACAGACTTGGGCTGGATGATCAATTTCCCAAAATCAGAGCTGACTCCATCCCAGAAGTTTGTTTACCTGGGGATGTTCTTCGATCTGGAGACAGGATATGTTTATCCTACTCAGGAGAGGGTTTAAATACTCATCTCGTTGATTCAGTCAGTGTGCGACAGTCGTCATGTCCTGGCACGGGTTTACTTGAGAATGCTGGGGTTGATGGTTTCGTTGGAACCAGTCATTCCTCAGGCCGCCTTACGCAGGCGGCCGATCCAGTTGTTTCTCATGACACAATGGACCCAGAGTACAGGTTCGCTGGACTCGAATGTGTCAGTGTTGGCGCCTCTGATTCACCACCTGCAATGGTGGTTGAATACAGAGAATCTCTTACCGGGGGTTTTGCTAACCCCTCCCCACCCTCAGGTGACTGTGTATACAGATGCATCGATGGAGGGCTGGGGAGCTTGCCTGGAAGAATCCACGATATCAGGGCTTTGGAATCTGGAACAGTCACAGGAACATATAAATCTACTGGAGCTAAGAGCAGTAGTCCTGGGCCTGGAACATTTCTTACAGAAAGTTCAGGGCAAGATTGTTCTTATTCGTTCAGACAACTCAACAGTTGTGACTTACATAAACCGCCAGGGCGGAACGAAGTCGCCCAGTCTCTGTATGATGACATGGAAACTGCTATGTTGGTGTCTGGATCACCAGATTACCTTGAAAGCAGTTCATATTCCGGGAAGGTTAAACCTGCTTGCAGACTCATTGAGCCGAAGGATGAGTGTTTTACCCACGGAATGGCAACTAAATCAATGTGTGGCGGATCGTCTGTTCGACCATTGGGGGAAACCCAACATCGATTTGTTCGCAACGAGCAAGAATGCGAAGATGACGACGTACGTCTCTCCGATTCCGGATCCAAGCGCTTTCGCAACAGATGCGTTAGCTATCAGCTGGGGGAGAATGTATGCATACGCATTCCCTCCAGCAATCCTGATTCCAAAAATTCTTCAGAAAATCAGACAAGAGGAATGCCAAGTGCTTCTGATCGCCCCGGATTGGCCAAGCCGATCATGGTATACGGATCTGCTGGACCTTCTGGTCTGCAATCCGGTTCCTCTGCCTCTGATGGACGATATTATCTTCCAGGGCAAGGCCCTTCACAACAATCCGTCAATGTTCAGATTGACTGCGTGGATGTTGTCAAGGAATCTAGAATTAAGGAGGGCTTTTCTGAGCAAGCAGCCATGTTTATGGCCAAAGCCAGGAGGGGGTCAACCTCCAGAGCATATAATTATAAAATCAACAGATTTGCAGAATGGTGCTCAAAAAGATGTATTGATCCAATGGATTCATCTATTCAAGTAGTAGCTGATTTCCTCTGTCACCTCTATGATGCCTATAGCCTCAAGCCTAACTCTATTGCTGGTTATAAATCAGCATTAATGTCTGTTATTCCTTGCTTGGCTAAGAGGGGAAGTGATGAAGTAAATACATTGAATGTATTAATTAAAGGCATGGGCAATCTAAGACCAAGGAATCCTCCTGTGATTCCGTCTTGGAGTTTATCGCTAGTGCTTCAAGTACTAGGTGATAAGCCTTTTGAACCACTTAGTTCCATTTCTATGAAACTATTAACACTGAAGACTGTGTTTTTAATTGCTGCGGCCTCGGCTAGGCGTAGGAGTGAGATTCATGCCTTATCAGCCGAGGATGACCGTTTTGTGGTTTCAGGGGAAGGCCTTAAGCTGCTACCTAGGATTAATTTCTTGGCTAAAAATCAGTCGTTGAAATATCCAGGTCAACCTATTATTTTGCCTGCTTTAACTAGATATGATCCTAATTCTAAAGCATGGTGTCCCGTCCGGGCGCTGCGCCGGTACAAACAACGTACGGCGGCATGGCGCACCGACCAGTCAGCGTTATGGTTGTCATATATTGAACCCCATGGGAGGGCTTCTAAGGACACCATTTCCAGGTGGATTGTGGAGTGCATTCAGTTTTGCCATAAATCCGCCACCGGGAAGCAGGTTGACGTGGCCAAGGCTCACAGTGTCCGCGGCGTAGTGACATCCACGGCCCTATTTAATGGGGTCCCTGTGGATGATATTATGTCGGTGGCTCAGTGGCACTGTGAGTCAAGTTTTACAGACCATTATCTCCGTGACACCTCTAATCCTCTCGCCTTGTCGGTTTTGAAAAAATAAATCGGTTTATATTTTTTGAGGTGATTTCCTCATTACTTATATATATCACAATTAATTTATGGAAACACCCACTTTTTTGGGCCTGCATCAGTCTTTACCGATGGGAAGATGATGTCAGCAGCCATTTTCAACAAGGTCAGTCTTGTTCATGTGTTGTCCGTTGTTGATTGTATTGTCACGATTACCCGTTATTAATATGGTGATGGTTTGTGTATTTGTGTGGTTCATTGTTGAGAGTTACGAAAATGGAGCTTTTTCGTCTCTGTCCTGTAGTACATGGCACTTGTACGTAGAGAGCGTATAGGACATTGAGGTCAGTCGACTCTTCCTCCCAGGAAGGAGGGGGGGGGAGCGCATATGACATTCGGTCATCTCTCATACATCGGTCGTGTTATCCGATGGTTAGTCAAATCCTGACTGTTTTTTCTTACAGTTTCAGAAGTTTAAGTGCCTTAAACGCAGAAAAGCGTATTGGGATGAGCTGGTCTTTTGACCTCGCCTCCCTCCCGCCAGATTCACTTTCGAATTCTGGCAATATCAAAAGTATTAGGGAGGTAAGTATACTCTTGAAGTGAAATAAACGAAATCTAGGATTTCTTTTTTCACGAGAGAGTTGATACTTACCTCCCTAGATACGGACCCGGCCTCTCCACCCCACAGAGGCTCGGTCTTCAGGCTCTTAATAGTTGCATGTGTGTCAGCCAATAATCTAGTCAGAGGAAGTGCTAGTCTGCGCATGCGCGGTGGTGGGGCTGGCATCCGCCAGACTACGCTCTGACTCCCTGCCCAGTAGGGGCACCTAACTGTTTTAAATCTGAGTGTTTATTGAGTGAAAGCCAATATTTAGCAATATCAAAAGTATTAGGGAGGTAAGTATCAACTCTCTCGTGAAAAAAGAAATCCTAGATTTCGTTTATTATGATGGTGGGGAAACACTGTATGTTTTTGTTTGAACTTGAAAACGAGGCCTGAATATGGTTACGTTGACACAACTGACAACTATTGCCCTACAGTTGACACACGTGGCTAGATTGTCATTAATGGTGTCTGAAAACGAAGTTTAACATCTGTGCACGAGTTTGAGACTGTCATTATTAATACCGGGTATATCCACCTTGTGCCTGGATGACGGCCTGGACACGACGTCCCATGCTGGTCACCAACCGACTGATACGCCATTGTGGTATTCATTGCCATTCAAGATGGAGTGCGTCTGTTAATTCCTGTAGGTTCTGCACAGGAGGATCCCTCCTTCTCACCATGTTTCCCAGAATGTCCCAGATATGCTCAATAGGGTTCATGTCAGGGCTCCTTGCCGGCCATGGTAGGGTTTCGATGGCATTATGGCGGAGGTATTCATGCACAGCTCTAGCACGATGTGGTCGGGCGTTGTCATCCATGAATATAGGGTGGGTTCCAGGTGCATGATTTACAAAATGAGGGACCACAACTCTATCCAGTATGGAATCTTGATATCTTTGTCCATTTAGTGTTCCAGGTACAGTCAACAGATCCAGCTTACAATCAAATGAGATGCACCCCCATATCATAACGGAACCTCCACCAAATGGAACTTCTTCCATGATGTTACGTTGGTCGTACGCCGTGCGTCTGGACCTCCATACACGAGTTCGACCATCTGAGGCATGAAGCAGGAACCGACTTTCATCGGACCAGTGTACCCGTCTCCAGGATCTCATGTTCCAGTGTCTTCTTTCGTTGCACCACCTCAGACGCTCCTCTTTGTGGTGTGCAGTGAGGAGAGGACGTCTGACAGGTCTCCTAGCTTTCATGCCAGCAGCATACAGTTTCCTTTTGACGGTAGACATTGACACTCTATTGCGCGTTTCCAATTGCTGGCTGAGCACTCTGCTGTTGGTGAATGGAGATCTCCTAACAAGGCGTACTAGGGCTCGATCATCACGGGCAGTAGTCTTCTTCGGTCTTCCAGATCTAGGCCTGTCCTTCACCTCGTTAGTTTGCCCATGTTTTGCAATCAAACGACTGATTACAGTATGGTTAATGTTCAGCTGTCTGCCAATCTCTCTGCATGACATACCAGTGGTATGCATGCCTATGATTTGCCATTTCACACGATCACTTAACCTTCGTCTTGCCATAGCGGTTCACAATCAAGAGCTAATTCTCTCTGTACAAATAAACCACGGTCATGAACACAAAATTCTTAATCTTGTCGCCTAAATCTGTATGTAATGTTCTACACCTCAAACTGGACTTTTACATAACTGAACACGTGTGCTGTTTCCCGCCACGCACGGACATCAAGCGGCGTGAAGTCATGCATGCATGTGCATTTCGTACTTGGAATTATGTCAGCTAACGCGGGGACAAAAAGTATGGCAGCCTAGTTGTACCATCATGTTTCTACGTTCTATTGTTTTTGCTGGTGCTTAACTTTTGCACAGGTGTATATATATATATATATATATATATATATATATATATATATATATATATATATATATATATATATATATATATATATATATAATATGTATGTAAGTAGCCCACATGTTTGTCATACCCATCAAGCTTGACTCTTCACCACAGCTCGTCACTTGCTGTTTTTGATCTCTTTGAAACAATTTGACCCTCATTAATTTGATCATCTACTTATATGCCAGTATTTTATCCCTGACCTATATGGGATGGTATCAAAGGTCTTTTGAAAGCCTAAGTAAATGGCATCAGCTGCGTGTCCCTGGTCAAGTTCTTTGTTATCCACCCACCCACCACTACTGGTGGGTGAAGGATATATTGATTAGCTTGTCCATCCATCTATCCATCTGTCCATTCATCTGTCTCAATATACTCACCTGTCCTTTTCTTGTCAACACAATTCCTTCAAGTGTACCCAATAGGTTAAGCTGAAAGTTGATCATAAATTCATCAAAATTGTCTTCTTCGGTCCAGATCTAAAAGAGTTTTGAATTAATGCTCACATTTTTTTCATTGGTAATATTGCCTCAATATTTAATGCTATGATTCCATTTCGATGAAATCCATCCATAATCGCCAGAGTTCTCTTCAGTGGCGGGGCAATAGTGGGTTCAGCAGCTTCAACGAACCACTCGGAATGCAGTAGGTGGCTTCTCAGAGCATCTAACTTTCAAAATCTACCAAGGAAGGACACATTGGCTTATCTAGGGGTTTGGGGTGGGTTTGGCATATCTAGGGGTTTGGGGTTGGTTTGCCATATCTAGGGGTTTGGGGTGGGTTTGGCATATCTAGTGGTTTGGGGTGGTTTTGGCATATGTAGGGGTTTTGGGGTGGGTTTGGCATATCTAGGGGTTTGGGGTGTTTGGCATATCTAGGGGTATGGGGTGGGTTTGGCATATCTAGGGGTTTGGGGTGGGTTTGGCATATCTAGTGGTTTGGGGTGGGTTTGGCATATCTAGGCGTTTGGGGTGGGTTTGGCATATCTAGGGGTTTGGGGTGGGTTTGGCATATCTAGGTGTTTGGGGTGGGTTTGGCATATCTAGGGGTTTGGGATGCGTTTGGCATATCTAGGTGTTTGGGGTCGGTTTGGCATATCTCGGGGTTTGAGGTGGGTTTGGCATATCTAGGGGTTTGAGGTGGGTTTGGCATATCTAGGGGTTGGGGTGGGTTTGGCATATCTAGGGGTTTGGGGTGGGTTTGGTTGGCAGACTTCCACACTTGAAAAAAATTGGGGGAAATATTTTAGGGAAATACATATTTACCCAGATTATTTACACAAAATTTGATCACTCTGAATGCCTGTTGGTACAACTGGCACCTGATGTAGGTCTGCCAACCACTTATATTTCACGACCTGTCAAACGCCTTTCAATGAACAAGGAAGCTGAGGCAACGAAGCAAGTCTGAGACATGATTGATACAAGAATAATAGAGCCCTTTGCATCATGCTGGGAAAGTCCCATAGTATTTGCCACCAAGAAAGATGGATCTCTACATTTCTGCGTAGACTATAGATGCATGAACGCCCTGTGCAAGAAAGACGCAATATCCATTACCATGCATCGACCAGGCCCGGTACTCACTTGTGGGCACTCAGTAGTTCTCCACTCTTGTGGATATTGGCAAATGGCCATGGAAGCGTTTGACAAGGAAAAGACAGCCTTTTGCTGTATAGCTGTCCTGTTTCAGTTTCGCAAATTGCCATTCGACCCGTCTAACGCTCCTAGCACCTTTGAAAGACTTATGGAATGCGTTCTAACGCAACTCCAATGACAACTTTGTCTATGTTAGACGATGTCATCATGTTTGGAAGAAGCAGCGCAAAACCTACAGCTAGTACTGAATAGGTTTGCCACTGCCAATCTCAAACTCAAGCCTGGTAAATGTCATCTGTTCAGAGTAAGTGTAAACTTTCTGGGACATGTTGTCATAGCCAAGGGAATCACCACCGATACTGAGAAAATCATTGCAGTACAAATGCCAAAGAACTTGTCTGAACTGAGAAGTTTTGTTGGCCTTTGGCAGTACTACCGGTGTTAACTAGAGCACTTCTCTGAAATTGCCCGGAGATTGCACCAACTTACTGAGAAAGACTCCTTTTGAGTGGGCAGAAACACATAAAAATGTGTTCCAGACGCTTAAGGAATGCCTAGCAAATGCTCCTATTCTTACATATCCTTATCCAAACTCAGTTTATCTTAGACACTGATGCTTCTGACTTCGGTATAGGTGCAGTGCTGTTTGAAGTACAAGATGGGCATGGACGTGTGATAGCCTATGGAGTGTAATTATGCCACCACCACCAAGAAAGAACTTTTAGCAGTTTTATTTACCAAGCAATACAAGCACGTCTTGTATGTTAGAGAATTTAAGCTGCGCATTGACCACGCTTCTCTGATATGGCTGAAAGAAAAGAAAAATCCAGAAGGCCAGATAACACGATGGCAAGAAGCGCTGTAAAGTTACCAATTTACTGTTGAGCATTGACCTGGATGCCAACTCGATAACGCTGATGCTATAAGCAGACAGTTTTCTCCTGAAAGCATAACGCCAGTAACCATCAGTCGCTTAGAAGTGCGGTCTCAGCAATTCCCAATTATGGATGCAGCTGAGTGAACAGAAGACGCTGTACGCAATGCGCAAATATCTGATGGCGCTCTGAGCATCGTGATTGCCTGGCCTCTTGCTGGCTACAGACCCATGATAGGTGAAGGTGAAGTATTTCTATCAGAGATGCGATCGGTTAAGCTTGGACAATGATCTTTATTACGGCGAAATGCTTAGTAATACCGGAAACTTATAAAAACTTAGTCCTACAGCAGCTGCAGAATAATGTAGAGCATCTAGCGTTAGAGCGCACTAAGGAACACATGAAAACACGGTGCCATTGGCCTGGCATCCAGACATCTGTAACTGCCAGAGTGGCATGGTGCGAGCCATGTCAAAAGCACAACACTGGCACCAAAACCTGGCATGCTACCTTATGCACCAGTATTGTAGGAGTGCCAATGGAAAGTGTGGCCATAGACATTTTAGGCCTGTTACCTACTACGCATGATGGCAATAAAAATATCATTGTCATCCAAGACTTTCATCAAGTGAGTTGAAGCTTTAGCCATTCCTGACCAAGAAACAGCCGCAGTAGCAAGCGGCATAGTCGAATAAATTTTCTGTCGGCTTGGATTTCCTACTGAAATCCACAGTGATCAGGGACGCAACTTTGAGAGCCATCTGTTTCAAGAAATGTGCAAACTCTTGCGCATCAAGGAAAGCTGTACCACACCATTTCACCCACATAGTTGTGGAATGGTAGAGCATTTTAATCGAATGTTGGCCGCTATGCTCTGTAAGGAAGTTGACGCCAATCAGCGTGATTGGGACTTCCTTACCTTATGATGGCCTACTGAACCTCTAAGCATTTATTACAGGATTTACTCCTACCTACGCCATGTTCAGTAGAGAGCTGTTGCTGCCAGTAGCCTTAGTGATGCCGAGATTGGCCGACAAATAGAATAGTCGGTCATTATATGTAGAACTTCTGCGTACCCGTCTATCAGAAGACTATCAGATCATCAGAGACGAACTACAAGTCGTACACAGGCACCAAAAGTTTTGGCACGATAGACAGGTTCATGGTGAGCCTTACCAGCCTGGTGACAGAGTGTGTGTACATGACCACAGACGCATCAAGGACCTGGCTCCAAAGCTCCAATACAAATGGAAGGTGCCATGGTATATTATGCGGCGTCTAATGGATGTTACCTACACCCTTACCGATCTGGCGGGTACTGCCAGGCTGGGTATTTAAGCAGCGCAAGCCGCAAAGCTTGCCAATTGCTCATCAAGTGCTGGACCCTGTTGCGGCTGCTGCCAGACCTGTGAGCAAGAGGCCCCATCGACCTCTTCAAACGTTGAAGGAATGCCTGGAGCGCTATTGCAGCTCCAGACATGGGCAAGCTCAACTTAGACTTCCGCTAAGTGCCCGATTCCTTCCCTCCCTTGATGTCGCATCGGCGTCGCTTCCGTCATTTGGTGGACTCAGGGCATGATTCTGCCCCTGATATGCCAAGGGAAGTTTCTGAGCCATATTCAGCTGCGTACCTGTGGTACCCATCTCTGCGTCACCACCGCCACCTCATAGATCCGTCATTACTCAAACCAACATCTCAGCATCCGTAATCCAGGACGACGATGGACGTGGGCATAATGACAGATCATGGTAATCACTTCCATTCTTAACCAACTTGCAGGTAACTAGATTGGCAGACTTGGTTAATAACATTAATTACAGTGAGTTACGCTAACGACCTCTAGAAAGCTAATTTATATGAAGTGATTACATTGAATTTGTGTAACCCATTAGTGGGTGCACAAATTCGGATATTCAGGGATACAAGTTAAAGTAATCCTGTCGGCCAGCGCAATCTTCATCATGCGCTTTTGTACATTATGTAATACATCGCCAGTGTATATATATATATATATATATATATATTGACGCACTGACAATGCACAGCTTCAATTTCTACATGCTAACCAGCCGACAACCCGTTAGTTTAAATTTGTTGATCACCATCTCCTCGGTCGGGGATTGAACCGCCATACTGCAACTTCGCATGGCATCAGCAACCAGACATCTTTCCTCTGGGCCACCGCGCCAAGATAAGAATCTTGAGTTAGCCGACCAGCTTTCACATGTCTGATATATTGACACTGGCAATTCATATGGGACTATCTGTGGGTGCATCTGCCACTATTCAATCCTAGGCTTTTAAGCCTATTGTACTCTGACTCAATCACAGCTCTGGCAGTATATGTATTTGTTTTATTGACACACTGGCAACGTGCGGCTTCAATTTCCACATGCTAACCAGCCGACAGTCATGCACCCATTAGTTTAATTTTTTGATCACCATCTCCCCGGTCGGGGATCGAACCGCCATACTGCAACTCCGCATAGCATCAGCAACCAGACATCTTTCTCCTGGACCACTGCGCCAAGATACAGCAAAACTATGTAAGTGGGCGTATGTTAGTATGATGCTAAAGCTAAAGCCAAGTCTTCCACACGCTATCGACACTGGAAGATATACAGGGAGAAACAAGAAAATCTCATGATTCTTACGTCAGTGACATTATCTGTGGTGACATCAGGCAGGATCTTAAAAAGTTCTCTGACTACACCCAAGAAGACGCGAAAAACATAGCAAATAATGCAGTAATAAATGTCAGTCTGAATGGTGTCCATAAACATAAAACTACATGGCCAGACAACATCCCAGCCAGGTTACTCAAAGAATATTCTAACAAATTTTCTCCGGCACTAACCAAAATTTTTCCAATTAGACAATGGTACAATACCAGATGATTGGAGAAAAGCCAACATTGTTCCTATCTTTAAGAAGGCAGATCGACATCCGGCATCAAACTATACGACCAGTATCTCTAATAATCAGCAGCAAACTACTTGAGCAAATCATTCACAGCAACATCATGGACCATTTTGATCTACACAAGATCATAGCCAACCAACAACATCGCTTCCATTCGATGCAATGGTGTGAGACCCAGCTCTTCATTACAACCAACCTATAGCTGAAAGTATCTCTAAAGGGCAACATGTTGATGCCATCCAGCTAGATTTTTCAAAGGCATTTGATAAAGTGCCCCACTAATGATTGATGTATAAACTCAACTACTATGGTGTATCGTTCCTATGGAGATGCAGACTTCAATTCTGACCATAAGCCAATCATTACACGCCTTCAGATGAACCATCTTTATCTAATGTTTAAACGTCATACCAGGAAAGAGGGTAGAGTCACCTACAACCTGCCCAAGATCATCAGCGACACTCCCACTCATATGCCATACAAAAAGGCCATCAGGGTGCAGATAGCTAACATCGACGTCAGCTCCGATCAAAGCCTTAGCCAAAATACTGAAATCTACGGAATCATCAGCTACCAGCACCATAGAAATTCTAAAGAAAAACAACAGCTATGTATACTGATGACACTATAGTAGTAAAACTATCAGCAGTGCAGAAAGCGTTTTGGCTGTGCATATATCAAACTGGTCAAAGTGAAGACTGTACCAAACTACGCAGAGAACGTAATAACATTCTGCGCCACATTAGTGAATGCTTAAAAGATCTTGCTATTCAACAGGCAGACTCCCTAGCAGATGAAATCACTGCCACGGATGACTGTCACAAAATGTTTCGGGCAACCTGAGAGTTACTAACTACACGCCACCACTCACTGTACACAACTCTGAAGGACACTTACTCGGGTCTAAGCAGGGCACAGCCAAGGCAATTCAAGAATGGTTAAAGGAACAGTTCACTGACTACGATGATGAGCCTTTGCACCCATTGTCAGGAGACCCCAGGCCTTTACTAACACCAATTAAAACCAGAAGTTGAGAAGGCACTTAAAGTCCTGTAAAATGGACGTGCATCTGGACCTGATGGCATGAGCAATGAACTATTCAAATATGCAAGTGACATTATCTCAAAACCGATCATGCACCTAATCGACTCAGCTTTTGTGCACCACCTTCCCCATCGATGTTGTAGGCCAAGGCACCTTTATCATGCTACGCAAGCCCAAGAAGTCATCTGCACCCCAACCCCCGCACCCCACACCGTTCCCCCCCCACACCCCAGCCAATTTGTGTCCCATTGTGCTACGCAACAGCATACAGAAAATGTTATCCAATGTTACTTTATGCCACATCCGATACAAGATCAATGACTTCACCGGATCATGTCAAAGTGGCATCAAACATGGACGCATCTGCACAGACATTGTATGGGGTCAACGAATGCTTGTGTATGTAGTCATGTCCAAACACTGAGACTTCCACAAAATGGGCATTGACATGTCATGCCCCTTCGACACAATTAAATGCTCAAAGATCCTCGATGTACTATGCCAGGTCAGTTGCATTGAAGATGAGCCACAACTAGTGCGACTACTACTTACAGAGACCAAGCTGAGATTACGAGTCAAGTCAGTGAAGTCCGTAGAGTTTGAGACATCAACCAGCTCCCCACATGGAGATGGTCTACCCCCCTGAGCTTTTCACATGTTACCTTGCTGCTGCATTGAAATCTGAGGGGAATTTTTCCACAAGACACTCCCCCCTCACACCCCGACCCACCAACCCTCCCCACCCACCCAAGTGTCCATGTTGGCTATTGTAGCCTCTGGGATGTGGCACGCTGGTCCGCCAGACGTTTCCGTTCCGCAGCACCGCAGGTGCGTGGCACGGCGGGGCGGGATAGCTGGTTAGCCGCGGATCTCTGGGTTGTGGGGCCGGTGCTATGCGTTGCTAATCACTAACGTTGGAAAATATAGTAAAATAGGTCACTTGACCGTGCGGTGCTAAAAGGCACTGAAAATGAAGATAATATATACATAATAATAATAAACTATAAAAATGCAGTCTCAAATGACCGGGAGGTACCTATTAGCCATCAGGTAAGACAATAATAATATAACAAGACAGAGTACCTATTAGTCATCGGTGCGGAATAAGTCTCATATTCACGATAGTTGAAAGCGTTACACAATTTGGAACGTGAGATGGCACGATGCTGAAGTCAGCTGCTAGGAAAATACTGCAGTCAAACTACTGATACGGCTCATTCTCGGGAAAAGTGAAGACAATCCTTTGTGGAGGAAGATGGCTAGTAGATAGTCAAGTTTACATGAAAAGTTATTAATTTATCAGAATGGTCTAAAAAGTTCCATACTGGTGCAGAAGTTGAAAAATGCACTACAGTTCTTGATGGGCTACGGAAGAATGTTAGTTAATGCGGATGCATTCTGACAGTCTACAAGACGAGATGCATCGAATAGCTCACACTGCATCAAGCAATGTTCCCATAACTTAGGTCGAAAATGTCAAAATGCTAACACATGATGCGCGGATTAATTTCCACTGCTGGTTGCGTGGCACAGCAGATCTGACGAGTCATCACCGAGTACATCACTCGCCCCACATACTGAACGACGAGCTACATCGGGGCCAAAAGGCCCATCCGCTCAAAAGGTCCCTTTGCGGAAGTAGTACCTGACTTTACTTTGTTTATTGCCACCAGGTGATATCTTCCCGGGAGCTTACAAAAACTGCAGTTGCGGATGTAGTGGCTTGTACCCTAGAGACAACGATTCTGAAAACCGAAAGGATCCACAGCAGACGTTGGATATCTGCGTTACGGAATGCAGTCACTTGCGCTCATCCTCTCAGACCAGGCACCTCACCACCACCTGAGTGCTCTCGAAATTTTTCCACCCCTTGTATACTGTCTGTGACGTCACAGATGGAAAGCCACATCCAATCAGCGTGCACACTTCAGAGGCAGAGAAGCGGGTCACGTGACATGCTATAGTACCCATGTACTGAGAGCATACATGCGCTATGCCTATGTGGTTCAATATTTTGAAAATAGAATAAGGGGGCTCATTTGGCCATAACTCAGCCAATTCTTAACCGATTTAACAATGGTAAAGAGTTTGGGAATCCTCGCTTCATTCTGGTCATGATGGCGACTAAGAACGGTGAGAAAGATGCAATCTAAAGGGATTACCAGTACCAACTCGTTACTGTTTGAGATGCTTTTTCTGCCCAACGAAAACACACGTTGTTAAGCAATCTCTGATGCCCGTGCATGCACGCTACACGATCTTACGGACTTAGTCATTTTATGATCCTCGCATAATCGGCTCTACACACGCATATCGTCCTACCCTGGGGACGTGCTTGGAATGTACCCGTCCCGGCTGTTATGTACCCAGACTACCTGGGACGGTTCGTACCCGACCAGTCGATCCACCACCCCCTCCCAATTTGGCACCTGTGATGAATGATACCACCATTGTGGATAGAACGTACAGGGCACACACTAGGCGATAATTATAGACTTCTCGGGTAGCCACGTAGCTGAGAGGAGGAGTGACGCGAGAGATGCGTAGATTATCAGAGACGGCAAATAGGGATGCAAAAGAGTTTGGGGAGGGCAGCATTTTTTTTTTTTTTCCCGGGCCTTTTCTTTTTTGTTTCATGCTACGGCACGTGCTCTTTTATTTGTTTTATTACTTTGATTATAGCTAAAACAATAGCTCGCATGGGCATTCTCTTGGATGACGGATAATTAATTTTCCCCCTAGAACACCCAAGCTCCAACATACTAGAATTAAGTTATTATATAAAAATAGAATGTATAAAAATAAAGATATATATATATTTATATACATATCACAAGTTTTTAAAACAGTAAATTATGTATGCATTTCGATATATGAGGACATGCATACAGTGCGGCCCGTTATTGCGAATCTGCACGGATGCCTCTCGCCAACCAATATCTGTCTTGTTATCTGAAACAAGAAGAAAAATAATAAGAAAAATAGTATGTTAATAATAATAATGTTCTTAAAACATTAGAAAGCCACCAGGCGGCCCCAGCAATAGCTACGATGGCATGATCAGGATAATGACATGTTCGCTGCGGTATGCTGTGTACTTACACCATATAGAGTGATGTGATTGCAGCATAGGGATCCGCAGCGATTATTGGTGAGACACAGCTATGTGATAATTAGCATAGATGTGTAGGATGGCCGTGGTCAGCCTAGGGATGGGGTTTCAATTTTAAAAACTTAATAATAATAGTATTTAAAAAATAAACATAATAAGCATAATTCACTCTACCGCACAACTTAATAAACATTCTGCTGAATCCGCGACAGTAATGACCTCAGGTATTGGCTGAAAAGTTACCCCAACAGGTTTGGGTGCCGTGATCTGCATATGCGGGACATGGTGGGTGTAGTCGAGATGCTGAGATACTTTTGGTAACATCTTCCACACTGCTGTCAGAGGAGGTAGCGGATAGGTTTGGAAAAGTTGTGTCTTGCGCATGAGGTGTCGACGTTGGTGTGATGTGATGAACTGATGTGGTTCTGGGTCTCCGGTCGGTCGTGGTGGTTGCTGTTATCATGGTGGTCGTCGTGGTGGTAGTGATGGTAGCTGGTGCGGATTTCTGTCTTCTGAATGTGGTGATGAGGCATGAAGAAGTGGTGCTGGTGGTAAGTTTCCGGATCTTGGCGGCCTGAATAAGTCTGCTGGCGGATGTATGCGGAACTGCTCAGATGGCATGGTTGGTGTGCGATGCGGCGTTTCCCCCGAGTACACCCAGTGTAGTGGCCTTACGGATAGCGGGATCTATGGATGCGGTGTGAGGAGTACTGGTTGTGGGTGGTGACTGGTGGAATTAGTGCTGTGTGATGGCGTTGTCGTCGTACTGATTCCGTGGGCAGTTCCCTTGTCAATTGTTAGATTCTGGTGGAGACGCGAAACTATCAGAAATGTTTTGTAAAGTTAAAAGAAAGCCTAGGCACAGTCACTTTGGGTACACTTGTCACAACTCTTGTTGGTTGAGTGACGGTGGCTGTTGATGTAGCCAGAACTGAGGGTGCTGCCGATGTGGTTAGTGTTGGGGTCACTGGTGTGGTGTCTGCTGCGTTGGTGGTTACTGCTGACATGGTTGCTGGTGTTGCCATTGTAGTGGTGATGGAACGCGGAGGAGTAGGTTGGTGTCTCTTCGTTCGTTTTGTCTTGGCCATTCTCCCGATAGGAATTACTTCGAGCGGTGTATGAGTTAAAAATTTTGGAGCTGTAATGTCAATAGGCTCGTCCTGCTCCCCGGGTTGAAGATTAACCACGAGAACACAATGCGTGGACGTGGCGGCGTGAGTCATCCCGTACCATGTTGCCGAAAACAAATGTTTGCAATCTAAACAAAATGCGCGTTGAAAAAGATGGTATATTATAATTAAGTACACTGAAATTTCTTCACCGTTCTTTGCTGAGTTTCTTCTATCGAGCTGTCAGACAAAGCCAGATCTTCCGCAAGAGGCTTCTGCAATGTGCACTCCGAGTTTTTCTCATATGCCTCTAAGTCTGCACTATTCCAATTTGGTTTTCCAGGTATATCTTGATTTGGTTTTGGTATACTCCTATAGTTAATAGCTGTGTCAAATGTTGCAGATACTGGTTTGTGGTCTGACAAGCTGATATCAACTCTACAACTTCTACCATGTCTACTGCAATGCAATTGTCTTCCTTCCCCATAAAGTAATCAATTAAGCTAGATACATGCGGTCTCTCTATGTGCGAAAATCTAATATCAAGAGGATAAGTTTTTGCATTTGGAACTCCAAGCTTTATGCTCTGACAGAATGATTTTAGCAACATGTTATGTTTAATTTCCTTTGTGTTTCTATGCAATGAGGCATTAAAATCCCCGATCACCATCACGTCGCTCATATGCACTTTTGAGATGATTTCTGTAATGCTCTAACTCTGCAGCGAATTCAGCTTCAGCCTATCTTCCATTTGTAGGCAGCATATAAACATCCACAATTGTGGCTGCCCCTTTTATGCCGTTGATTATGTAAAGGAATGAGTTATTTACTCTTAATTCACTTAATTTATTGATTATTTTAACATGTGTGTTCAGCTTTAATTTGTATTATTAGTGTTTGGTTATTATAACATGTCATTCCAGCTTTAAGTGGTTTGAAGCAAAATTGTGTAAATAATGTTTTCTATATTTCATTCTTAGGGAATATGACTTCCAATTATTGCTTTGACACATTTTGGACACAAAATATGTGTTGAACATTTGTATTGCGAGATTTTGGCTGTTATATGTATTTAGAGGAGGGGGGGGGGGGTGTCTGGTTGCTGATGTTAGTATTTCAACCAGTTTACGGAATTGATTGACATGTGTTGGCAGGTGTAGGTAGTAGGTTGTATGCGTGTCTCGTGCATGTGCCGTCAGAGATGGATGAGTGCAGTGTAGTGATTTCGGAATGGTGAGTGCAGGTATGTAAGGTAGTGAGTTGGTAGGGGTGTGGTAAAGTTGATGCGGTGTGTAATTATTGGTTGAAGGGAGATTTGCCAGGTAATTAATGTAGGATGATTGGATGGTATTGGAAAAAGGGACTATTTGGTGTAGCAGAGGGGTGAGAGTATGTTAGCGTGGATCTGGTTGAATTCTCGCTAACCAACTGTTCTGTTGTCAACATTGTAACAAGTATTGCCGGTGAAGATGTATTGTGTGGATGGGATCCTCCTTTGGTAGCAGCTGTGGCAAATAGTTAGTCTTCAGTTGCTGGAGAGGAGCAGATGGATGGGGGTGTCACCGGGTGTTATGTATGGCTAGAAAGGTTCCTAAAGCTGAATTCCCTCTAATGGGGGTTCCCCCCCCCACCCCCGGATGTTCTTGTCCAGGAAGAAATGTCATCACTCACATAAGAAATGATAGCTTAGCTTTGTGCTGTTGTATGGCACCTTGAGAGTTCTGATCTTTGTCTGATGTCTCAGTTATGTTATGTAGATTAGAATAGGTGAAATCGAAAATGAAATAAATCAATTGAAATAAAGTATATATTTATTTATTATCTTTATTTACATTTGTTTGTCTATAAATCGAAAATAAATCATATATTTTTGCATTCAAAATATGTGTGTTTGTTAAAAATCTAGGAGCTGAATCCTGACAAGATTTATGTTACTACCAGGATACGGATTTCCAACTTAGTTTCAGCATGCATATAATTCTATCATAAAATCAAGCATGATATTTTGAAACTTTAAAATTTGACTGGATTTCTTTTTGGCTTCCCGAGAAAAACCATCCAAGTCCTTGAAGTTTTTTTCATATGATCATGTAGCTTAAGTTACTTTTGTCACTCAAGTTATTTATTCATCATCTTAGGGCTTAAGTTACTCAAGTTAGTCATAATTTTATGGATTAACTTTTGTCACTCAAGTTATTTTGTTGACAGAACCAAAAGTTTATTAGGTTCTCTTTAGATATTAGTCTCCATTATTTCACCAAGCGAACTTAAATTCTGGAAGTTGTTTAAAATTCTTCAAGATTAAAATTTTAAAAAATTTCAATTAATCCTCCACTTGGGATTAAGAAATTGTAGGTTACTCCGTTACAATTACAACTACTATTGTTCTCTCTGACCCATCAGATAAAATTTCCACTGCTCGGTCAATTGATGTATGCCAAAGCCCACCAATGCCTGCTTGTCCCCGTGGTTTACATGACAATGCTATTGGGTTGTCTTGGTCATAGGTTTTGAAAGACAACATTATCCCTGCTTCATGCAACTCTGCTTTCACAGCTTCAGTCTCAAACTGGTAACGCCAATATTCTTGAATGATCACAACGTGGTTATGCCTTATCAGCCACATCAGTGCCTCCTTGTTACTGGTGTACCCTTTAATATTGTAGGTTGCAATTCTCAAGTTTACGCTAGAGATGCATTCACATAAATGGTGTTCATCAGGACTGGGCAGGCATCTGTCACCATATTTTCTATTACGCCCCTTCCTCACTTCATCCTTGCTTTGATCTTATGGCCCTTGCCTAAAAAATGTTGGTCACTACTTTTAATCACTACCGTGCACTTCCCATCCACGTCAGTTGCCAGCTGAGTATCTGCTGTTAATGGCATCTTCTCCAGTGATCGAGGCAGTTTATGAATAAGCATATCTTCCTCATTCCATAGCTCTGTCTGTGCCCCACCAACCTCTATAACTGGCTCTGTACTGCCTTTCTCATCTGCCTCCAGTTCTTCTTTTTCTATTCCACAGGCTGTGTGTTCATCCACACTTACAGCAACGACTGCATCTGCCCCTCTCTCCTCTTCAGTCAGCAGCAGGTCTTCTGTACTGGCCAATTCGCTTACTGCCGGTGTATTGTCCACACTCCTTTCCTCTCTTAATGCCTGTGACAAGTCTCCTGGCTGCCTCTTCTCCCCTGGATCATCCACATCTGCATAGTATTGGTTTGAGGGCTTTGCCGTGCCATGGTAGTAAACAGAATGTGCACCATCTTTGCCCCCATCTGTGGACACTTCCGGCTTCTCCACTGTGCTTGGCTCATCCTTCCGTCTCTCTTCAGGGTACCATCTCAGTGGATCTAGCCTATCATGCTCATGTTCATATATTATTTTCCTTCCTACCCCACAATATACACTCTTTCATTGTTGATCACCCACTCTCCATTCTGCTTTCCTCACGCCATTATGTACGCTCACTCGTTCTAGGCTGCACTGTTTCCACTCGTCTTTTCTCACTCCTGCCAGTATTCTCTGGTCCATCCCTTCACCACTAGGTACGTGTACACTCTCGCGTACTAGATTGTGATGTATATAATCAGGATCCTCATATATTGTGTCATGTCTCCTGTGCCTTGCCTCGTACTCATGTCTTGCCTGGTATTCGTGCCATGATCTATTTTTATCACTGGGCTGATTTGGATTAGCTCGTCTTTTCGCCACAGATCTTAACCAATGACTTGTGCGCAGACTTTGGCCCACCCTGATTATCTCAGCTGATCACCTATCTCTCTTACCAGTTCTTTCTCTCTCCTTTCCCCTGGCTTCTCTCTCCTCCATCTTACCTGATCTCCCCTCTCTATTATCAATTCTGTCTTTCTCCTAAACTCTCCCTCCTCGATCCAGGGTTTCTCAATATGTTTTTGACCACTTGCACTTATGTTTTCTCTCTGGTCTACCTCTTCGGCTTCTTCTGCTGTCACTCTCTACAATAGGCCTTGGCCATCTTCTGCCTTGTCCCTCTTCTGTCCCCTCTTTCCTCTAACTGCTTGTTCTCAATAAGCTGATGCAGGTCAATCCAAATCCGTCTAACTTTCTCTGACAACAACTGACTCTCTCTTTCCAACTCAAGCCTTCTACCCTTAGCTAATCTTCCCTCTTCTTTCAGTCTTCTCATTCATTCACCCATAGTCCATCTCTCGTGTTCTTGCTCAAATATGGCCTTCATATTGTCTTTCAATTCAATTCTGTGCATCTCCTTCATTACTAGCAGTACAGAATAAGGCTACTCAAACCATGGGCCAGCTATGTCATTTCTGCGTTGTATCCCTTCTTCCATATGGTTATCCCCGATGCTCTGTCCTTGGCCCCGCATCAGTTTTAGGCTATTTCTCATCTCATTAATGTCTGATTCAAGTTTGTTTATATAGGGTGTCATCTGGCCCTCTGTTCTGAGGAATCCATTGATACGTTTCAGCTTTTCTTCCAGTTGCTTATCTATGGCTGGTTTTCTAGATGTTACTCTTACCGGATCTATACTAGCGGCTGTAGTACCAGCCGGGATAGCATCGCCTGTTATTGTTTTGTTGCAGGCACCCGCAGTCATATCATTTGGTCTAAGCACTTGCTTGTACAAACCAGTCGGCAATTTGGCATTTGTAGTTCCAGCTGTCACTTTTGTTATTACTATGTCCTCTTCTGCCGGCTTTGAAGCCACTAGTGCATCTCCTGGTAAAATGGTATCTTTAGATTGGTTTTCATTCACCAATTTGTCTCTAGACAGTGTATTTAATGGGCTTGATCTTATTCCTTCTTCATCACCCATACAATTTTCTGGATGGCACAGTTTTGGGCAGGAATACGCAGATTTATTCAAGTTGTTAGAGTTATTGGTTTGATTATTTATTCAGCCATTTGTAATGATGACGTCATACAGTACAGAGTTGCCAGATTGCTGCAACTTAAAGTATACATAAATCAATAACTGTGATTACATTACATCCCCCCTCCTTTAGGATGAAAAAGAACATGCAAATAATCTAATAAACTATATAAAATTAAATGTGTTTCTGTCTTTGAATAATGTCACATAATATCAGGATAGTAGTAACTCAATAGATGTAGTCTTTGGACACATTTGGTTTCAACTGTCTGCCAAACCGACTGTACTTTGGAATTACAGAAACATGCTCATTAGGGGAATCCAAAGAACTTGGCATTGTGACGATTTGAGCCGTTAGGGAGTTGGTACATTCACCAAAATCATGTGGCAGAACAGGTACCTTTTCGCTTACATGAATGTTTGTTTATGAATCACCAATATCCGACTCATTGGGTGTACATTGGTTAGTTTGTGACACACTGTCTTTCATTTTATGAAGGAAACATCTGTTGCGATGGTAGTCTCCTCCATCATCCATATGGACCATATACAATCGCAATGTTTTGCAATAGTCTGTTACCACACTAGGTTTCCATTTTCCGTCTGGCTTTTGCATTCTAATTGTATCACCTTTTGCTAGTTGCTTTAATTGAACTGCATTACGGTCATAGTACTTTTTCTGATGTTTGCGACTGTCAGTCATACATTTGACAACTTGTTTTGAGTTAGCACACAATCTCCTACTCATTAACAGTTGAGCTGGGGAAGCGCCAGTCTCATTTGGTGTGTTTCGATATGCTAATAGTCCTATATATGGATCACTATTATCCCTGTCACACTTTCTCAAAATATCCGTAGCAATTTGGACGTTTTTTTGCTAACCCATTTGATTGCTGATGAAAGGGACTCGAAACAGAATGCTGAATGTTCATGCGATGTATATTGCATACCATTGTCAGATACCAACTGCTCACAAATTCCATGATCGATTTGATGAAATTGATCACTGTACTCGATTTAATGTCAGGTAGTTTAGCTATTTCGAAATATCTACTGTAATAGTCCACCAGAAGTAAGTAATTCTGGTGCTTCTATTCAAATAAATCTGTTGCTAATTCTATCCACGGACCTTTTGGAACAGTGCCGAAAATTAATGGTTCTTTTGGGTTAGAGTTTCTGTGCTCTAGACAAACATTACAATTTTCGACCATTTGCTCGATTTGTTGACACATTCTTGGCCAATAGAGTAAATCTCGAGCTCGTTTTTAGTATAATTCCATGCCAAAATGACCAGCATGTATTTTTTCTAATATGTCAGGTCTTAACTTAGACGGAATGATAAGGTTGTTACCTTTGAAGACCAAATCATCAATTACCGATAATTCGTCTTTGATCGTCCAGTAATCTGTAATTTCTACTGGAATGTCACGTTTGTCGTTGGGCCAACCACTACGGATTACAAGTTTCAATTTACCCAACACACTATCCTTTTCTGTTTCGGATTTAACTGTGTCAAGTTTGCTTTGAGTTATAGGCATGTTCTCTAATACTGCATGCACATGTTCTTCTAACAATGTGTCATCATACACAACATCTGTTGCTTGAAATGTTCTAGACAGGGTATCTGCAATGGGCATTTCTTTACTAGGACGATACACTATTTGTATGTCATATTTTTGCAAACGTAACAACATACGTTGCAAACGAGGTGGAGCAATTGTCAAATTTTTCTTCATATTGCTTTCTAACGGTTTGTGATCCGTTTCTACAATGACCTTTTTGCCATATAGGTAGTTGTTGAACTTTTCACACCCTACCAATATAGCCAATAGCTCCTTTTCAATTTGAGCATACCTGATTTGACTTGGTGTCATCGCTTTTGAAGCAAATTCTACAGGTTTTCCTTCCTGCAGCAAAACTTCACCTCAACCTGATTGGGATGCGTCCACTTGCAATGTGACTGCTTTAGAAATATCAAAGTACTGCAAAATTGAACAGTTTGTTATTTGACCGTTGACCTCATCAACAGCTTTCTGTTGTGATGAACTCCAACTGAAAATGACATCTTTCTTTATGAGCTCACGCAATGGTCCAGTAATTTCAGCCAATTTGGGTGTAAATTTAGTCAGGTAAACAACCATACCCATGATTGTTTCCAGTTCTTTCTTAGTTTTCGGTGGTTCCATTTGGATAACGGCATTGACATTTTCAGTGTCGGGCTTCAGGCCATTACTAGAAAGAATATGGCCAAAATATTCTACTTCTGGAACTCCTACTTGTAGCTTTTCAGGGTTTAATTTAATGCCTCGCTCATGACATCTGTCTAATAGGCACCTTAGGTTGTCATCATGTTGTTGACGACTTTGGCCATAGACAAGAATGTCATCAACTAAAACCTCAGGACAATTGAGACCTTCCAAGTTTTCATTCATTTTCTTCTGGAAGATTTCCTGAGCTGAAACTAAACCAAAAGGCCTTCTAGTAAATTGCCTTCTTCCAAAGGGCGAATTGAAAGTAGTTAGCTTGCTACTTTCGTCATCTAATTTGATTTGCCAGTAGCCAGTTTTATCATCAAGTTTACTGAAAGACTTGGCCCCAGCTAATTTGTGTGATTTCTTCTATGGTGAGCAACGGATACTCGGATAGTGTTCTCTTTTAATGTTTTCATTTAATTGTTTTGGATCAATACAAATTCTGATATTTCGGGCATCTTTTTTGCTGACTGCGACCATTGAACTTATCCAGTCAGTGGGTTCATCAACCCCTTCAATAACACCCATTTCCTCCATACGTTTCAGTTCATCGTGAACTTTATCTTTCATACCAATGGGGACTCTACGTGGTGGGTGTAATACTAGGCATGCATCCGATTTGGGTTTGATTTTTACTTAACCTTGAAGGTTCCAATCCCTGAAAACACATCTTTATATTGACCCAAAACACTTCGTTTTGTTAGGTCTGTGTTTTCCGGATTGGTGGTTTCAGTTCTGACCGTGATGATAACTTTAATTAGATTCAACTGTCTACATGCACTTAAACCTAGTAGTGGTTTAACGGGAGTGTCAATAACATAAAAATCAAGATCTTGGGATTGGTCTCCTACATGTTACTGTACATTTACCCACTACATCAATTTCTCACCACCATAACCAGTCAATTTTGTAAGGCCGTTAGTTTGCGACCATTTAGTGACTGATTATATACATGCAATGGTATGCAATTTACTTGTGCACCTGTGTCTAATTTACACTTGACAATTTGACCTATTCCGATGGACAAATCAACAAAAACTTCATTAGCAGATTTGTTATTTTCAGCAACAGTCTCCAGAAATAATGTTTCAAAATTATCAAGATCAGGTTCATTTGACGTTACATGGGCGATTTTACGTGTATGCTTTAGAACAGTTCTCCACAGCTTTGCGAAATGATTGGGCTTTTTGCACTTATTGCATAACTGTCCGGTTGCTGGGCATGTTTCACTAGGGGGATGCTGATGTCTGCCACATTTTTGACATGTACCAGTTTTTTGCTTAGACCGATAGTCATGGTAACTTTGCGCTGCGTTGGATGCTTCTAGTGGGGTTTGTGTTTTATGTTTGTGCTTTACTAAGTTCACTTCTTGCATTGGATTCAAACGTTTGAGCTGTTCCATGGATATTTCATGTGCTTTAGCTATTTTTATTGCTTTAGCTAAAGTCAAGTCATCCTCTAACAACAGTTTTTTCTTGAACCACTTTAGAACACTGACACCATACAATGTTCTGGATGGCACGGTTATGGGCAGGAATACGCAGATTTATTCAAGCTGTTAGATTTATTGGTTTGATTATTTATTCAGCCATTTGTAATGATGACGTCATACAGTACACAGTTGCCAGATAGCTGCAACTTAAAGTATACGTAAATCAATAAATGTGATTACATTACAAGCCATCTGGCCAGTACTACTGGATTGATCCTGTTCCTCCTTTGGTGTACTGGTGTAACTACTATTACGGTCCTCTGGATTTTTGTCTCTCTGTATCTATGTATATTAATTGGTTCCTCTCAGAGCTTGTACAGATGACCTCAGTTCTTTTGACTTGTAGTTTGGATCGACTGGTCGGGTACCGGCTGTACCAGCTAAGCTGGGTACGCGTCGACCATCCTGGATTTGTTCCCTGAACACGCCCCCCCCCCCCCCCCCCCTGGGTAGAGCCGTAAGCGTATATCGGCCTATGGAAGAGATCGCATTGTAAAAACGACTAAATTCGTTAAAGCGCATAGTGTGCGTGCTCACGCTTGGATGCTATTTATGACGGAGCACGTAGTTTACGACCAAGATGGGATGACGCTTTTAGTGTACCGAGATGGTACCCTGTAATCCTTTTTGATTACCTGTTCCCATTAAATCTGGCATTAATCAAGACCAGAATTCGACTTGCTTTTTAAATCTGTAAACCATTTCAAAATCGGTTAAGAAATGGCTGAGTTATCCACGGAAAACCTGTCTTGATTATCTTCAAAATAGTGATGTCATAACCACGTGGACGCAGAACTTCTAGAATGTTCTAGAACATTCGACAGCGTTATTATCAGCTACGAGGTGATTGGCTGTTGCTCGAGCGATGATTGGTTGGATCCTGCGCCTGTGATGTCACGGGGAGTATAAAAGGAGACGCGATCCAGAGATCGAGAGCATCCACGGCCAGGGGCCGAACAGGTTGGACCTGTACTAGCTACTATTGAACGACGATGCGCATATTACCTCGCTTTCAGTCAGTTTTTCTCGCGTAGCTAGCAGTCACCCAACCCACCGCACTAAAACAATTTTGTAACTCCCTACCTACGGGAACAATTTGGAACTTTCTGATTAATGTTCACGAATATCAATATCTCCTTCGGAACACAAACTTGCGGTGAGGCCTTTACGGCCTGAATATGTGATTCTACAGATGTAGAGGCAGGATGTTCTTTGATGGATGACTCGCCGGATCTGCCGCCCACGCCTAAAAGTGGTATTTCAACTGTCACCACACTAATATTGTGTAGGTTCTTCTAACTTTCGACCGCAGCAAGTAAACTCTGCCCGATGCATCTTCAGAGCTGGCTGATGTACCCAGCACCGTTAAGCATTGTTTTGTATCTTCATTTGCATCTGACAACCCCTGCTTGTGATCGGGTTGTTTACATCTTCCATCCGTGCCATCGGTGTATGGGAACTTTCTTCACAGCAGTAATGCTATCGTATCTTTTGCTGACTGCTCGTTAGATATTCTATTAGGCTTACAGTGCTTACAGTGCTGAGCGATGTACTCCCTCCATGAGTGTTCTTGCGGGAATCCTGTTTGCGGAAACCAACTTGCGGGAACCAAACTTTCCAGCTTCCTGAGAATGCATCAACTCACGTCAACTGCGGAATGACATATCAATTTCAGTAACACGATAGCATAACTTGGGAATAGCTATCGAGTATTCAAGTAACTATACTTCACATTTTAATTATTTCGCAAAATGTACTCTTCTAATTATATTGTATCCGTAAGAATGGTCCCGATAACTAAAAGGTACCGTAATGGTCTTAGGACCGCTAGCTATGGTTTCTGTATATGTTTATAGTTATTCTTATTTTCTATAAGGTGTTTTTACTAACCGCACCGTAGTAGGTTCATTAACCTGTGCTAAAGTATATAATTCTGATCATATTACACTGTATTGATTGTTCTGGTTAGTTTATATATATGGCCAGTGGACATCAGTTCATATGTTTTGTTTATTTATAGCAAATATAGGACTGCAGTGCACGTAGGAAACACTATACAGCAACAATTATATATGCAGTACTTTCTCCCACCACCAACAATTTTTCACTGAGGTCGCTGTTCATGCTATAACCCTGTTTAGCCCGGCATTCTACCAACTAAAACCGTTTCTATTCAGCTCGATAGGATAGGTTTGATATGATTAAAGACACTTTCTTCGCTGAGAAATCTGTGGTATGCTCTTCTCTTCCGGCAGTGCGATAATCTAGCCCCGCACTCCGGTAAGACTCATAACTCCAAGATTTTGTCTCTTCATGTTCCACTCAGCCTTGTGGCTTCTTAATTGTTTGGATGTCCGTATCTGCACCATGGGCTGATCCGACTCTGGGAAACTACTAGGGTTTCCGAGCGGTGATGGCCAGGATGTGGTATCACACACCGTCCCTCGTATCTTCAGATACTTAGTAGTTAGCACTTTTGCCAATGTAGGAAAACACCGCGAAAACATATCTTAATTATTATTTTATTTACTGAACCATCCTCCCGCACCACAGTGCAAAACTGGGCAGCTTGTATATAAACCTAACGACAGGTTAAACGGTTAGTTCCATAGGACCCGGTGAGATGTGTATCCCCACCGCATTCCATAAAAATGTCTGGGCATGATATTTAGATCTGCCACGCCCTGATGGGAAGGACATTTACGGCGGGTATTCGTCTCTCTTACCCCCACCATAATGATAGGACAATTGTCTAATAATGCTTTCGTGAAAAGTAACCTGTGTCCTCTAACGTTTTATGTGGTTACGGAGCGAGATGGCCGGATTCTTATCAAGTTCGGAGATCTTACTAAGTAACATGTATAAGCGCTGTCTTCAGTATTGATGTCTTGGGGCATCTGTTCTCAATGACAGCCGTGTCTAATAGCTAGGTAGATACCAGCCATTTGAGGCCAAAACCAGTTCTTGTTTCAAAAACAACTAAAAGCTAATCAAGTGAAGCAGAAGGCCCGCATAAATAAAGCGGCAACTACTAATTCAGCATACTAAGAATCACATAAGACTGTGACATGGGAATCCCTCAGGAATCGTTCGTCCCGTCTTCACGTAAAACAGCATGCAACCCTATAGTCATAATCTTACTAGGTATGGTCTTTTCTTTCTCAAGCATTTTTGGTTGAAATATTAGAGTGGGCCCATTTTTGCCTACTACTCTTCTCCCGCATTAAGCAGTGGCGACACCTTCCCGAGACAGAGGCCCGCGTGAGGCACTTGCCTCTCGCAAGGACTCAGCGACGACGGTCCATGTGAGGATAATACTCCTCACCCAAACTAGCACGAGAGAGGCACATAACTTTTTTGTCCGAGATAATCTTCTTCCTTTCAGCTTAGAGGTATAATAACTTATAATAAGTTAATTAGTTAAGTGTCGTGTATGAGAGCCTCCCTTGCGGGAATACCTCTGCGGACCTACGAGTCTGTGTGGTACCTCCGGGAGCCCCATGTTTAAAAGTTCATCTGCCTGTCTCTATGTCTCGTATTTTCGTATGCTCTTGTTTAGTTTTATCTAGCATATTCATAAATTGTTTAGGTAAAATCATTGTATAGACGTATATTTTTAGGTCACCAAATCAAATCTTGTAAGTCCATAGATCACGAAATTGCTATGGACAGGCATACTGGTGACACAAATTCTTGGGATGAGACAGTTGTATTTAATGTTCGTGACAATGGTCGCACGGCCCCAGCGGAATGATTGAGTTCCACCGGCCTAAGGAGCCAGTTTTTGTTACCTACAGGGCAGTCTCGTACAGGATCCGTCACCCCGAGACCGGATGCTAACCAGCGTCATCATTCCTCATGCACTTGCAGCGTGGGGAGTCGACATGATACACTGGAACGGCCCGACACTACCCCGCGAGCTACAGACTTCAACAACTTCAATGTCTTCTCTGGTCTGTACTACTACCGTGGAGCCATCCGCCTCGCACATAAAACAACAGAATTTCTGGTCCTCGTCATCATTCAACAAACCTTGCAGTCTCTCAGCCAGTTCCAGACACTCTCCGTGTTACCATGTTGAACACCCGGTACATTCCAGCATCCACGCATTACGGTGCGCTTGTGGTAGATATCCGTAAACAACAATAATTTTCAGTAAACATGTGAACAATTTTAAAACTTAATCTTGCCCGTACTAATCAGTTTAATATGCTATTTGTGTAGTATATTAGATCGCTATGCCATCAAAGAAAGATAAGACAATTCTGGTTCGTACTATCAGTCTATACCACATAGGGATTTTAAGATAAAACAATAATGTCTTCAGTTTCCGTGATTCTTTTCTCGTGTTGATTAAACTTCAAAGTGGCCAGGGGCGTACGCAGCGTGGATGTTTCCCAGAGAGTCGACTGCCCCACCTGATATAAACTATATGGTGACTGTCGATCTCACCCCTAGATTCAAGAGTCGATCTCGCCCCCACTGGCATACAGCTAAACATTTATATTTTTGCACGCGCGATTGGTGTGGATGTTGTTTTTTAATGACTCGGCTGCCAGTAATGGTCCAATGGATTATACACTTAAATTTTTAATAGTGTATATAGCTGGTCTTTTGGGAATATTGTCATATTGCACATGATAAAAATTACTACTACTATTGTCCAGTAGAGGGTATTGTTATTTCAAGGGTACACATTTTTTATGTTCTCACGTGCGCATCGCTTAAGTGATGTCAATAAGTAATGTAGCTATAAATAGATATAGTTATTACTACATTACAACCTACCTCCTTGCATTACTATAACTCTTCTTCTCTGAAGGGAAGCGTAGTAGGATGAATTTTTTACAGAGTGACTGAAGGCTTCTTCAGGAATCTCCATACTCTAATGATGAAATCCATAGTAATTCGCTTGAATGCTATATCTCATAGAGGCAATAAGAGGGTTAATCCAATACCCATAGCCACTGAGTAGGTCATTAAGCACAGTGACAACCTCATTGGCTGATAGCTATCACATGACCTTGTTGTAGCAACCAAGATTTCATTCCTTTTCCTACTCTGATAGGAAGAGGCGTAGAAATCTTTGCAGCTAATTTATAACTTTTATTACTTATTTAAATCAGTCTGTGGATTTTGAAAGTTGGGATTAAAGGTCATCGAGGATGTCTGACAAGAGGAAGAAACCTCCCAAGATAAGTGGTTGTAGGTTATGGTGTTGTAAGAATGATTTTATGATCATTTCTATTTTCATGGTAGACGCGTTACCAGTTTTGGTTATTTGCATCCAAAGTGTTTAGACATATGAGTTGTCTATTTGTGCCTCTTTATTAACAGTGGCTTGTAAAGTAGAGCTGGGCGGTCTGACGGTAGTACCGTGAGGACCGCAGTATACCGTGACCGTTGACATTTCCAAATACCGTGAATACCGTCCATAATGTTTGAGCAATATTTGAGAAATATATTCATAAAATCTGACTTGACCAAGGGTAAATAAGTGCTAATAGTGCCAAAAATACAGGCATCCCTAACTATTAGCCGAGTTCAGGTGAAAGGGTTGTTGTAAAAACAAACGTCAATTACAAAATAATGACAGGCAGATTTGTATGTCAAACGTACGTCTTGAAAGTCTCACGGTAAAATTGCCTTATTTAAAACATCTAAACTCATTCTCTGGCCGTCCGCCGGTAGTAAATACACTATAATATATTCCCTATTCCCGTTTCTATTATTTGTAATTTATTACTCCAAGCATTTTGTCACCGAACGAACACGCTAGAATAACATAATAACATATAAACTGCGTGCTATTCAAACACAACAGCGATCTCGCAAAGACGTATCTGATTGGTTGTTCATGAACTAGACCGTGGGAAAATACATTACTATGCTGAATTTATCAATGAAAATTTACTTAAACGTAGTATTTGCTCGCGCCGTTTTGATCACGTGCTAATTTATTAACACCGAGCAGCGTTGAAGTCGTTATTTTTTATTTTTCTGGCTTGTTTTAAGAAATTTCTTTACGGATTAAATCCAGTTTAAGTAACGACACCTAAAAATTATAGTGTTTTAGTTTTTGTAATTCCTTTTTCAACTGGTTACATGTCGGAAGTTTGCGGAAATAGCTTTTTACACGCATTGTTCACGTGAAGCATGGCGAGTAACGAGTCTTCACATCGGGTACTCGGTAATTATCAGAAGCTTTGGAATCGGCTATATTCAATGTCGTGTTATATGTATGTGTATAGGCCTGTTTTCGCGAGTAACAGAATATACGACTCCAACAGAAATAAAAGCATACAACACTCGCCCCGTTTAAATACTCGCGGATTTTGTCTGGACTGTTTATCAAAGCGCTCGACTGCCAAAACAAAATTTACCGTTTGCTGGTCGCACGCATTAATAGCAAGAACAATCCAGATTGAAAATAGTGCACCCCAATGTCTCAAACAGCGGGTTATAGTTAGCGAGTCAACCACACCCGTTGACTGATATTCCCGTGAATGATATTACGTCAATAAAAATAGTGACCTAATAAAATCGTGAAACTCAACAGTCGCAATAGACATGTTTTTCTTCTCTAAATCAGGAAGCCGATTTATTTATTTTACCTATATTTACCGTTGATTGGAGATGGAAGTGAAAAGGAAATGGAAAATTTTTTTCTAATTTCGTGGCATGCCTCAAGCTCAGATGACGGTATACCGTGGTACCGCAGTATTTATTCATGGTACCGGTACCGTCATGTAAATATCAATACCGCCCAGCTCTATTGTAAAGCTATTGTATTGTCATGCTTGTATGGTATTGAGCATGAATCCTGATATAATCTCGCAAGAAACTATAAATAATTTAAAAAAATTTGAGATCTGTAAGGTCTCTTTTTGTAAATCTTGGGATTAGCGCGGCTAATTCTGAGTCATATTCGGAGCTTTACTTTATCGGATCTTACTGTTTATACGATTCAGATCCGGGAAAGTCTCCGAAGAGGTCAAAGGAGAAGATTAATGAGAAGAATTTGAGTCACTATCTAGTGTTCTAATGGCAGCTGCCAGAGATTTATAAATCAGACCACGTTGGACATGTTTGTTCCAAATGCACTTCGTGTACCCTTGAGTCTTCCTGCCTAATTTGCGGATCATGGTCGCTAGCCAATAGAATGTCAGGGTATGAAATAACGGTCGGACATCGGTCATGTCCGATCAAATCCGGATGGGTAAACATTTTTTACTGAACATGAATTTTGGGGAAAATTTGCAAATTTTGGAAAAAGAGAACAAGTGAACAATGTTTGTATCACACTCAAATACGATAGATCGATCGAGCGCGCGTTTGTGCGTCATTTGCACATTTCTAAGTGAAAACGATATTCATCTTGGTTACCAGTATTCGTGATCTGTCAAAACGCGTCATACCGGCAAATTCATCCTAGAGGGTGGTCTTACAATAGCTAATTGTCCCGGGAATAGTGTAAACCTTTTATACTGGCGAATTTTCTGATTTCTAATGAGGGATATAGACCGTGAGTGACTTGAAAATTAAGTCATACGGCGAATAAATGACAGATAAAATTGCATAGAACATCTGATAAATGATACCACTCAAAATCATGTCATTTCGCTAGTCTGAAAATGATCGAGTCGATGCAAAATTAGCAATGGCGGATCTACAAAATCGGCCACTGCGCACAAGTTAGTGATGTGTTCTTACACACCTTCTGTCATGAGAAGAGAATTTGGTCTCACAATTTCATTGGTTGTTGGACATAATTATATCTAGAAAATCCAATGACATTACGTGAGAGATTTTCACAGAAGTTTGAGACGCGTTCTTTCACGCCTTCGATACTGAAGAAGCTAATTCTTCCTCGCGATTTCCTTGGTAGCTGTATATAGAAAACCAATGAAATAGCGGGCGAGTTTTCTCACAATAGAAGTGAAGAAAGCAAGTTCATAAATAATCGCACTGTAGAAGACACTTGACAACACGCGCGTTACCATTATATTCGCGTTCTACAATTAACCATTTAATGGTCTAATTTGTCTAAAAATTTTAATTAAAAATAGTTAATGGCCATTTGCAGGTCAAGAGATTATTTTTGAAAATTTACCATGGGAATGACTGTCTCAGTTACTGAATAAGCCATTTCAATGGAAAATTTCAAAAATAATCTCTTGACCTGCAAGTGAACATTTATCAGGAAAACTATCGCAAGCCTTTTTTGACTAATGTGTTCTAAAGTGAAATTTAAAAAAAATTTTATTGTACATGACTGTGACAGCAGTTGATGTGTTGCTAAAATGGCATCTGAGCGAAAAGTGCCCAAAGGGGCAACCCTTTCTAAATGGAGGACCGAGTATAAGTGGTTAAGTCCTCATTTTCTGGGTCCTACAGTTGACTATGAAATTGTTCTATCTTTATGCATTTTCTCCTGAAAATGTCTTAGTCTATTTGACTTTTTCAGGACAAAATGGGTAAAAAATAGAACAATTTCACAGCCAACAGAAAACCTATATTTTTCTCCAGAAATGCAGGAGATGGCCTCTGAGAGCATCTAGATTTAAAAGTTTTCCGGGGGAAGACCCCCGGACCCCCCGTCAGGTTATTCAACTTCCGCTTTTTTGTCAGATCAAATTGACTCTCCTTATTTCAGACCCTGAAATGTCCTTTTTCAAACCTATTTCTCCTGCGACCTCTAAAACTGCAGGAAATCCTCCACTAGAGTCAGCGGTTTAAATTAAGGCCAAAACTGAGGTCAACACGGATTCTGCCATAATACTCGAAGAAAATTGTTTTGTCAATGGAGTGTCTCCAGAAACAGGTCAGCAACATAGATTTGTCTATTGACAGCAGGATTAACAAAATTATCCTGGTCTATTGACAGCAGGATTAACAAAATTATCCTGGACCAGTCAGTTTCCAATTCTTCATCTCCTGATGTAATTGGGGGTGAAGCATTGGAACTGGCTGTTCCTAGAAAATGCTGGTTTACAAAATCTAATAAATTCAACAATTTGCACTGTTTCAGGGGTACGACAAAGAAGAACGCAGGAATATGAAGTCTCGGTTTACGCCTCGTTCACTGCTCCTTCATAAGACAGTCACTCCATAACAGATTTCTTCAGTATCATCAGTCAACATTCCGCAGCCTGCGCCCTTGCAGACCGATGAAGGTCTCGGGCCTAATCAGGTCATAAGTCGGTCCGGCCTGTGACCTGTCACTACTGTGTCTTCACTGGATGGGCCGAAGGATTTTCCCACCAGAATGGTCCAGGTCGTCACATCCACTGTCATCTACAAAGCCAGTTGCTTCTTCTTATATTGTTTCTGCCATTTCTCTGGCTAGATGTCTGGGTCCGGGTTTTTCCTGGCTCCGAGTCTGGACGTTGACCGGCTTAGGTTCCCGTTTTCATTGGGGGGGGGGGGGGAACTGGTCATTCCGGCTTGTCAGAATCTGTTTTGAATTTGTCTACAGGTTGCCCCGGCTCTGGCTCCAGCCTGAGCTGGGACTGGTCTTTCTGGCATGTCAAAATCAAATTTAAATCTTTGGCTAGATAATTTTTTTAATTTTCTCAATGGGATCTTTTTTCACCTTATTACATATGTGCATATCATTATCTTATCTAGCAGTACTCTCTTGCAATATCTTGGTAGTTCAGGTTTCTTTCTCACCCCTTTCTGTGTGTTATCTCTCCTTGCATTCTCTCAATCTAAGGTGTAGTAATTTTTATTCGTTCTCAACCTTTTCTTCTCGCAATCTTTCCTATCTGTCAAATTACTGGGCAATTATAATTAGCTATGTTTTGGTAATTTTTTCGTCCCGAGTTAGAGGCGCAGTTCTGTTCGGGCCGTTCATCTTTTTGTATAGTACACCTCCTCCCCTCTATGTTGGCAAGCTTGACATATTTAGTTTCCTAACTTTAGGAGAATTTACATGTCATTCTATATTTATCGTGAATATTTTGTTCTTTTAAGGCCATTCTTCCATTTTTATCACCCTTTTGTTTTGCAAATATTATTTCCTAAAAGTTGGATTAGATTTGCTCTCATGGTATTTTGTGTTTTTCTTTGATACAAGTTTCTTTGCTGTTTTTCGTCGTTATTTAGTAGCTGTCAGTATTTCGTCAACACGTCCTAGTTTGGCAGTCTATTCGTCCTAGTCTCATTTCGCCTCGGAGACATTATCGCTTTTTTCTCTTCTATTTACCCTTTTTTCAATGCTATGTTCTTATTTTTAGCTAAAAATTTTTTATTTACAGTTATGTTTTTTCCCACCAGTTCGGGATTGGTGATTTTGGGCTCGATATTTATCATTTTTCAGTCCCTTTTATCTACTTCCGGTAGCTGTCAGATTGTCATCATCGTTCCTGTCACTTTTTATATAGGTCATTGCCAATTCGCCCCGTATATATTTTGTTCCCTTTTTGTTTACATGAAGTTTTCTTTTGGTTATTATATAGATTCTTTACATAGATCAGTTTATTTTAGCTAATTCTATTTGGCTGGACTCTCACCCCGCCCATAGGTTTACTTTGGGATTTCTATTTGTCACTAAATCTAGTTGAAACACTAATTAAATTTATCTATAATGCTTTAATGTCTCCAACTTTTAATAAGTACGGCAATACTTCTATGATGCTTTTTTCTCCATGCGAAGATAGTGGTAGAGATTGAATAGTAGAAATCAAAGCTAGTTACCTCTCTCAGGAAGGGGTTAGAATAAGGATATAGCCCTTATATCTATGATAAATCGCCTTTCTCTGAATTCAAGTAACATTACTTTCTATTCTTATCGTATCATCCAAAATTCTCTAAATAGATTCTTGATCCCTTTGGGTATACCCGAAGATGTCAGTTTTTGTCATATTTGGGTATTTCAGAATGAAAATTTCAGTCATATAATGTGGACTATTTAGGTTAGTTTTTAATTTCAGCTTTAGTCAGATATTCAGAGCCGAGTAGTGATAGGATCATCTACCTCTTCATGGCTCTGCTTAAATCTCGTCATTAGAGAGAGTATGGAGATTCCTGAAGAATCCCTCAGTCACTTGGTAACCACAATACCCATCAGACATTGGCTGTAAAAAATTCATCCTACTACGCTTCCCTTCAGAGAAGGAAAGAGCTATAGTAATGCAAGGAGGTAGGTATATGTAATTAGTAAAACATAAGACCAGACCCTCCAGGTCGCCTGGTCGTATTTTTACACCATATCAGGAAATTTTAAAAAGATGTACATAGATTAAGTGATTATTTTATAAAATTTTGGTAGCAACAAACCATTAAATTTGATTTCACGTCTGAATATTGGATGCCGGGAAGTCAGGAACGTGGAACATTTTTAATGGAAGAAGATGCGGACATAGAGGCTGAACAGCAGCCCGAATCCTAAGAAGTTTTATACATTTTCATGTCAGCATAGTGAAAAACATGGTTGTTATTACACCACAAAAACATCCATTACCGTTCAATCACTACTTGCTAAATCAAATTTTCACATCAAGAGTATACTTACCTCCCTAATACTTTTGATATTGCTAAATATTGGCTTTCACTCAATAAACACTCAGATTAAAACAGTTAGGTGCCCCTACTGGGCAGGGAGTCAGAGCGTAGTCTGGCGGATGCCAGCCCCACCACCGCGCATGCGCAGACTAGCACTTCCTCTTTGCTAATTTATTGGCAGAGAGTCTACACATTTTCACTTCAAGAGTATACTTACCTCCCTAATACTTTTGATATTGCTAAATATTGGCTTTCACTCAATAAACACTCAGATTTAAAACAGTTAGGTGCCCCTACTGGGCAGGGAGTCAGAGCGTAGTCTGGCGGATGCCAGCCCCACCACCGCGCATGCGCAGACTAGCACTTCCTCTTTGCTAGATTATTGGCAAAGAGAACACACATGTTTTTCAGTCATAAGCTTTTCTTGCTCATTAACGTTTTTATTGGTGTTATTTTGGAAGTGATAAGACCTGATTTGGATGGCGGGAGGATACACTTCGCCACCGGAGGACGTTGGACCTTTAAATCAGGTGACTTCTAGTAAAATTAGCGAGTTTTCTTCCCGGTGTATTGTGTTTCCGGGACTCGCGTTTACCGTGATAAGCGCCTTAGTTAGTTGGTTTAGGTCAACTCGGTGCTATCTAGGACTAATTTCTCTTTCTGTTTCTGTCCACAGGTCTGTATGACGCTAGGTTGTGACATCACAGTACCAGAGAATTAGTATTCTCTCCACCATGGTTCCATTTCCTACTAACACTGTTAGGTTATCTAACCAAATGAAAAATTATGTCCAGTGAGTTGGAGGCCTGGTATAAAGGTCTTCTCACTTTGCCCTCTTGATCCAATTCCTTCCCCATGAGGTGGAGAGAGTTAAGAGGCGTGCAGATGGTGGAGTTTCCGGTTCGTCACGTTGGATGGTTTGTCTATACAAAGTGTCAGGTATCTAGTTATTGATAATGTGGTGATGTTAATTATTGTAAACAATCAAAGGGAGATAATTAACATTTTTGCCAGTCAAGAGTTATCTATATGTATCTGATGGTTGTGTAGTCAACTTATCCATTCAGCATACAATTCGTCTTTGCACTTGGATGTTTTGTTGGGATCGAATTTTTCCTGTCACGGGATTAATGACGTCATAATCAGCTGGCTATGTATTTATTAGCAATTCAAGCGCTATGCTGGTTTTTGATGTATATTGATCTTTATGATCGTTTTCCTTCTCCTTGAGTTGGATTGAGTTTCTAAGCTTAACTAGTTGCTCATACTCCTTGTCCTTTGCCCTGTTTCAGGGACCGGGTTGCGCGTCCTGTGGACGTTTTATGCATGTCAAGTTCTGGCCGCATCTGTGTTATCGATGTAGCCCTTGTGGTCCATTGATTAATTGTGACATATGTAAGCACTGGGGGGGCGAGTTAATGTCCGAATTCTTGTGCTGCTTACAGGCGACGGACAAGGTGGTAGTGGAGGAGAGGAAGAAGAAGCGGAAACGAGAGGTTGTAAGTAGGAAGGGTAAGGGGAAGGTCTCGTCCGCGGTGGATATGGAGACCTTCCGGACCGAGATGTTGGGAGAGATGAAGAGGACAATAAAAGATTTGGTTCCAGGGTTGCTTCGTGGCATGCTTCCTGGACCGGATCCTTTATTGTCCTCATCATCGGCTTCGGAGCAGGTAATCCCCGCCTCTGGATCGATTTTCCTTAGTCCGCTTCCGTTGTCCGACGATTCAGAGGTGGCCCCATTAGAGGGGGCGTTCCACGGCCCTGGCAGCAGGCTTATTGCCGCGCCGATAGGGGACCGTGGACGGTTGTCGCTGGAACCCGCTGGCTGCTTATCAGTCCAGGGGTATCCGCACGCCGCGGTGGCCAGTACCTCCTATGGCACCGTTCCTGGTCAGCCCGGGTTAGCTCTCTTTGCTGACCCGGGGTCTAATCTTTCTGACCAGGGTGATGAGGATTACCTGCTAGGGTCGCCGTCTGACGACGTGGACATGGTTGAAGACGTTTGTGCACCCCTCGCGGGGAATACAGGCGCTTTTTTCCACGGTATTACTCACCCTGGAGTAAGGTCCGCGGTTCAGGTGGTGGCCCAGGGCGCTGCTGATGGCCAGCGGTACCGCATACCTCGGCTTGCCGAGAGTGTAGCTGGTGCTGGCCGGGCCCGTGGTAGGGCTATATATACCCCGCGCTCTACCGCGGTGCCTGCTCCTGGTCAAACCAGTGATATTCTCATGCCGGTGCTGTCAGGCCCGCATGTTTTCCCTGGCTTGCCAGGTGTATCAGCGTACCCGCCGTCAAGCTCTACTGCTTGCGCTCAGGAGGAAGACGAAGGACCCCGTCTTGTAGAGCGCTCGCAGTTAGCCACGGAGGAGGATTGGTATGACGCTTGCCAGTGGTTGGTGAGCGTTAGGCCTGATCTGCCCGTGGAGCAGTCGGCTAGCCACCGTGTTCACACGCCGTGGTTAGCTGGGAAACCAACTGCTAACGCTATGCCTTCTCTGCCGCTGGCGGAGCATGTCGTTGACATGTTCAAGGCGGCGGAGGCGTCCATTAACACGAGTGGACGTCTCGCGAAGGCCCCTCGCGAGGTGGCCAGGCGTTGTCGCATCGTGCCCCTGGACTACCAGCGGTACGGTGTGGTACCCGAGCCCAGCGTGGATGACCGCGCGGCTTTGGGTGAGGATACGCGGCCAGGCTCCCGTTCTGACGAGGGGGTCTTGTGCGCGAACGCGTTGCGTTCGGCGAATACCGCGTTGCGTGATGCGGAGGAGAGTGGGAGGGCTTCGATTGCCGCTCTGTCCCACGTCTCCCAGCTGTTACAGGGGGTAGTAACGGCATCCGCATCGCGCCAGCCAGGCCCGCTCGCGGTCCAGCGAACCATCCAGGATGGTATTAACCTGGCGCTGGACTGTATGACGCGGGCGGTGACCAGGAGTGTCAGGGCAAGACGCACATTTGCCCTGGACAATCTGTGCCCGTCTCAGGACCTGTATAATAGGCTACTCCGTACGCCTATGACGGGTCCTGGTCTTTTTGGAGGTGAGGGATGTCGCCACCTCCAGGAGACGGTCACCCTGGTGAATAACCAGAGGGCGCTGCGCGAACAGTTTGAGGTACTGCGTCGTGCTAACGTTCGCGCCGCGGCCCCTGCGTATCGTCCCCTGCAGGCTCGAGGTGGTGTTGGCCAAGTCAGAGGCCAGCCGCCGTCGCAGCGCCGGCCTCGGCCGCGTGCGATTCGGCCAGCAGTGAGGGGGGCGCAGGCTCCTCAGCCGCCGTCAGCCAGGCAGCCGCCCGTGCACCGAGGTGCGCGCGGGGCGGGGCGGGTCGCGCGAGGATCTGGGCGTGGTTATCGTTCCTGACAGGGCGCTTACCGCGGTAAGGACCACGCCGGTGTGTATGGCGACGGAGACAGTGCCGCTCTTGCATGCCTTGTGTCCACCGCGGTCCCTAGGTGGACCGGTGGGAGGCCGGCTAGCCGACCACATGCAAGAGTGGGAACGGTTAACTCAGGACCGTTTAGTCTTGCGATGGCTTTCCGTGGGGTATCATCCAGAGTGGATGACAGGCCCGCCGTCGCGACTGTCTCTGGTGCCAGTCTGGACTCCCATTCCGAGAGATCCAGATCAAAGGTTGTGTATCGAGGAGGAGATAAATTCCCTCGTACAAAAAGGAGCTATTCAGCCGGCACAAAGGTGTCCGGGCTTCTATTCAACCCTGTTCTTGGTAACAAAACGCACCGGTGGGTGGAGACCGATTCTCAACCTCAAGCCATTGAACAAGTTCATCGAGACGCCCAGTTTCAAGATGGAAACGGTGCGCTCGGTGTTGGCGGGGTTGGAGAGGGGGATGTGGACGGCGTCGATAGATTTGAAGGACGCTTATTTCCACATCCCCATCCACAGGAGTTTCTGTCGTTTCCTGAGATTTGCATTCCAGGGCAGACAGTGGGAATTCAGGGTGTTGCCCTTCGGAATTTCCACGGCTCCTCGGGTTTTCACCCGTGTGGTTCTTGCGATCACAGCATACCTCCGCAGGAGAAGCATAGCAGTCCACACGTACATAGACGACTGGCTGTTGAAAGCGCACACCCGGGAAAGTTTGTCCGCCAATCTGGAGATTGTTTTGAAAATTCTCACAGACTTGGGCTGGATGATCAATTTCCCAAAATCAGAGCTGACTCCATCCCAGAAGTTTGTTTACCTGGGGATGTTCTTCGATCTGGAGACAGGATATGTTTATCCTACTCAGGAGAGAGTTCAAATACTCATCTCGTTGATTCAGTCAGTGTGCGACAGTCGTCATGTCCTGGCACGGGTTTACTTGAGAATGCTGGGGTTGATGGTTTCGTTGGAACCAGTCATTCCTCAGGCCGCCTTACGCAGGCGGCCGATACAGTTGTTTCTCATGACACAATGGACCCAGAGTACAGGTTCGCTGGACTCGAATGTGTCAGTGTTGGCGCCTCTGATTCACCACCTGCAATGGTGGTTGAATACAGAGAATCTCTTACCGGGGGTTTTGCTAACCCCTCCCCACCCTCAGGTGACTGTGTATACAGATGCATCGATGGAGGGCTGGGGAGCTTGCCTGGAAGAATCCACGATATCAGGGCTTTGGAATCTGGAACAGTCACAGGAACATATAAATCTACTGGAGCTAAGAGCAGTAGTCCTGGGCCTGGAACATTTCTTACAGAAAGTTCAGGGCAAGATTGTTCTTATTCGTTCAGACAACTCAACAGTTGTGACTTACATAAACCGCCAGGGCGGAACGAAGTCGCCCAGTCTCTGTATGATGACATGGAAACTGCTTTGTTGGTGTCTGGATCACCAGATTACCTTGAAAGCAGTTCATATTCCGGGAAGGTTAAACCTGCTAGCAGACTCATTGAGCCGAAGGATGAGTGTTTTACCCACGGAATGGCAACTAAATCAATGTGTGGCGGATCGTCTGTTCGACCATTGGGGGAAACCCAACATCGATTTGTTCGCAACGAAGAAGAATGCGAAGATGACGACGTACGTCTCTCCGATTCCGGATCCAAGCGCTTTCGCAACAGATGCGTTAGCTATCAGCTGGGGGAGAATGTATGCATACGCATTCCCTCCAGCAATCCTGATTCCAAAAATTCTTCAGAAAATCAGACAGGAGGAATGCCAAGTGCTTCTGATCGCCCCGGATTGGCCAAGCCGATCTTGGTATACGGATCTGCTGGACCTTCTGGTCTGCAATCCGGTTCCTCTGCCTCTGATGGACGATATTATCTTCCAGGGCAAGGCCCTTCACAACAATCCGTCAATGTTCAGATTGACTGCGTGGATGTTGTCAAGGAATCTAGAATTAAGGAGGGCTTTTCTGAGCAAGCAGCCATGTTTATGGCCAAAGCCAGGAGGGGGTCAACCTCCAGAGCATATAATTATAAAATCAACAGATTTGCAGAATGGTGCTCAAAAAGATGTATTGATCCAATGGATTCATCTATTCAAGTAGTAGCTGATTTCCTCTGTCACCTCTATGATGCCTATAGCCTCAAGCCTAACTCTATTGCTGGTTATAAGTCAGCATTAATGTCTGTTATTCCTTGCTTGGCTAAGAGGGGAAGTGATGAAGTAAATACATTGAATGTATTAATTAAAGGCATGGGCAATCTAAGACCAAGGAATCCTCCTGTGATTCCGTCTTGGAGTTTATCGCTAGTGCTTCAAGTACTAGGTGATAAGCCTTTTGAACCACTTAGTTCCATTTCTATGAAACTATTAACACTGAAGACTGTGTTTTTAATTGCTGCGGCCTCGGCTAGGCGTAGGAGTGAGATTCATGCCTTATCAGCCGAGGATGACCGTTTTGTGGTTTCAGGGGAAGGCCTTAAGCTGCTACCTAGGATTAATTTCTTGGCTAAAAATCAGTCGTTGAAATATCCAGGTCAACCTATTATTTTGCCTGCTTTAACTAGATATGATCCTAATTCTAAAGCATGGTGTCCCGTCCGGGCGCTGCGCCGGTACAAACAACGTACGGCGGCATGGCGCACCGACCAGTCAGCGTTATGGTTGTCATATATTGAACCCCATGGGAGGGCTTCTAAGGACACCATTTCCAGGTGGATTGTGGAATGCATTCAGTTTTGCCATAAATCCGCCACCGGGAAACAGGTTGACGTGGCCAAGGCTCACAGTGTCCGCGGCGTAGTGACATCCACGGCCCTATTTAATGGGGTCCCTGTGGATGATATTATGTCGGTGGCTCAGTGGCACTGTGAGTCAAGTTTTACAGACCATTATCTCCGTGACACCTCTAATCCTCTCGCCTTGTCGGTTTTGAAAAAATAAATCGGTTTATATTTTTTGAGGTGATTTCCTCATTACTTTTATATATCACAATTAATTTATGGAAACACCCACATTTTTGGGCCTGCATCAGTCTTTACCGATGGGAAGATGATGTCAGCAGCCATTGTCAACAAGGTCAGTCTTGTTCATGTGTTGTCCGTTGTTGATTGTATTGTCACGATTACCCGTTATTAATATGGTGATGGTTTGTGTATTTGTGTGGTTCATTGTTGAGAGTTACGAAAATGGAGCTTTTTCGTCTCTGTCCTGTAGTACATGGCACTTGTACGTAGAGAGCGTATAGGACATTGAGGTCAGTCGACTCTTCCTCCCAGGAAGGAGGGGGGGGGAGCGCATATGACATTCGGTCATCTCTCATACATCGGTGGTGTTATCCGATGGTTAGTCAAATCCTGACTGTTTTTTCTTACAGTTTCAGAAGTTTAAGTGCCTTAAACGCAGAAAAGCGTATAGGGATGAGCTGGTCTTTTGACCTCGCCTCCCTCCCGCCAGATTCACTTTCGAATTCTGGCAATATCAAAAGTATTAGGGAGGTAAGTATACTCTTGAAGTGAAATAAACGAAATCTAGGATTTCTTTTTTCACGAGAGAGTTGATACTTACCTCCCTAGATACGGACCCGGCCTCTCCACCCCACAGAGGCTCGGTCTTCAGGCTCTTAATAGTTGCATGTGTGTCAGCCAATAATCTAGTCAGAGGAAGTGCTAGTCTGCGCATGCGCGGTGGTGGGGCTGGCATCCGCCAGACTACGCTCTGACTCCCTGCCCAGTAGGGGCACCTAACTGTTTTAAATCTGAGTGTTTATTGAGTGAAAGCCAATATTTAGCAATATCAAAAGTATTAGGGAGGTAAGTATCAACTCTCTCGTGAAAAAAGAAATCCTAGATTTCGTTTAGTTTTTGTGCTAGTGCTTTTCTTGGCTCAATTCTTAGTGTTTTTGTGAAAATTTGGAAGTGTTTATCCCTGATAAAGATGGCAGGAAGGATGACTTCGCCACAGGAGGGCCCAGGACCTTTAAATCAGGTGACTTCTAGTAAAATTAGCGAGTTTTTTACCCAGTGTAATGTGTTTCCGGGACTCGCGCTTACCGTGATAAGCGCCTTGTTTAGTTGGTTTATTTCAACTAGGTGCTATATCATACTAATCTCTCTTTGTGTTTATGTCCACAGGTCTGTGTGACGACAGGTAATGGACATCACATCAGCAGAGGGTTTGTTTCTCTCCACCATGGTTCCATTTCCTACTAATACTGTTAGATTATCTAACCAAAAATTTTATGTCCAGTGAGTCGGAGGCCTAGTATAAAGGTCTTCTCACTTTGCCCTCTTGATCCAATTCCTTCCCCTAGAGGTGGAGAGAGTTAAGAGGCGTTCAGTTGGTGGAGTGCTCCAGTTCATCACGTTGGATGGTTTGTCTATACAAGGTGTCAGGTATCTAATTATTGATATGAGGTGATGTTAATTATTTAGAGGAAAGGGAGATAATTAACAGTATTTGCCATTGTTATCAGTATATATCTGATGGTTGTGTAGTCGAAATGTCCAATCTGCACATGTTCTGGTTAGAGATACAATTCGTCCTTGCACTTGGATGTTTGTTGGGGATCGATTTTTTCCTGTCATAGGATTAATGACGTCATAATCAGCCTTGCTCTTTATTAACAATTAAAGTTGTCCGAAGCTGGTTTTCTGATTAATATTGATCTTTATGATCATTTCCTTCTCTTGAGTTGGTGAGTTTCTGAGCTTAACTAGATTGCTCATACTCCTCGTCCTTTGCCCTGTTTCAGAGACCTGGTTGTGCGTCCTGTGGACGGTTTTTGAAGGACAAGTTTGTGCCTCATCTCTGTTATCAGTGTAGCCCCTGTGGTCCCTTGCTTAATTGCGAGATATGTAAGCACTGGGGGGGGGGGGGGGGGGGGCGAGCTAATGTCCGAATTCTTGTGCTTGCAGGCGAAGGACAAGGTGGTGGAGGAGGACAAGAAGAAGCAGAAAAGAGAGGTTGTGAGTAAGAAGGGTAAGAGGAAGGCCTCGTCCGCGGTGGACATGGAGGCCTTCCGGACCGAGATGTTGGGAGAGATGAGGAGGACAATAAAGGATTTGGTTCCAGAGTTGCTTCGTGGCATGCTTCCTGGACCAAATCCTTTGCTGGCCTCATCATCTGCTTCGGAGCAGGTAATCCCCACCTCTGAATCACCTTTCCTTAGTACGCTTCCGTTGTTCGAAGATTCAGAGGTGGCCCCATTAGAGGGGGCATTCCACGACCCTGGCAGCAGGCTTAGTGCCGCGCCGAATAGGGACCGTGGATGGTTGTCGCTGGACCTCGTATGGCACCTTCCCTGGCCAGTCCGGGTTAGCTCTCTTTGCTGACCCGGAGTCTAATCTGTCTGGCCAGGAGGATGAGGATTACCTGTTGGGGTCGCCGTCTGAGGACGTGGCCATGGATTATGACGCCTGTGCACCCCTCGCGGGGAATACAGGCGACTTATTCCACGGTTCTACTCTCCCAGGTGTAGAATCCACGGTTCAGACTGTGGCCCTGGGCGCTGAGGGCCAGCGTTACCGCATACCTCGGCTTGCCGAGAGTGTCGCTGGTGCTGGCCGGGGCCGTGGTGGGGCGGTATATGCCCGCGCTCTACCACGGCGCCTGCTCCTGGTCAAGCCAGTGAGATTAGCATGCCGGTGTTATCAGGCCCGCATGCTCTCCCTGGCTTGCCAGGGATATCAGTGTATCCGCCGTCAAGCTCTGTTGCTTGCGCTCAGGAGGAAGACGAAGGCCCCCGTCTTGTAGAGCGCTCGCAACTAGCCACGGAGGAGGATTGGTCTGACGCTTGCCAGTGGTTGGTGAGTGTTAGACCAGATCTGCCCGTGGAGCAGTCGGCTAGCCAGCGTGATCACAGGACGTGGTTAGCTGGTAAGCCTACTGCTAACGCTATGCCTTCTCTGCCGCTGGCAGAGCATGTCGTTGACATGTTCGAGGCGGCGGAGACGTCCATTAAGTCGAGTGGACGTCTCGCTAAGGCCCCGCGCGAGGTGGCCAGGCGTTGCCCATCGTGCCCCTGGATTACCAGCGGTACGGTGTGGTACCTAAGCCGAGCGTGGATGACCGCGCGGCTTTGGGTGAGGATGCGCGGCCAGGCTCCCGTTCTTGTGTTCGAACGCGTTGCGTTCAGCAAATACCGTGATGCGGAGGAGAGTGGGAGGGCTTCGATTGCCGCTCTGTCCCACGTCTCCCAGCTGTTACAAGGGGTACTAACAGCATCCGCATCGCGCCAGCCAAGTCCGGTCACAGTCCAGCGAGCCATCCAGGATGGTATCAACATGGCTCTGGACTGTATGACGCGGGCAGTGACCAGGAGTGTCCGGGCAAGGCGCACATTTGCCTTGGACAATCTGTGCCCGTCCCAGGACCTGTACAATAGGCTACTGCGTACGCCTATGACAGGTCCTGTTCTCTTTGGAGGTGAGGGATGTAGGCACCTCCAGGAGACGGTTACTCTGGTCAATAACCAGAGGGCGCTGCGCGAGCAGTTTGAGGTGCTTCGTCGTGCTAACGTTCGCGCCGCACCCCCTGCGTATCGTCCCCTGCAGGCTCGAGGTGGTGGTGGCCAGGTCAGAGGCCAACCACCATCGCAGCGTCGGCCTCGGCCGCGTGCGATTCGGCCAGCAGCGAGGGGGCCGCAGGCTCCTCAGGCGCAATCAGCCAGGCAGCCGCCCGCGCACCGAGGTGCGCGCGGTGCTGGTCGTGGCGCGCGAGGATCTGGGCGGGGTAATCGTTCCTGATGGGACGGTTACCGCGGTGAGAACCGCTCCGGTGTTTCTGGCAAAGGAGACAGTGCCGCTCTTGCACTCCTTATGTCCACCTCTATCCCTAGGTGGACCGGTGGGAGGCCGGCTAGCCGACCACATGCAAGAGTGGGAACGGTTAACTCAGGACCGTTTAGTCTTGCGATGGCTTTCAGTCGGGTATCATCCCGATTGGATGACAGGCCCGCCATCGCGACTGTCTCTAGTGCCGATCTGGACTCCAAATCCAAGAGATCCAGAGCAAAGGTTGTGTATCGAGGAGGAAATAAATTCCCTCATACAAAAAGGAGCTATTCAGCCGGCACAGAGGTGTCTGGGCTTCTATTCAACCCTGTTCTTAGTAACAAAAAACACCGGAGGGTGGAGACCAATTCTCAACCTCAAGCCATTGAACAAGTTCATAGAGACGCCAAGTTTCAAGATGGAGACTGTGCGCTCGGTGTTGGCGGGGTTAGAGAGGGGAATGTGGACAGCGTCGATAGATTTGAAGGACGCTTATTTCCACATCCCCATACACAGGAGTTTTCGTCGCTTCCTGAGATTTGCATTCCAGGGCAGACAGTGGGAATTCAGGGTGTTACCCTTCGGAATTTCCACGGCTCCTTGGGTTTTCACCCGTGTGGTTCTTGCGATCACCGCATACCTCCGCAGGAGAAGCATAGCAGTCCACACGTACATAGACGACTGGCTGTTGAAAGCGCACACCCAGGAAAGTTTATCGACCAGTCTGGAGATTGTTTTGAAGACTCTCACAGACTTGGGCTGGATGATCAATTTCCCAAAATCAGAGCTGACTCCATCCCAGAAGTTTGTTTACCTGGGGATGTTCTTCGATCTAGAGACAGGATATGTTTTTCCTACTCAGGAGAGAGTTCAGAAACTCATCTCATTAATTCAGTCAGTGTGCGACAGTCGTCATGTCCTGGCACGGGTTTACTTGAGAATGCTGGGGTTGATGGTTTCATTGGAACCAGTCATTCCTCAGGCCGCTTTACGCAGGCGGCCGATCCAGTTATTTCTCATGACACAATGGACCCAGAGTACAGGTTCGCTGGACTCGAATGTGTCAGTGTTGGCGCCTCTGATTCATCACCTGCAATGGTGGTTGGACACAGAGAATCTCTTGGTGGGGGTTATACCCTCAGGTGACTGTGTATACAGATGCATCGATGGAGGGTTGGGGGGCTTGCCTGGAAGAATCCACGATATCAGGGCTTTGGAATCCGGAACAGTCAAAGGAACATATAAATCTCCTGGAGCTAAGAGCAGTAGTCCTGGGCCTGGAACATTTCTTACAGAAAGTTCAGGGCAAGATTGTTCTTATTCGTTCAGACAACTCAACAGTTGTGACTTACATAAACCGCCAGGGCGGAACGAAGTCGCCCAGTCTCTGTATGATGACATGGAGACTGCTTTGTTGGTGCCTGGATCACCAGATTACCTTGAAAGCAGTTCATATTCCGGGAAGGTTAAATCTGCTAGCAGACTCATTGAGCCGAAGGATGAGTGTTTTACCCACGGAATGGCAACTAAATCAATGTGTGGCGGATCGTCTGTTCGACCATTGGGGGAAACCCAACATCGATTTGTTCGCAACGAAGAAGAATGCGAAGATGACGACGTACGTCTCTCCGATTCCGGATCCAAGCGCTTTCGCAACAGATGCGTTAGCTATCAGCTGGGGGAGAATGTATGCATACGCATTCCCTCCAGCAAACCTGATTCCAAAAATTCTTCAGAAAATCAGACAAGAGGAATGCCAAGTGCTTCTGATCGCCCCGGATTGGCCAAGCCGATCATGGTATACGGATCTGCTGGACCTTCTGGTCTGCAATCCGGTTCCTCTGCCTCTGATGGACGATATTATCTTCCAGGGCAAGGCCCTTCACAACAATCCGTCAATGTTCAGATTGACTGCGTGGATGTTGTCAAGGAATCTAGAATTAAGGAGGGCTTTTCTGAGCAAGCAGCCATGTTTATGGCCAAAGCCAGGAGGGGGTCAACCTCCAGAGCATATAATTATAAAATCAACAGATTTGCAGAATGGTGCTCAAAAAGATGTATTGATCCAATGGATTCATCTATTCAGGTAGTAGCTGATTTCCTCTGTCACCTGTATGATGCCTATAGCCTCAAGCCTAACTCTATTGCTGGTTATAAGTCAGCTTTAATGTCTGTTATTCCTTGCTTGGCTAAGAGGGGAAGTGATGAAGTAAATACATTAAATGTATTAATTAAAGGCATGGGCAATCTAAGACCAAGGAATCCCCCTGTGATTCCGTCTTGGAGTTTATCGCTAGTGCTTCAAGTACTAGGTGATAAGCCGTTTGAACCACTTAGTTCCATTTCTATGAAACTATTAACACTGAAGACTGTGTTTTTAATTGCTGCGGCCTCGGCTAGGCGTAGAAGTGAAATTCATGCCTTATCAGCCGAGGATGACCGTTTTGTGGTTTCAGGGGAAGGCCTTAAGCTGCTACCTAGGATTAATTTCTTGGCTAAGAATCAGTCGTTGAAATATCCAGGTCAACCTATTGTTTTGCCTGCTTTAACTAGATATGATCCTAATTCTAAAGCATGGTGTCCCGTCCGGGCGCTTCTCCAGTACAAACAACGTACATCGGAGTGGCGCACCGACCAGTCGGCGTTATGGTTGTCATATATTGAACCCCATGGCAGGGCTTCTAAGGACACCATTTCCAGGTGGATTGTAGAATGCATTCAGTTTTGTCATAAATCTGCCACCGGGAAGCAGGTTGACGTGGCCAAGGCTCACAGTGTCCGCGGCGTAGTGACATCCACTGCCCTATTTAATGGGGTCCCTGTGGATGATATTATGTCGGTGGCTCAGTGGCACTGTGAGTCAAGTTTTACAGACCATTATCTCCGTGACACCTCTAATCCTCTCGCCTTGTCGATTTTGAAAAGATAACTAGGCTTATATTTTTGATGGGGTTTCCTCATTGCTTATATATTTCACAATTAATTTATGGAAACAACCACTTTTTTGGGACTGCATCGTTCTTCACCAATGGGAAGAGGATGTAACACACGTGTCATGC
>CM067360.1:34889669-35246302 GCA_034401795.1 Chaetoderma sp. LZ-2023a | reverse complement strand
TCCTTTGACTGTTCCAGATTCCAAAGCCCTGATATCGTGGACTCTTCCAGGCAAGCTCCCCAGCCCTCCATCGATGCATCTGTATACACAGTCACCTGAGGGTGGGGAGGGGTTAGCATAACCCCCACCAAGAGATTCTCTGTGTCCAACCACCATTGCAGGTGATGAATCAGAGGCGCCAACACTGACACATTCGAGTCCAGCGAACCTGTACTCTGGGTCCATTGTGTCATGAGAAATAACTGGATCGGCCGCCTGCGTAAGGCGGCCTGAGGAATGACTGGTTCCAATGAAACCATCAACCCCAGCATTCTCAAGTAAACCCGTGCCAGGACATGACGACTGTCGCACACTGACTGAATTAATGAGATGAGTTTCTGAACTCTCTCCTGAGTAGGATAAACATATCCTGTCTCTAGATCGAAGAACATCCCCAGGTAAACAAACTTCTGGGATGGAGTCAGCTCTGATTTTGGGAAATTGATCATCCAGCCTAAGTCTGTGAGAGTTTTCAAAACAATCTCCAGACTGGCCGATAAACTTTCCCGGGTGTGTGCTTTCAACAGCCAGTCGTCTATGTACGTGTGGACTGCTATGCTTCTCCTGCGGAGGTATGCGGTGATCGCAAGAACCACACGGGTGAAAACCCGAGGAGCCGTGGAAATTCCGAAGGGTAGCACCCTGAATTCCCACTGTCTGCCCTGGAATGCAAATCTCAGGAAGCGACGGAAACTCCTGTGTACGGGGATGTGGAAATAAGCGTCCTTCAAATCTATCGAAGCTGTCCACATTCCCCTCTCTAACCCCGCCAACACCGAGCGCACAGTCTCCATCTTGAAACTGGGCGTCTCTATGAACTTGTTCAATGGCTTGAGGTTGAGAATTGGTCTCCACCCTCCGGTGTTCTTTGTTACTAAGAACAGGGTTGAATAGAAGCCCGGACACCTCTGTGCCGGCTGAATAGCTCCTTTTTGTATGAGGGAATTTATTTCCTCCTCGATACACAACCTTTGATCTGGATCTCTCGGATTTGGAGTCCAGATCGGCACTAGAGACAGTCGCGATGGCGGGCCTGTCATCCAATCGGGATGATACCCGACTGAAAGCCATCGCAAGACTAAACGGTCCTGAGTTAACCGTTCCCACTCTTGCATGTGGTCGGCTAGCCGGCCTCCCACCGGTCCACCTAGGGATAGAGGTGGACATAAGGAGTGCAAGAGCGGCACTGTCTCCTTTGCCAGAAACACCGGCGTGGTTCTCACCGCGGTAACCGTCCCATCAGGAACGATTACCCTGCCCAGATCCTCGCGCGCCACGACCAGCACCGCGCGCACCTCGGTGCGCGGGCGGCTGCCTGGCTGACTGCGCCTGAGGAGCCTGCGCCCCCCTCGCTGCTGGCCGAATCGCACGCGGCCGAGGCCGACGCTGCGATGGTGGTTGGCCTCTGACCTGGCCACTACCACCTCGAGCCTGCAGGGGACGATACGCAGGGGGTGCGGCACGAACGTTGGCACGACGAAGCACCTCAAACTGCTCGCGCAGCGCCCTCTGGTTATTGACCAGAGTAACCGTCTCCTGGAGGTGCCTACATCCCTCACCTCCAAAGAGACCAGGACCTGTCATAGGCGTACGTAGTAGCCTATTGTAGAGGTCCTGGGACGGGCACAGATTATCCAAGGCAAAAGTGCGCCTTGCCCGGACACTCCTGGTCACCGCCCGCGTCATACAGTCCAGAGCCAGGTTGATACCATCCTGGATGGCACGCTGGACTGTGACCGGACTTGGCTGGCGCGATGCGGATGCTGTTACTACCCCTTGTAACAGCTCGGAGACGTGGGACAGAGCGGCAATCGAAGCCCTCCCACTCTCCTCCGCATCACGCAACGCGGTATTTGCTGAACGCAACGCGTTCGAACACAAGACTCCCGTGTCAGTACGGGAGCCTGGCCGCGCATCCTCACCCAACGCCGCGCGGTCATCCACGCTCGGCTTAGGTACCACACCGTACCGCTGGTAGTCCAGGGGCACGATGCGGCAACGCCTGGCCACCTCGCGCGGGGCCTTAGCGAGACGTCCACTCGACTTAATGGACGTCTCCGCCGCCTCGAACATGTCAACGACATACTCTGCCAGCGGCAGAGAAGGCATAGCGTTAGCAGTAGGCTTACCAGCTAACCACGGCCTGTGATCACGCTGGCTAGCCGACTGCTCCACGGGAAGATCTGGTCTAACACTCACCAACCACTGGCAAGCGTCAGACCAATCCTCCTCCGTGGCTAGCTGCGAGCGCTCTACAAGACGGGGGCCTTCGTCTTCCTCCTGAGCGCAAGCAATAGAGCTTGACGGTGGATACGCTGATATCCCTGGCAAGCCAGGGAGAGCATGCGGGCCTGACAGTACCGGCATGCTAATCTCACTGGCTTGACCAGGAGCAGGCGCCGTGGTAGAGCGCGGGGCACATACCGCCCCACCACGGCCCCGGCCAGCACCAGCGACACTCTCGGCAAGCCGAGGTATGCGGTAACGCTGGCCTTCAGCACCCAGGGCCACAGTCTGAACCATGGATTCTACCCCTGGGAGAGTAGAACCGTGGAATAAGCCGCCTGTATTCCCCGCGAGGGGTGGACAGACGTCATAATCCATGGCCACGTCCTCAGACGGCGACCCCAACAGGTAATCCTCATCCTCCTGGCCAGACAGATTAGATTCCGGGTCAGCAAAGAGAGCTAACCCGGACTGGCCAGGGAAGGTGCCATACGAGGTACTGACACCCGCGGTGTGCGGATACCCCTGGACTGATAAGCAGCCTGCGGGTTCCAGCGACAACCGTCCACGGTCCCCATTGGGCGCGGCACTAAGCCTGCTGCCAGGGTCGTGGAACACCCCTCTAATGGGGCCACCTCTGAATCTTCAAACAACGGAAGCGTACTAAGGAACGGTGATTCAGAGGTGGGGATTACCTGCTCCGAAGCAGATGATGAGGCCAACAAAGGATTTGGTCCAGGAAGCATGCCACGAAGCAACTCTGGAACCAAATCCTTTATTGTCCTCCTCATCTCTCCCAACATCTCGGTCCGGAAGGCCTCCATGTCCACCGCGGACGAGGCCTTCCTCTTACCCTTCTTACTTACAACCTCTTTTTTCAGCTTCTTCTTCTCCTCCTCCACCTTGTCCTTCGCCTGCAAGCACAAGAATTCGGACATTAGCTCGCCCCCCCAGTGCTTACATATCTCGCAATTAAGCAAGGGACCACAGGGGCTACACTGAAAACAGAGATGAGGACCAAACTTGTCCCTCAAAAATCGTCCACAGGACGCACAACCAGGTCTCTGAAAAAGGCCAAAGGACGAGGAGTATGAGCAATCTAGTTAAGCTTAGAAACTCACCAACTCAAGAGAAGGAAATGATCATAAGGATCATAATTTATCAGAAAACCAGCTTCGGACAACTTTAATTGTTAATAAAGAGCAAGGCTGATTATGACGTCATTAATCCTATGACAGGAAAAAATCGATCCCCAACAAACATCCCAGTGCAAGGACGAATTGTATCTCTAACCAGAACATGTGCAGAATGGACCATCAGATATATACTGATAACAATGGCAAATACTGTTAATTATCTCCCTTTCGTCTAAATAATTAACATCACCTCATATCAATAATTAGATACCTGACACCTTGTCTAGACAAACCATCCAACCTGATGAACTGGAGCACTCCACCAACTGAACGCCTCTTAACTCTCTCCACCTCTAGGGGAAGGAATTGGATCAAGAGGGCAAAGTGAGAAGACCTTTATAATAGGCCTCCAACTCACTGGACATAGAATTTTTGGTTAGATAACCTAACAGTATTAGTAGGAAATGGAACCATGGTGGAGAGACACAAACCCTCTGCTGATGTGATGTCCATTATATTTCTTCACACAGACCTGTGGACATAAACACAAAGAGAGATTAGTCTTATATAGCACCTAGTTGAAATAAACCAACTAAACAAGGCGCTTATCACGTTTAGCGCGAGTCCCGGAAACACATTACACCGGGACAAAACTCGCTAATTTTACTAGAAGTCACCTGATTTAAAGGTCCTGGGCCCTCCTCTGGCGAATTCATTCTTCCTGCCATCTTTATCAGGGATAAACCTTCTAATCTTTCACAAAAACACTACTAATTGAGCTAAGAAAAGCACTAGCACAAAAACATGTGTAGACTCTCTGCCAATAAATTAGCAAAGAGGAAGTGCTAGTCTGCGCATGCGCGGTGGTGGGGCTGGCATCCGCCAGACTACGCTCTGACTCCCTGCCCAGTAGGGGCACCTAACTGTTTTAATCTGAGTGTTTATTGAGTGAAAGCCAATATTTAGCAATATCAAAAGTATTAGGGAGGTAAGTATACTCTTGATGTGAAAAACAAGAGGCCCAAGTGGCCTTTATCGCTCACCTCTAATTATTGGCCAATGGCACAACCTAATAAAATGAGATGACCACTGGAAAAATTTACCAATCTAATTTTGTGAAGAAGGTTTAGCCAAGATTCATTAAAATTGGCCCAGCGGTTAATCAGTAGTCTCTTTATGATTTTCTCAGAAAATTTCTGAAAATACATGTCCGCCAAAACGCAAAATTTTGATTGATTCATAGTGGACATGCCTTTTCCATGTAGAAACTTCAATGGCATTTAAGCCCTTAAAATATCTCCCACATTTTTTGCCTAATCCATTCAGCAGTTCTGGAGAAGTTATTTTCGCGAAGACTAGGTCATCCAAGATGGCCGCCGAAGCATGTGGCCAATCAAGTTCCCTTAAACAAATTTGTTTCAGCTATTGCTCCAGATGATGTTTCATGAGTTTTGAATCGCTCCTCCATGCAGTTTCAGAAAAGATTTTTAAAAACGTTTCTAAAAATCAGCCAAAATCCAAGACCAAATTGGCCGATCGGCTTCCTTTAAACAAACTTAGATCCCTTTGCCCTAAGGATGTGTCCTGCCAAATATACTTGAAATCGGGTAAGAATTTTTCGAGAAGACATTAAAAATTTCCCATTACTTTAGTATGGGAGTTTTTGGCAGGAAAATTATCCAAGATGGCCGTTTATCCGACGGTATTGAAAATTACAAATTGGCGATCAGAATACCAAAATACAATTACAAAACCAATTTCGGCTCCAAAATCCATCAAATAAAAATATCAAATATGGCCGTCAAACACGCTACATTTTGATTGGTTCATAGCTGCCATGTTTTTTACGCATCAACTTCTCTGAAACGAAGTTAAATGGCCCTTAGTCCCTAATCATATTTGCCAAATTTCCGCCCGATCCGTTCAGCGGTTCTGGAGAAGTCGTTTTTGCTAAAACTAAGTCAACCAAGATGGCCGCCTAATCATTGGGCCAATCAAGTTCCCTCGAACAAACTTCGGTCAGCTCTTGTCCTAGATCATATTTCATGAGGTTTGCATCGATCTTCCAAGCGGTTTCGGAGATTTTTAAAGACGTTTCCAAAAATCGTCAAAATCCAAGATTTTCTTTGAAGAAATTTGGATCCCCTATGGCCTAAGGATGCTTTCAGTCAAATATACTTGAAATCGGTCCAGTGGTTCTCGAGAAGGCAATTTAAATTTCCCATTGCTTTAACATGGGAGTTTTGGCCTGGAAAATGATCCAAGATGGTCGCCAAACCGTTTATCCGACATTTTGGAAAAGTCAAAATAAGGAAAAACCTATAAAGAACAATTTCGGCTCCAAAATACATTAAATATAAATATCCAATATGGCTGCCAAACACGCTACATTTTGATTGATCCATAGTGGCCATGTTTTTTTATGCATCAACTTCCCTTGAACAAAACTTTAATGGCCCGTAGTCCCTAATCATATCTGCCAAATTTTGGCTCGATCTATTCAGCGGCTCTTCTATGAATTTTTTTTAATTTTCTTGAAAAATTTTAAGGGATAAAGGGTTAAACCTTGAGTTTGTTCCAGAAAATTTCAATATTCTTATAAAATGTTCATTTGCAGACCAAGAGACTATTTTTGAAAATGTACTACTGGAATGACTGGCTCGGTTATCTAGCTCGTAATGCCAGTGGTAAAATTTTTAAAGTCTTCTTGGACTGCAAATGGACATTTCCCAATACCACTGTAGAAGCTGTTTTAAGCTGATATTAGTGTTACATAGTTAAAACACTATGTGTGGTTGGCTGGTTGTATATTACCTCAGATGATGTACAACTCAGCCCAAGCGAACAGCAGAATTTCACATCATGAAAGCCTAATGGCAGGTCTTGCATTAATAGAGGCATCCATTTCTAGTCATTCCCCGCCAATTTCTAGCTATTCCCCGCACATTTCTAGCCATTCCGGGCCAATTTCTAGCTATTCCCTGCACATTTCTAGCCATTCCATACCAATTTCTAGCTATTCCCTGCACATTTCTAGCCATTCCACACCAATTTCTAGCTATTCCCTGCACATTTCTAGCCATTCCACGCCAATTTCTAGCCATTCCACGCCAATTTCTAGCCATTCCCCGCACATTTCTAGCCATTCCAGCTATTCCCTGCACATTTCAAGCCATTTCCCACCAATTTCTACTATTCCCCGCACATTTCTAGCTATTCCCGCCCATTTCTAGCCATTCCCCGCCAATTTCTAGCCATTCCACGCAAATTTCAAGCAATTCCCCGCACATTTCTAGCCATTACCCGCCAATTTCTAGCTATTCCCGCCCATTTCTAGCTATTCCCTACTCATCTCTAGCTATTCCCACCCATTTCTAGCTATTCCCCGCCCATTTCTAGCTATTCCCCGCCAGGGCTGGGGTCAAATACTTTCAAAGGTATTTAAATACAACTACAAATACTCTGGAATTCTTCAAATACAAATACTTGTTTTTTGCAAAGTATTTAAATACAAATACAAATACTTAAGGTAAGTATTTGAAATACTTCTCAAATACATTTGGAATCTCTTAAAGCATGGTGAAGTGGTAACTCTTGATGGACAGCTAGATCCTCAAAATTATAGGAGAAAGAGCAGTCATAAACATGATAAACTAAGGGAAAAAGATAAACAAAAAATCATTTATGAATGCAAAATCGTAATGTGTAAGAAAATGTCTAATATCCATATTTGATATGGATCTGACAAATACCAATATTTGCGTATGAACTTTATTGCATATCATATGTACATGTAGGTAACTAATGTGATGCTTATTTTGTGAGGATTCTGAAAATTGTATATGATGTTTCCTATGGCATTGTATATAGAACTAGCATTCTGTAAGTATTGCTTTGCAATACATGTCCCCTACCTGGTGATATAAATCTTTAGAGATTGACAGTCAAAAACTCCATTAAAAATTGACAGAAGCAGCTGAAACTTGAACTTGATCTGTAACTTCTCACTACATAGCAATAAACCAAGTTTCATTTATATATGGTGACGGAGAAGGAAAGTCTTGAAAGCTGATATGTTTGTATTTCATAAGTCGAAAGAGGACATAACTCCATCAAAAAATGACGCAAACGCCTGAAACTCGAACTTGGTCTGTAATTTCTCATAATAAAGTAATGTACCAATTCTCAGTTTAATATCTTGAAAGACTGGGAGAAAAAGGGTGGAAAACTAATATTTTTCGCATTTCATAAGTCGAAAGGGGGGCATAATTCCATGAAAAACTGACGAAAATGTCTGAAACTCGAACTTACTCTGTAACTCCTTATACTAAAGCAATGTACCAATTTTCCCTTAAATATCTTGAAGGATTGTGAAAAAGGTGCGGAAAGCTGATATTTTTCATCGAAAGCGGGCATAACTCCATCAAAAATGTACGCATACGCCTGAAACTCGAACTTGGTCTGTAATATCTCATAACAAAGCAATGTAGCAATGCTCAATATAATATCTTGAAAGACTGCGAAAAAGTGTGGAAAACTAATATTTTTTGTATTTCATAAGTCGAAAGGGGGCATAACTCCATGAAAAATCTATGAAAATGTCTGAAACTCGAACCTGCTCTGAAACTCCTTATAGTAAAGCGATGCACCGAATTTCGCTTAAATATCTTGAAGGAGTGCGAAAAAAAGTGCGGAAAGCTGATATTTTTCATATTTCTTAAGTCGAAAGGGGGCATAACTCCATAAAAAATTGACGCATATGCCTGAAACTCAAACTTGGTCTGTAACTTCTCATACCAAAGCAATATACCAATTCTCATTTGAATACCTTGAAGGACTGCAAAAAGAAGTGCAGAAAACCAACTGCGACAGATGGACAGATGGACAGACAGAGTGCAAACCTATAGTCACTCCGGTTTTACCGGTAGGGGACTAATAAATCTTGATACAAAACCATGTGGTTAATTTTAAATCTATTTGACTCAAAGTTGTTGGTACCTATGCCAACAACCCTCCTTTAAATTTATTCAAATTTTTTCTAAATATTCACTTGATTTCATATAGCCTTCAATACCAAGTTAATTAAAAAACAGAATGAAATGGCATAACAAGCTTTATTTATTTAATTATTTATTTCTTTATTTGTTTATTTAATTTTTTGCTGTAGTGTTGACTGTTTAGTAATGTCCAAGTGCCGGTCAAAAACCGATTTTGTGAATTATACTACTGAAATCGCTGGCTCGATAACTTTGTCAGTCATTCCAGTGGTAAATTTTCAAAAATACTTTTTCACTTAGCCTGAAAAAGGACAATCACTAAGCAACACTTTCAATTTTCTTCAAATCGTGACCATAGAAGCATTAAATCATCTAACTCAAAGTTGTTGTTGCAAAAACTTGTATTCAAATTGTTCCCCAAACACATGCCAAAAAGATTCATGCCTTCTACTTTATTTGTAAACTTCAGAAATTTCAGATTCCTAAATATCATTCCTTTTCATACTACAATGTTACTCCAAGACCGAAACAACAGATTCTATGATGTAAAGAATATTTTGAAAGTGATTTGACAGGGAGCTGTTGTTGCCTATGGCAGCACCAGCTCACAGGCAAATTAGTTTCAAAAATATTTAACAGCTGTCCTATATAACTGACTTGAAAGAGACACTGAAATTTCATGGGTTAAAGAGCTTATAGGTAGGCATGGAGGTGGATGGGGTGGGGCAGGTGGATGAGGGGAAGGCATATACACCCAAAACTGACCTCTGCAACTTAGTCTTAAGAAAGGTACGTTTGCAGGCCAAGCCAGGGAAAGGCTATTTTTTTTATTTTTCCACTACAGTGCCTGGCTTGATAACTGACCGAGTCATTTCAGTCGAAAAATTTCAAAAACAGTCTTATCTTGACCTGCAAGACGTATATTCACAACTGCAATAGTTTAAAATGACTTTACTCAATTTGCCCATTAAGGGGTTGAAATTCATGAAGATCAGTTCTGAACATTCTGATGTACATGTAGAGTAATGCAAGCCTAGTACAATGGAGATGTTGTTCTAAGCTGGCCAGCTCTGCCTCAGTTGCCTTGAAAGGAGATAATTGCCCATTCATCTCCTGATAACACATTTGGGATTTAGACATGCTACAAAAGTCTCATACTCCTGGATGTGTTAGAGACACAAACAGCACTGTACATTTGTTGAGGAATTGTCAGTGTGACACTCTTAAGTGTTATAACAACAAGCAAGGGAAAGTAAAACTCATTTTATTCTATATATTCATTCTATATATGTTCTATATACATTCTATATATACACCTGTGCAAAAGTTAAGCACCAGCAAAAACAATAGAACGTAGAAACATGATGGTACAACTAGGCTGCCATACGTTTTGTCCCCGCGTTAGCTGACATAATTCCAAGTACGAAATGCACATGCATGCATGACTTCACGCCGCTTGATGTCCGTGCGTGGCGGGAAACAGCACACGTGTTCAGTTATGTAAAAGTCCAGTTTGAGGTGTAGAACATTACATACAGATTGAGGCGACAAGATTAGGAATTTTGTGTTCATGACCGTGGTTTATTTGTACAGAGAGAATTAGCTCTTGATTGTGAACCGCTATGGCAAGACGAAGGTTAAGTGATCGTGTGAAATGGCAAATCATAGGCATGCATACCACTGGTATGTCATGCAGAGAGATTGGCAGACAGCTGAACATTAACCATACTGTAATCAGTCGTTTGATTGCAAAACATGGGCAAACTAACGAGGTGAAGGACAGGCCTAGATCTGGAAGACCGAAGAAGACTACTGCCTGTGATGATCGAGCCCTAGTACGCCTTGTTACGAGATCTCCATTCACCAACAGCAGAGTGCTCAGCCAGCAATGGGAAACGCGCAATAGAGTGTCAATGTCTACCGTCAAAAGGATACTGTATGCTGCTGGCATGAAAGCTAGGAGACCTGTCAGACGTCCTCTCCTCACTGCACACCACAAAGAGGAGCGTCTGAGGTGGTGCAACGAAAGAAGACACTGGAACATGAGATCCTGGAGACGGGTACACTGGTCCGATGAAAGTCGGTTCCTGCTTCATGCCACAGATGGTCGAACTCGTGTATGGAGGTCCAGATGCACGGCGTACGACCAACGTAACATCATGGAAGAAGTTCCATTTGGTGGAGGTTCCGTTATGATATGGGGGTGCATCTCATTTGATTGTAAGCTGGATCTGTTGACTGTACCTGGAACACTAAATGGGCAAAGATATCAAGATTCCATACTGGATAGAGTTGTGGTCCCTCATTTTGTAAATCATGCACCTGGAACCCACCCTATATTCATGGATGACAACGCCCGACCACATCGTGCTAGAGCTGTGCATGAATACCTCCGCCATAATGCCATCGAAACCCTACCATGGCCAGCAAGGAGCCCTGACATGAACCCTATTGAGCATATCTGGGACATTCTGAGAAACATGGTGAGGAGGAGGGATCCTCCTGTGCAGAACCTACAGGAATTAACAGACGCACTCCATCTTGAATGGCAACGAATACCACAATGGCGTATCAGTCGGTTGGTGACCAGCATGGGACGTCGTGTCCAGGCCGTCATCCAGGCACAAGGTGGATATACCCGGTATTAATAATGACAGTCTCAAACTCGTGCACAGATGTTAAACTTCGTTTTCAGACACCATTAATGACAATCTAGCCACGTGTGTCAACTGTAGGGCAATAGTTGTCAGTTGTGTCAACGTAACCATATTCAGGCCTCGTTTTCAAGTTCAAACAAAAACATACAGTGTTTCCCCACCATCATAATCAGCATTCCTCTAGTTGCATTATTACCTCTTGCACTAAGATGGATGGGTACATAAATGTTTATGCTATTGCTTTCTTCATAGCACATGAATATACCCTCGCATGTGCGTAAAAATAGGGTGGTGCTTAACTTTTGCACAGGTGTATATGTAGGTATTGATAATATTTGTGACTACATAAAAATTAAAATCATGTCAATATTTTGAAAATCATTTGACTGAAAGTTGTTGCTGCCTAAGACCATAGCAAATTCAGAAAAAAAAATTTCAAAACATTCCAAGGATTTTATTTTGATCTCATTTAAAAACGTGTTTATTAAAATTAAAGTCAAATTTATTAACAATTTCTTTTTTATAATTTGAAACAAACTACTTATTCCCGGAGAGGTAACTAATTTTTCGTTATTATACTTATTCATCATTCGCTATTCATTTTCCCCATCAAGTGTAACAAAATTTATGAAAAATATATACAACAAAGCCTTATAGTAATATTAATGTATGTCTTATTGCGATATTAATGTATGGCTGCAATAGGAAATCTTAAAACAAACGGACTATCTTATTTTATTTCATCACCATACATTTGTTAACCCTTTCACGGATGAATTCCTCATATCTCATTTTCAAGGCAATCATACAGGAAAACTGTTAAATATTTTGAAATTTGCTTAGGCAGCAACAGCTCCCAGTCAAATAAATTTCTAAATATTCAACTAAATAAGTTTTATATATCTTAAAGAATATACTTTTTCTGGGATTTATTGGTCAAATGGTTAATCGGATAGTTTCTGTTTGTAAAGCATTCAGATCTGACAGACATAATAAATATTGAATCAACAAGTAGACATGGTAAAGGGGGCACAGACTGGCACTAAAATTCAGTTAATTCTCTCCATGTAGTCATTATATTTGCTAACATAATACAGACTAAAGATTTTGGTACCTATGCCCACAATATTTGCACTCAAATTATTTCCAAAATTTTCCAATGATTTCATTTGTATCTCCTTTATAGCCAAATTTATTAAAATTGATGGTGGGATGGATAAAATGTATTAAAATAATTTCAAGGCAATTAGTAGACTATTTTTAAAATCAAAGTATTAGTTCTTTTCTAAATGGGAATCCCTCAGCAACTCCATCTTCAATATAGCCATACAAGAAAGCTGTTGATTATTTTGAAAAAAAGTTCACTGGAAGCTGTTGCTTCCTAAGGCAACAACAGCATCCAGTCAAATTAATTTTAAAATATTTAACAGAGTATGTCATGTAAGTGTTAGAGAAGATATGAGATATGCATTAAACTTTAATTTGCAATGTGCATGGACATTTGAATTTACGAATTTATCAGGAATGGATAGAAGTATTTTTAAAAGTATTTGAAAATACTCTAATACATTGGCAAAGTATTTAAATACAAATACAAATACTTCTGCCTCAAATGCATTTCAAATACAAATACTTTCAAATACCTGAAAAATTTATTTAAATTACTTCAAATACAAATACTTTTGTATTTGATGCCAGTGCTGTTCGCCGCCCATTTCTAGCTATTCCAGCCCATTTCTAGCTATTCCCTGCCCATTTCTAACTATTCCCCACCAATTTCTAGCTATTCCCACCCATTTCTAGCTATTCCCCGCCCATTTCTAAATATTCCCCGCCCATTTCTAACTATTCCCTGCCCATTTCTAGCTAAGCTTCACCCAATCTCTACCTGTGTTGGAATCGAAATTCGAAGTCAGAACAAAATTTCAAAACTGTTATTATAATAATGATGATGATGATTTGAAACTCTGAATTCTCAGTCTACATTTGAAGGCAATGATGCAGTAAGTTGTTGAATATTTAGAAATTAATATGACTGAGGGAATATTAGTTTTAATACATGTATATTCAACAGAATGTTTATTAAATTGTAAATTCACCTAACACATACAATTCGTACACCTAAGTGATGCACACTGTGTGTGTGTGCGTGTGTGCGTGCGTGCATGCGTGTGTGTGTGTGCGTGCGTACATACATGCGAGCGTGCATGCATATGCCTGTATGCGGACACATGCATGAATGCATGCATTGTTTGTCTGTCTGTCTGTCTGTCTGTCTGCTTCACACTGAGTGTCCATGCATTTATGAATGCTTAATTATTACCTAAAATGTCCAAGCGCATAATACATTGGCTGTTTATAGAATTCTCCAGCTGACGCATTCACGATCACAGGGCTATCCACAAAGTTACTGACCCAGTTCGGACCTCCTTCTAGGTTCAGAGCGAGATTCCAGTCTATCCAGCCAGTCACCCAGTGATTTAAATCCTATCATTAAAACAGAAAATGTTACTGTACCGTTACATTGTTTTGGTAATATAACTCCTATGATAGGATGGGTATTAAACACATACAGTCAGGTCTGTCTATAATGGTCATTATGTCGAAAGCCAAAAACAGCTTCTGCAGTGGTCTCGAGAAATGCCCATTTGCTGACCAACAGAAGACTATTTTTGAAAGTTTACCACTAGAATACGATTTATGAGAAAATTTAAATTTACTTGAACAAATTCGCGGTCTAAAGGGTTATACGATGTGGTAAATTAAACGAAATCTAGGATTTCTTTTTTCACGAGAGAGTTGATACTTACCTCCCTAATACTTTTGATATTGCTAAATATTGGCTTTCACTCAATAAACACTCAGATTTAAAACAGTTAGGTGCCCCTACTGGGCAGGGAGTCAGAGCGTAGTCTGGCGGATGCCAGCCCCACCACCGCGCATGCGCAGACTAGCACTTCCTCTGACTAGATTATTGGCTGACACACATGCAACTATTAAGAGCCTGAAGACCGAGCCTCTGTGGGGTGGAGAGGCCGGGTCCGTATCTAGGGAGGTAAGTATCAACTCTCTCGTGAAAAAAGAAATCCTAGATTTCGTTTATTTCACTTCAAGAGTATACTTACCTCCCTAATACTTTTGATATTGCCAGAATTCGAAAGTGAATCTGGCGGGAGGGAGGCGAGGTCAAAAGACCAGCTCATCCCTATACGCTTTTCTGCGTTTAAGGCACTTAAACTTCTGAAACTGTAAGAAAAAACAGTCAGGATTTGACTAACCATCGGATAACACCACCGATGTATGAGAGATGACCGAATGTCATATGCGCTCCCCCCCCCCCCCTCCTTCCTGGGAGGAAGAGTCGACTGACCTCAATGTCCTATACGCTCTCTACGTACAAGTGCCATGTACTACAGGACAGAGACGAAAAAGCTCCATTTTCGTAACTCTCAACAATGAACCACACAAATACACAAACCATCACCATATTAATAACGGGTAAACGTGACAATACAATCAACAACGGACAACACATGAACAAGACTGACCTTGTTGAAAATGGCTGCTGACATCATCTTCCCATTGGCAAAGACTGATGCAGGCCCAAAAAAGTGGGTGTTTCCATAAATTAATTGTGAAATATATAAGTAATGAGGAAAAACCTCCTCAAAAAATATAAACCGATTTATTTTTTCAAAACCGACAAGGCGAGAGGATTAGAGGTGTCACGGAGATAATGGTCTGTAAAACTTGACTCACAGTGCCACTGAGCCACCGACATAATATCATCCACAGGGACCCCATTAAATAGGGCCGTGGATGTCACTACGCCGCGGACACTGTGAGCCTTGGCCACGTCAACCTGCTTCCCGGTAGCGGATTTATGGCAAAACTGAATGCATTCCACAATCCACCTGGAAATGGTGTCCTTAGAAGCCCTCCCATGGGGTTCAATATATGACAACCATAACGCTGACTGGTCGGTGCGCCATGCCGCCGTACGTTGTTTGTACCGGCGCAGCGCCCGGACGGGACACCATGCTTTAGAATTAGGATCATATCTAGTTAAAGCAGGCAAAATAATAGGTTGACCTGGATATTTCAACGACTGATTTTTAGCCAAGAAATTAATCCTAGGTAGCAGCTTAAGGCCTTCCCCTGAAACCACAAAACGGTCATCCTCGGCTGATAAGGCATGAATTTCACTCCTACGCCTAGCCGAGGCCGCAGCAATTAAAAACACAGTCTTCAGTGTTAATAGTTTCATAGAAATGGAACTAAGTGGTTCAAAAGGCTTATCACCTAGTACTTGAAGCACTAGCGATAAACTCCAAGACGGAATCACAGGTGGATTCCTTGGTCTTAGATTGCCCATGCCTTTAATTAATACATTCAATGTATTTACTTCATCACTTCCCCTCTTAGCCAAGCAAGGAATAACAGACATTAATGCTGACTTATAACCAGCAATAGAGTTAGGCTTGAGGCTATAGGCATCATAGAGGTGACAGAGGAAATCAGCTACTTCTTGAATAGATGAATCCATTGGATCAATACATCTTTTTGAGCACCATTCTGCAAATCTGTTGATTTTATAATTATATGCTCTGGAGGTTGACCCCCTCCTGGCTTTGGCCATAAACATGGCTGCTTGCTCAGAAAAGCCCTCCTTAATTCTAGATTCCTTGACAACATCCACGCAGTCAATCTGAACATTGACGGATTGTTGTGAAGGGCCTTGCCCTGGAAGATAATATCGTCCATCAGAGGCAGAGGAACCGGATTGCAGACCAGAAGGTCCAGCAGATCCGTATACCATGATCGGCTTGGCCAATCCGGGGCGATCAGAAGCACTTGGCATTCCTCTTGTCTGATTTTCTGAAGAATTTTTGGAATCAGGATTGCTGGAGGGAATGCGTATGCATACATTCTCCCCCAGCTGATAGCTAACGCATCTGTTGCGAAAGCGCTTGGATCCGGAATCGGAGAGACGTACGTCGTCATCTTCGCATTCTCCTTCGTTGCGAACAAATCGATGTTGGGTTTCCCCCAATGGTCGAACAGACGATCCGCCACACATTGATTTAGTTGCCATTCCGTGGGTAAAACACTCATCCTTCGGCTCAATGAGTCTGCTAGCAGGTTTAACCTTCCCGGAATATGAACTGCTTTCAAGGTAATCTGGTGATCCAGACACCAACAAAGCAGTTTCCATGTCATCATACAGAGACTGGGCGACTTCGTTCCGCCCTGGCGGTTTATGTAAGTCACAACTGTTGAGTTGTCTGAACGAATAAGAACAATCTTGCCCTGAACTTTCTGTAAGAAATGTTCCAGGCCCAGGACTACTGCTCTTAGCTCCAGTAGATTTATATGTTCCTTTGACTGTTCCAGATTCCAAAGCCCTGATATCGTGGATTCTTCCAGGCAAGCTCCCCAGCCCTCCATCGATGCATCTGTATACACAGTCACCTGAGGGTGGGGAGGGGTTAGCAAAACCCCCGGCAAGAGATTCTCTGTATTCAACCACCATTGCAGGTGGTGAATCAGAGGCGCCAACACTGACACATTCGAGTCCAGCGAACCTGTACTCTGGGTCCATTGTGTCATGAGAAACAACTGGATCGGCCGCCTGCGTAAGGCGGCCTGAGGAATGACTGGTTCCAACGAAACCATCAACCCCAGCATTCTCAAGTAAACCCGTGCCAGGACATGACGACTGTCGCACACTGACTGAATCAACGAGATGAGTTTTTGAACTCTCTCCTGAGTAGGATAAACATATCCTGTCTCTAGATCGAAGAACATCCCCAGGTAAACAAACTTCTGGGATGGAGTCAGCTCTGATTTTGGGAAATTGATCATCCAGCCCAAATCTGTGAGAATTTTCAAAACAATCTCCAGATTGGCGGACAAACTTTCACGGGTGTGCGCTTTCAACAGCCAGTCGTCTATGTACGTGTGGACTGCTATGCTTCTCCTGCGGAGGTATGCTGTGATCGCAAGAACCACATGGGTGAAAACCCGAGGAGCCGTGGAAATTCCGAAGGGCAACACCCTGAATTCCCACTGTCTGCCCTGGAATGCAAATCTCAGGAAGTGACAGAAACTCCCGTGGATGGGGATGTGGAAATAAGCGTCCTTCAAATCTATCGACGCCGTCCACATCCCCCTCTCCAACCCCGCCAACACCGAGCGCACCGTTTCCATCTTGAAACTGGGCGTCTCGATGAACTTGTTCAGTGGCTTGAGGTTGAGAATCGGTCTCCACCCTCCGGTGCGTTTTGTTACTAAGAACAGGGTTGAATAGAAGCCCGGACATCTTTGTGCCGGCTGAATAGCTCCTTTTTGTACGAGGGAATTTATCTCCTCCTCGATACACAACCTTTGCTCTGGATCTCTCGGAATGGGAGTCCAGACTGGCACCAGAGACAGTCGCGACGGCGGGCCTGTCACCCACTCTGGATGATACCCGACGGAAAGCCATCGCAAGACTAAACGGTCCTGAGTTAACCGTTCCCACTCTTGCATGTGGCCGGCTAGCCGGCCTCCCACCGGCCCACCTAGGGACCGCGGTGGACACGAGGCATGCAAGAGCGGCACTGTCTCCGTCGCCATACACACCGGAGTGGTTCTTACCGCGGTAAGCGTCCTGTCAGGACCGATAACCACGCCCAGATCCTCGCGCGCCCCGCCCCGCCCCGCGCGCACCTCGGTGCGCGGGCGGCTGCCTGGCTGACGGCGCCTGAGGAACCTGCGCCCCCCTCGCTGCTGGCCGAATCGCACGCGGCCGAGGCCGACGCTGCGACGGTGGCTGGCCACTGACCTGGCCAGCACCACCTCGAGCCTGCAGGGGACGACACGCCGGGGCCGCGGCGCGAGCGTTAGCACGACGCAGCACATCAAACTGCTCGCGCAGCGCCCTCTGGTTATTCACCAGGGTGACCGTCTCTTGGAGGTGGCGACATCCCTCACCTCCAAAAAGACCAGGGCCCGTCATAGGCGTACGCAGTAGCCTATTGTACAGGTCCTGAGACGGGCACAGATTGTCCAGGGCAAACGTGCGTCTTGCCCTGACACTCCTGGTCACCGCCCGAGTCATACAGTCCAGCGCCAGGTTAATACCATCCTGGATGGTTCGCTGGACAGTGACCGGACTTGGCTGGCGCGATGCGGATGCCGTTACTACCCCCTGTAACAGCTGGGAGACGTGGGACAGAGCGGCAATCGAAGCCCTCCCACTCTCCTCCGCATCACGCAACGCGGTATTCGCCGAACGCAACGCGTTCGCGCACAGGACACCCGTGTCAGAACGGGAGCCTGGCCGCGCATCCTCACCCAAAGCCGCGCGGTCATCCACGCTGGGCGTGGGCACCACACCGTACCGCTGGTAATCCAGGGGCACGATGCGACAACGCCTGGCCACCTCGCGAGGGGCCTTCGCGAGACGTCCACTCGACTTAATGGACGACTCCGCCGCCTTGAACATGTCAACGACATGCTCCGCCAGCGGCAGAGAAGGCATAGCGTTAGCAGTCGGTTTCCCAGCTAACCACGGCGTGTGAACACGCTGGCTAGCCGACTGCTCCACGGGCAGATCAGGCCTAACGCTCACCAACCACTGGCAAGCGTCATACCAATCCTCCTCCGTGGCTAACTGCGAGCGCTCTACAAGACGGGGTCCTTCGTCTTCCTCCTGAGCGCAAGCAGTAGAGCTTGACGGCGGGTATGCTGATACACCTGGCAAGCCAGGGAAAACACGCGGGCCTGACAGCACCGGCATGAGAATATCACTGGTTTGACCAGGAGCAGGCACCGTGGCAGAGCGCGGGGTATATATAGTCTCACCACGGGCCCGGCCAGCACCAGCAACACCCTCGGCAAGCCGAGGTATGCGGTACCGCTTGCCATCAGCAGCGCCCTGGGCCACCACCTGAGCCGCGGACTTTACTCCAGGGTGAGTAAAACCGTGGAATAAGGCGCCTGTATTCCCCGCGAGGGGTGCACAAACGTCTTCATCCATGTCCACATCGTCAGACGGCGACCCTAGCAGGTAATCCTCATTACCCTGGTCAGAAAGATTAGACCCCGGGTCAGCAAAGAGAGCTAACCCGGGCTGACCAGGAACGGTGCCATAGGAGGTACTGGCCACCGCGGCGTGCGGATACCCCTGGACTGATAAGCAGCCCGCGGGTTCCAGCGACAACCGTCCACGGTCCCCTATCGGCGCGGCAATAAGCCTGCTGCCAGGGCCGTGGAACGCCCCCTCTAATGGGGCCACCTCTGAATCGTCGAACAACGGAAGCGGACTAAGGAAAATCGATCCAGAGGCGGGGATTACCTGCTCCGAAGCCGATGATGAGGACAGTAAAGGATTTGGTCCAGGAAGCATGCCACGAAGCAACCCTGGAACCAAATCCTTTACTGCCCTCTTCATCTCTCCCAACATCTCGGTCCGGAAGGCCTCCATATCCACCGCGGACGAGACCTTCCCCTTACCCTTCCTACTTACAACCTCTCGTTTCCGCTTCTTCTTCTTCTCCTCCTCTACCACCTTGTCCGTCGCCTGTAAGCAGCACAAGAATTCGGACACTAACTCGCCCCCCCAGTGCTTACATATGTCACAATTAACCAATGGACCACAAGGGCTACATTGATAGCACAGATGCGGCCAGAACTTTTCAAGAAGAAAACGACCACAGGACGCGCAACCCTGTCCCTGAAACAGGGCAAAGGACAAGGAGTATGAGCAACTAGTTAAGCTTAGAAACTCAATCCAACTCAAAGAGAAGGAAAATGATCATAAAGATCAATATACATCAGAAACCAGCATAGCGCTTAAATTGCTGATAAATACATAGCCAGGCTGATTATGACGTCATTAATCCCGTGACAGGAAAAAAATTCGATCCCAACAAAACATCCAAGTGCAAGGACGAATTGTATGCTGAATGGATAAGTCGACTACACAACCATCAGATACATATAGATAACTCTTTTCTGGCAAAAATGTTAATTATCTCCCTTTGTTTGTTTACAATAATTAACATCACCACATTATCAATAACTAGATACCTGACACTTTGTATAGACAAACCATCCAACGTGACGAACCGGAGAACTCCACCATCTGCACGCCTCTTAACTCTCTCCACCTCATGGGGAAGGAATTGGATCAAGAGGGCAAAGTGAGAAGACCTTTATATTAGGCCTCCAACTCACTGGACATAATTTTCCATTTGGTTAGATAACCTAACAGTGTTAGTAGGAAATGGAACCATGGTGGAGAGAAAACTAACTCTCTGCTACTGTGAAGTCACCACCTAGCGTCATACAGACCTGTGGACATAAACAGAAAGAGAAATTAGTCCTAGGTAGCACCGAGTTGACATAAACCAACTAACCAAGGCGCTTATCACGGTAAACGCGAGTCCCGGAAACACAATACACCGGGAAGAAAACTCGCTAATTTTACTAGAAGTCACCTGATTTAAAGGTCCTAAGTCCTTCCGTGGCGAAGTGTATCCTCCCGCCATCCAAATCAGACACTAACACTCCAAAATAACACTAATAAAACAGTTTAAGAGTAGAAAAGCTTATGACTCAAAAAGACATGTGTGTTCTCTTTGCCAATAATCTAGCAAAGAGGTAGTGCTAGTCTGCGCATGCGCGGTGGTGGGGCTGGCATCCGCCAGACTACGCTCTGACTCCCTGCCCAGTAGGGGCACCTAACTGTTTTAAATCTGAGTGTTTATTGAGTGAAAGCCAATATTTAGCAATATCAAAAGTATTAGGGAGGTAAGTATACTCTTGAAGTGAAAAAACACATACAGACATCTACTATACCGTACATCTTAGAGATAACTTATTTTCCTACTTTTGAATATTTTGAATTTAATTTGATTGGAAGCCATTGCTGCCTTTCCAATCAAATTAAGTCGAAAATATTCAAAATCAAAAGGACTTTCTTACATCGTGTACAAAATTGTACTAATATCACTGATGAGTGATCTTATCACCATGCATCTTAACCAATGGAGGAATTCAGATTTAGCTATGCCCCACCCATCTCTAGCCAAGCTCTGCCCATGCTTTGCCCGTATTGTGATCAATCGAACCCTGAACTCAATAAATCTCAATTTCCAGAAAACCATACAGGTAAGCTGTTGAATATTTCGAAACTAATTTGACTGGGTGCTGTGGCTGCAACATCACCCAGTCAAATTTGTTTCAAAATATTCAACAGAATAGTTAATAAACAGTAAAGACATATTATTAAACAGTAAAGACATAATTCGTACACTATGCAGGACTATTGAGTTCATGACAGACTTTGATAAGCCATTTATGACATATTATAACTGACATCCATCAGCCTACCTGTCACATTTAATTATGACATCATATACTTGACTGACAGATTGGATACCTCTTTTACCATGGGCAAGCCGACCAAAACAGCCAACCTTTGTTGTGGCTTTTAGAAATATCCATTTACAGGTCGAGAAGGCTATTTTTGAAATTTTACCACTCCGACCGCGATAACAGAGCCAGTTATTCCAGTGGTAAATTTTCAAAAATAGTCTTCTCTTAACCTGCAAATGGACATTTATTACCAATTTTAATTTTTTTGACAAATCTTGTCGATTAACCCCTTACTGGTCAAGATTGGTCAACAAAACCTATATATTTACTGTCAATGTCCAGGCTAAGAACACATTAAAAAAAATTGACAACAGTAATGAATGGGTGGGTTATCGAGCCAGTTATTTCTGTGGTCAAATTTCTATAATAGTATTCTCTTGGGTTGCAAATGGACATTGCCAAAGACCACTGAAAAGGCTTTTTTTTAATTGCTTGACCATTAAAGGGTTGAATGGTTACTGAATCACCACCTTTTGGTCATCAAACCAGGTCCTGTCTTAAGTATGAATTAACCATTAAATGGTCAACATTGGTCAAGAAAATCAAGATCATTGCTTAGTGAATGTCCATATGCAAGCCACGTGAACAGTATTTTTGAAAATTTACATCTAGAATAACTGGCTCGCTTCTGGAGCCCGTCCATCCAGTTGTGAATTTTCAAAAATAGCTTTCCCTTGGCATGTAGAAAGACACTCTTCACGACCATTGCAGACATGCCTTTTGGCTGGCTTGATTATTTTAAAAAGGTTACCCTCTGTGTATGATGGACATGATTTGATCAAAATATCTAGGCAGCATTCAGTCAAATCTAAAACTGCCAATAACCCTTATAACGCAGGTTACTGGACCAATACCGAGTCAATGCAGTCTCGTATTGGCCCAGTAACCAGCATTATTAGGGAATGTAATAAGTTTTAGGATGTAATCGAGAAAATAACCTGAATGATGTCATGTGCATAGGCTTGTGCGCGATCCCAGCTACCTAGAACCACCTTTTTTTCCCATGGCATGGCACCAGAAGCAGCCTCTGTTGACAAGATAAACTTGGCTGGGAACTTCTCATGCGTAAGATCCAGCCCGGTAGGCGGTATAATAAAATCCCAATACCAATGTACAGCAATGCCTGCTATGTAGTCATATGCAGCCTTGTCTGATAGTACCTGATACAGAAAACAAGATTTTTGGCGAGATAAATGCCTTGCCTGTTTTCCCCCCATTATTGATATGCATCAGATGTCATGACCTTGACCTTACAAGCATAGTTAACCCGTTGGTCTATCCAAGGTTGGTTCTAGTCGGGTCAAACAATCCTGAAAAATAGGCCAAAGTGATTTGCTAAGCGCGAAACTTAGGTGGTGTTCACACTAGAGAGCTAATCCGAAATAAAGCCGATCGATTGATCACAAAGATTCGTGTATTTGTTCTAACATGAGTAAAACAGAATTTTGTGATAGATTGGACTTACTTCGATTGGCTTTCTAGCATGAACACAGTCTTAACTTTGCTGGCATCGTCATTATTTCCCACTTCTGCTAATCACTACAGTACAGCTCATAGATAAGTACTATTCTATTTCGTTCTATCCCTCCGAATTAACGGTACAGCTTATAAATTATTGAACATATTTCCATAACAAAAACAGAAATATGGTAGATAATAGTACAATTTTAAACACGATGTAAGAAATGTTCTGTTAAATATTTTGAATATATAGGCAGCAATGTCTTCCAATCAAATTAACTTCAAAATATTCAAGAATACCAGTACGTTTTATTTTGTCTTAGACATATTCTAAGTTATTTCTGAACTGGGCTGTATGTCAATGAGAGCCAGAGAATAGCGATAAAAATGGAGGGATCTGATTTGTCACTCAAGTATCTGATGTCATAATTCATTAGGTCACTATGGCGATTCATGTCACTAGTTAGCCTATGTCACAACCAAATTACACAGCATCGTAGCACACAATTGGGGCTCTATGGGAAAACCTGGGGTCCAGGCAAGACTCAGGAACACCCAGTTATTTAAAATAAATCTGATGATTAAGCGATGTCATTAATAAAATATGCATGATGAAGAAACAACACTGACCGTTTCTGGCCAGCTGGGCAACAAAATTCTCTGGTCATCCATGATCATCAGATGAATGTTACTAAATCCTGCAGTGGTCAGAGCTGGCCCAAGGTCCATTTTTATCCAATCACGTTGAGTTTCTGCTGTCCATCCCATTGCTTGAAATGGGAAGTATGGTATATTACCATCTGTGGGCTCATTTTGTGCAGTCAACCCCCAAAATGTCAGATTGTGCTTCCTGTATTCTTGCAGAAATCTAATCCAAGCAAAAGTAAAGTTATTGAACAAAATGCAAAATTTGCATGGATGGACAGGCACACAGTCGGTAATACACACGGATGAATGGATGGACTTATTGACCAAGAAAATAAAGTGCATTTCCCTACTACCATTAAGCCAACCATCCCATGAAGTAGTTATTGAACGAAAGCCTGTCATGCCTCTGTGTGACGGACAGATACATGCATGCACGCAGACGGAAGCGAAAACATAATAACTCGCCCTTTCCGCAAAAGGGGGGTGGGTGGGTGGGTGGGTGGAGACTATATGCAGTGGCAGTCAGGTTTTCACGTATGGGGGAGCGAGGTCTAAAAAGGCGCCACACCACTTGAGCGAGGACTAAAAAGGCACCACCCCGCATACCAATTAGGCGTCAGAATCTGCTTAAATTTCAAAATAACGAGCAACTAGCATCCCAGCATCGGCAATTATTCTTTGTCTTGATGTAGCATAATTAAAACAAAAAGTCTCAACATAGCGATGAACAAGCATGACAAGAAGACATTAACAATGTTGTAAATTCAAATAGTTCTAATTTTCAAAGTAGATTAACTTGTTAAAGGTGGCATGGGAATTGGGATGTCCAGAAACTTGTATGTGTTATGGACATGATTTAGGTGCCACATTTGGGAAAATTGGCTCAGGGGGAGCGATCGGGCCCCCCCCCCCCCTCCCTGCTACGCTACTGACTATATGACAATGTGTTTGCTACATATATTAACCCTTTAATGGTCAAATTCGATCACGAAAATTTAAATATATGCCTATTGAATGTCCATCATTTACAGGCCAAGAGAATACAATTTAAAAAAATTTATCACTAGAATGACTGGCTCGGTTATCGAGCCAGTCATTTCAGTGGAATATTTAAAAAAATTGTATTCTCGTGGCCTGTAAATGGACATTCAACAAGACCATGACAGAGACCAGTTTTGGCCAGTATGACCATTAAAGTGTTAAATAATCAATGGACAGCGCAGATAAATAGCCAATAGATGAATCCAATATATTAGTCAAATATATGACATCATAATGTAGGATGACATCACAATGAAATACATCATGATTCATGAATAACGCATCTAAGTCCATCATAAACGTTTAATAGTCTGTCAAGTTGTACGAATTGTATGTCTTTAATAGTTAAAAAAAATTCTGTTGAATATTCTCAAACTAATTTAATTGGGCTGCCGTATGCAATCAAAGCAACCAGATGAATTAGTTTCAAAATATTTAACAGCTTACCTGTATAGCTTTTTGGAAACTGAGATTCAAGGAGTTCAGAGTTCGATACACACCCACAAGGTTGGCAATCTGACACTGGGCGGTACTCCACTCGAGTACGAGGACCAGCAGACATACCTGGGCGTCACATATGACAGAAGATTAACATGGAAGGAGCACATCCAGAACGCAGAGGCAAAGGCCAGAAGAAAGCTAAACATCATGAGGAAGCTGGCAGGAACAAAGTTGGGTGCCAATGAAAGGATCCTCAAGACCATCTACCTAGGTGCCATACGACCACACCTTGAGTATGGATCCAGCTCATGGATGACAGCAGCTAAATCTCATCAACAGAACCTCGACAGAGTACAAAACCAGGCACTGCGCATCATCACAGGTGGAATGAGATCAACACCAATAGAAAAAATGGAGCAGACAGCAGGCATCCCCCCACTTAGCAAAGGAAGGGAATGCAAAGCACTGATCCAAGCTGCAAAGTTCAAATTGTTCAACAACCACCCGATGAAGATCAGGCAAGCACATCTGTCATCAGGAAGACTTAAAAGATCAAGTTTTGTGAGAGACAAAAGCACTTCAAAGGAAACACCAAGAAATGTTGCCAGCACAAATAGAAGACCCAAACCACACCCTTGATCCTCCACCGTGGGAAAACAAACTAGAGAGCATAGCTATTTGCACCACAGTACCTCATCTCACAACCAAAGATGAACACAGTGATGTGACCAAGAAGGCCCTGACCCTAGCCATGCTGGAAGAAATGTACCCTCAGGAGACATGGATAAGGATCTACACAGATGCAATTAGGAGCCGAGGTGCCGGACTGCACATACAGTATCCAAACAGACAACATGAGTCAGCTGCAATACCGACAGGCAAACACTGCACAAACTACAGAGCTGAAGTCGAATCACTGGTTCATGCAGCTAATACCATCAGCAGAACAGCAGACCCTATTGCACAGATTGTTTTTTATCTGATGCCCGCTCCATCCTTGAGGCTATCACCAAAGGTAAGCTGCCACAACTTGAAGAAGCACTACAAACCATCAAATGCTTTCGGATAGCACTGCAGTGGATCCCCTCACACTGTGGAGTCCAAGGAAATGAGGAAGCCGACAAGATGGCAAAGGTGGGTGCAGAAGAGAATCAGACAGAAAACATGGTTACCCATACAGAGATGAAGACTATCATCAAGTCACACTATAGAACACCTCAATCAGATGATGCCTACCATCATCTCTCGAGGCCAGAGCAAGTGACCATTTTTCGTCTCAGAACTGGACACAACAGACTAAACACATGTACAGGCGGTTCCACCTTACGACATCGCCAGCTTGTCCTTGTGGAGAATCAGAACAGACCACAGAGCACATACTTTAATGTTGCAGTACGTATCAGCTGCTGAGAGATGAGATCTGGCCTTTGTCAACATCTTTTCTTGAAAAGCTGTATGGGCCTGTGGAAGAACTGCAGAAAACCACAGATTTCATCTTGAGAACGGCTCTCCAAGTGTGATACCAGCGATCGAAAAGAAGAAGAAGATACACACCCACCTATGGCTTTCCATTCAATAATAGAGGGATCTGCAGTTCTAGCTATGTCCCACCCATTTTTAGCTAAGCTTCGCCCGCTTTGAATCAATTTATATACAATGAACCTTAAAATCCCAATTTTAAGGTAGTTAAAAAGGTAAGGCAGCGACAGTTCCCAGTCAAATTAGTGTCAAAATATTCAACAGGCTGTTTATTAATTTATAAATTCTTTAAAAAAACATTAATTCATACACTTGTGACACTTAAATTTTTCGTGATGTAACTGCGTCATTTTTATTGTGACGTCAGTTACCATGTGACACATTTAATTATGACATCCGATACTTGAGTGACAGATCAGATTTATCCATTGCCTCTTGTGCCAGACTCGCTTTCTCTGTGAAAAATAAATTGGATTTATATTGATCTTAAAGAAATCTCACTCACCATTAACCACTATACTTTGGTGGGGATGTATATAAATCCTTTACCACTAAAGCCAGCCAAAAACAACTTCCGCAGTGCTCTTGGGAAATATCCACTTGCAGACCAAGAGAAGACTTTTTTGAAAATATACCACTGGAATGACTGGCTCGATAACCGAGCCAGTCATTCAAGTGGTAAATTTTCAAAAATAATCTCTTGATCTGCAAATGGAGATTTTCTTTGAGAAATTTAAGGGTTAAATAGGCAACTGTTTAATGGTCAAGAAGACCAAACAGCAGAGGTCTTGAGAAGTGTCCATTTGCGGAACTATTTAGAGAACACTATATAATTTTTTAATTCACCACTGGAATGACTGGCTCGTCAAGCAATAATCACTCGACATGCTTGATCTGCAATGAATATTTCCATGAGAAAATTTGAATAATCTTGATGAAATTTTACCATTAAATGGTTGAAATCTGGTTCCTTTGAATGCAGAATGAAATGAGGCCCTAAGTAATGTACCTAATAAGGTAGTTTGCCCAAGTCTTGAAGTATTTCCCACCGGGTTTCCCGATGAGCTGACCTTTTCCTGTCATGTTTTGATTTGTCTTCATCCATGCCGGGCTACTCCATGCGCTCCCAAACAACCTGATGGAGCGATTACTCATTTTCATTGCGGCTTGTACAATGGGAATCTGTGAGAGTAATAAGAATAAAGAATTTCACCTAACTTTTTAAAACAATATGATATTTAATTTAGACAATGAATGATCGATGAATCGAAATAATGAATGTTTCCTACAAGCGTCAATTGTCTACTAGTACCACATTAATAACACTAAATTATCTGTGTTAATCATACTGTTCATTTTGACATGCTTCTTTGTTGTAGGCCTCTCAGGCCAGGTGAGATAATAATAATAATAATAATAATAATAATAATAACAATGTTGAAAATCCATTGATTGACTGGCATGAGTACAAAACGTAGTAACATGTTAACATCAAGAGCTCTGCATCTGTCATTCTGAGAAGCATGGTGCCAAGAGGAAGAGCATAAACACAAAAAATAAACAATTACCCATGCACCGATGAAAAACTGATATCTCTACATACAGTAAGTCCTGTCTGGTGCGGCCACTTTATGGAGCACAGATAATTTATAATAATGGAAAGGTGGTCACATAATCCTTTAACTGTCTCGCTGCTGCAAGCCACCAAACTATAATTTTAATGAACAAAAAACCCTTCCTGACTTTCTGTCAAATTGTTTTCAAAATGTTTAACAGGTCCAGAGATATTACCCCCGGAATATGTTATCTGCAAACACTCTGCAGTCAGATGGGTAATGGTCAAGATTGGTAAAGAAAATACAAAATTATGTTTATTGAATGTAAATTTGCAGGCTAAACTGTAGCAGACTTTTTTAAAACAGTATAATTGGAATGACTGCCACAGCTATTGAGTCAAGCACTCCAGGGGTGGATTTCAAAAAAATATTTAGATGTTTTTTAGATACAGCTTCAGACAAACAGACCGTCACGAGAGAGAGAGAGAGAGAGAGAGAGAGAGAGAGAGAGAGAGAGAGAGAGAGAGAGAGAGAGAGAGAGAGAGCAAGATGGACATACACAGAGACAGACAGACACAGCAAGACAGACACGGACAGACAGACCCAAATACAATACCCTCTTCCCTTTATGGTCGGTCCAAAGTTAATTATGTACCTTATAATTTAGATCTTCCATTGTTAATGAGAAGTTCGTCAAAGTGAAGTCTCCTGGTGTATCATCATAAGAGTATGGGTGTGTAGAGAAATCACAGCTTGCTATTGGTAAGCGCAGCATTGTATACTCAATACCTATATATATACATATAAGTAATTCAGAAAGTTTCAAAATATAAGAAGCCATTTCTAGCTATGCCATGGCCATTTCTAGTTAAGCTCCACCCACATTTTTGCACATGTTTGGATCAATTTAGATACTTTGTACCCAGAATTGTCAGAATCCCAATTTCTAGGTAACGATACACGTAAGCTGTTGAATATTCTGAAACTAATTTGATGGGGGCTGTTGCTGCCTATAACAGTAACAGCTCCCAGTCAAATTAGTTTCAAAATAGTCAACAGAGTGTTTATTAAATTGTAAATACATCACCGACATACGATTTGTACACTTTAGTGAAAGACCTTTCTATTTTGTGACAGAGCTACATGTATGTCATTTTGATTGCGACATCCGCTAACATGTCACATATTTGGTTATGACGTCGGATACTCGAGTGACAGATTGGATCCCTTCATTCTAAAAGATCAAGAGTTATAATCCCTGATTAAAGAAATGGTGGGTTTTTTTTCATCAACATGAAAGCAATCTAGCAATCAGAGATTGCAGACTCTCACCATATCACTTTTCTCACATTGTAAATGTTTAAGAGTTTTCTGATTTTCTGGATTTTTTCTGATTTTCCATATTTCTTCGGGTCACACTCAAAGTTGCGGAATCCTAGTATATAGGCACACCCTTTCTTGGGTAAAAATTTGAGCAAAATCGGACTCATAGTTTCCAAGATACCCATAGATCCCTAATTTGATCCAATCCAGATCTGGTTTCTTTTATCCAGGGGAGGAGGTGGGTCGGGATTGGGGGCGTTACGCTAATTACAATACATGAATGCATCCATTGACTGGATCAACCCTTTAACACTCATACTAGCCAAAAACAGTTTCTGCAGTGGTCTTGGGAAATGTCCATTTGCAGATCAAGAAGACTATTTTTGAAAACTTACCACTGAAATGACTGGCTCGATAACCAAGCCAGTCGTTCCAGTGGTAAATTTTCAAAAATAGTCTTCTCTTGGTCTGCAGCTTGACATTTTCTACATGAAAATTTAAATTTTCTTGAAAATATTCAAGGATTAACATGTTAAAAATCAATTAAGTGAATCAAGCAGATGTAAGTTGACAAATTAATCTGTTTACAGTTACCGTGTGGTGAGAAGTAAGCCTGTAAAAGCCTCGTTCGTGCAGCAACATTCAGTGTCAATATGTTAATACCGACTGCATCTGTTACAGCTCCACCAAATGCCAGGATTGTTTGATACGTGACACTGCGATTTACTGTCATCACAACTGAAACAAGAGTAACTAGAGATTGCAGACAATTGCTGCTTTCACGTTTTGTCAGATTGTAAAAATTCTGGGATATTTCGGATTTCTCAGATTTCTCGGATCACAAACAAAACTGTGAAATCCTAGTATAGGATCATACCATTTCTTGTGTAAACCTTTCAAGGTCAAATTTGGTTAAGAAAATTTAAATATCTGCCTATTGAATGTCCATTTACAGGGCAAGAGCACACACATTTTGAAAATTTATTATTGGAATGACTGGCTCTATATCCGAGCCAGTCATTCCAGTGGTAAATTTTCAGAAATTGTAATCTCTGGACCTGTAAATGGATATTCAACAAGACCATAACAGACGCCGGTATGGCCATTAAAGGGTTAAGATTTGAGCAAAATTGGAACAGTAGTTTCTGAGATATCCATAGATTCAGCCAAATCATATTAGTAGTTTTTTCCATACATCTCCGGGGACTAAACGAAATCATGGATTTCTTTTTTCATGAGAGAGTTGATACTTAACCCCCTAACACTCTGATATTTCCAAATATCGACTTTCACTCAATAAACACTCAGATTAAAAAGGTTAGGTGCTCCTACTGGGCAGGTAGTCAGATGACATTCCAGCGGATGCCAGCCCCAACCACGCGCATGCGCAGACTAGCACTTCCTCTGACTAATTTATTGGCTGACACTATGCAACTTTAAGAAAGCCTGAAGAACGAGCCTCTGTGGGGCGGAGAGGCCGGGTCTGTATTAGGGAGGTAAGTATCAACTCTCTCGTGAAAAAAGAAATCCGTGATTTCATTTATTTCACTTCAAGAGTATACTTACCTCCCTAACACTCTTTGATATTGCCAGAATTCATCAGAGAATTCGGTGGGAGGGAGGCGAGGTCAAAAGACCAGCTCTTCCCTATGTGCTTCTCTGCGTTTAAGGCACTTAAACTTCTGAAATTGTGTGAAAACACAAGCAGGGATAGATTTGAACATCGGATAACACAACAGATGGCTGAGAGAAGACCATATGTCATATGCGCTTCCTGCGCCGCTCACCCTCTTCTTGAGAGGAAGACAGAATGACCTCAATGTCCCATATGCTCTCCATGTGCAAGTGCCATGTACTATAGGACATTCAACGAAAAGGCTCCATTTTCGTATACTCTCAAGAACGAACCACATAAAACATATACCATCACCATATTAATAATGCAGCCCTCAAAATTTGGCGAGAACGATCGTTTTGTTCGCGTGTCGGTTACGTGAAGTAAAATTACAGTGAACGAAAAAATGGTCGCGTAAGTGACAAAGCCCAGAACGGTAGTTATCTCTGATCGTGGAAAACAGAAAAGTTTCAACAACTTTTTGATATGAAACATGCTATTTACAACGGAATTTAGCATTTTAAACCATCTAAAAGATCGATAACATCTGTCTGTCAAATTCTATAAATAAGCGACAGCATGCATGTGTCAGAGACAAACTTCTGTTGTATTTCCTCTAGCATTACTACATAAGCCGGGAACTAGTCTCGCTACACGTTATGCATCAACAACGGACTGTTCAATTATATACCGTTGCATGCAAGTACGTGCAACCGTCAGCTGGCATGTTCCCGATGTATTATTTTATATACGCGATTGATCCATGACACAATAATTCAGGGCTCGAAATTCGACGGGAATCCGATTCTCGTAATATTCCCGAAATTGAAAAATACGGGAATCCAACTGGATTCTCGTAAATAAACGCTTCCAAAAATGTAAACATTCCATTCTTACAGAACGCCGCGATCCCGGTTACTAATTTCTACAATAAAAATTGTGTCACGAATCAGCCTAGAGGGGGGGGGTCTGCTAATTCACAGGTAATGAGAAATGTCTCGCGTGACTGTGCAGTCGTAGTTAATAATAATCGATAATGCACACTCATAGTTTCTGATTGGCTCACAGGATATCCGATTTCAATAGGCATGAATGAAAATTACTATTGTAGTAAAAATTTTATCACGTGCCTCATTGTAATTCATAACGAATTAATCACATGATTTATTTCAACCAATCTCTGTGCGACTCTCATGATTAATATTGATAGATAATGGCGAACGAAAAATCTAGTCACTCTGCCGCTTTTAAACGTGGTAAAGCAATATGTTAGCGCCCACTTTGACTGGTTATATAACCCAATATATTATTATTGGAAGGTTCTGACAGTAATACCACCCGATATTTAGGTGGTTCATTGCTTTGGAGCAACCGAGAAAACAGGACTATATGTTAGCAAAACCTGTGCGTAGTAACTCGTATTTCCAGTAAATCGCATTTGCACTAAATTGTCAGTTTAAAGTGTACAAGTTAAGAAGGGTCAAGCTATCTACTAAATTCCTTAATGCTGGTTACGCTTTTTATTGTGGCGGACTTGCGGGTTATTGTTTTATATTAGAAATGTACGCTGCTTGTACAAGTACAAATATTTGGTAACAGTTACAAAAAAATCTACCCATCACAGGTACAATTTTATAAACATTTCAACCCCTGTTTTTTGGGCCATTAAGACGGTAGTTCTTTGATACAGGTGGAATTCTTTACAAATTAAAGCATATTCTTTTAAATATTTTGAAAATAATATGACTGGAAGCCATTGCTTACAAGGTGGTGCTGGGTGGGCTGGGGAGGATGTAAGATATTCAATTGTTTGTTTTTGTAGTGGGGTTTTGTTGGTGGGGTGGGAGGAGGGTGTTAAGATATTTATAAATATTGAGTCATTAGTCACTAATTATTATAGTGGGTCTGGAATTTTGAAATGTACGTTTGGAAAAAGTATGGAATTTTATTGTGCCCAAAGTGTATGAACCCTGAAATTGTTGCAAGCTGGAAAGATGTTACCGATGAGTGTTGTCATACAAATACTGATATTTTGGCAGAGAAAATGTACATTTGCAGACCTAGGGAGTATTGTTTTTGGAGACCTAACACTGAATGACTGGCTCGGTTATCGAGCTTGTAATTTCAGGGGTAAATTTTCTAAAATATTCTTCTTGGTCTGGAAATGGAACGAATGAATGGACATAAATTAAAACAAAAACTCAATCTGTTTTTTGACAAATTTACTTGAGAAATATTACAGTACTTATATCACAATGGACGAATCCACTTTTAGTTATTCCCCACCCATTTCTAGCTAAGCTCTGCTCCAAACTTTGTCCCAGAATCCCAATTTCATGGTAACTATACAGCTAACTTGGTGAATACTTTGAAACAAACTTCCCCTCAAAACAATCAACAGAATGTTTATTAAATTGCAGTCATACAATTAATACTTAGTGACAGACTACTATGAGAGTTAGTATTGTCTGTCAATTATAATAGTGACTGGTGACATCAACCTATATATGTGATGTAATTGATTATGAGGTCAATAGTTGAGTAACAGATTGGATTCATCCATTAATATGAAATCTCAGTTCTACTTTGAAAATAATATCTGTCACTTAGAATAAGAATGACTGGTTTACAATAAATACTCCTTGTATGTACAGTATCATACTAAAAGTTTTCCTGAGTGACCAATACAATCAGATCCTGATAGGCATATAAGTATTAATTACTACCCATATTTTTATGTATACGGCTGGGGTTCCATATGATAATAGAAAAAAAGATCAACAATTTCTATGACAACTGAGTTATATCACGGTGTGATTGTTCATGAATTCAAGGAAAGTTTGTAGTATCATGTATGATCTCTGTTGGTTGTTTGTCAACATGGACATAAAATCAGAATCATGAGAGTGAAATGTGTTCAGGGCAACTTCTGAAATATAAAATTTTATATATAATAAGTACTTAAGACAATGTATTTATCCAGTGTATAACATGGAAATGAAAAACCCTCATTGTATTGGATTCCCGTTGAGCTTTCTATACAGGAATCCAAAAGTGGATTCCCATGGATTCTTGTTGAGCAAATTTACGAGAATCCGACTTGCTTCTGGTGAAAATTAGCGAATTTCGACCCTTGCACATCATCATCAAGAAAACATCATGTTTCATTAATTGACCATGAGGTGAATTCACATGATACAGATGCCATTTGACCAGATGATTTTTTATGAAACCATGTTTTTAAAAACATATTTTATCTGTAAATTAGGTAATTGGTGGATAAGTCCATGCTGCAATCAATATGCTAATGAAAATTCAGCAATATGCACTTTAAATTCATTATTAACTTAATATACAGCTGAAATATGTTCAGATAAAGCAGGTTTGGATAAAAAATGGCGTAAGCAATTTGCGCAACCAATTGGTTACGCAAACTGATTTTGCGCAACCAACAATTGGTTATGCAGACCTGAAAACACGGGACCCAAATATGGGTCTCGCAAATATTTGAAATTTTGAGGACTGTAATGAAGGGTCACGTGACAACACAATTAACAATGAACAATACATAAACAAGACTGACCTTGTGAATCGTTAGCTGCTGTCATCATCTTCCCATTGATGAAGGCTGATGCAGTCCAGGTAAGTGGTTGTTGCCATTGTGAAATATGTAAAAAATGAGAGCACCTCATCAAAATATGTACACATAAATAATTTTTTCAAAATCGATAAGGCGAGAGGACTTGAGGTGTCACTGAGGTAATGGTCGGTGAAACTTGACTCAGTGCCACTGGGCTACTGACATAATGTCATCCACAGGAACCCCATTAAACAGGGCAGTAGAAGCCACTACGCCGCGAACACTGTGAGCCATAGCTAAGTCAACTTGTTTACCTGTGGCGGATTTATGACAAAACTGAATACATTCTACAATCCACCTGGAAATGGTGTCCTTAGATGCCCTGCCATGGGGTTCAATATATGACAACCACAACGCTGTTGGGTCCATCCGCCATTCCTGAGTACGCTGTTTGTACCGGTTTAATGCACAGACTGGACACCATGCTTTTGAATTAGGATCATATCTAGTCTAAGTACATGTAGGTAAAACCATTGGTTGAACTGGATACTTCAGACTTGTTTTTAGCCAATAAATCTATCCTAGGTAGAAGCTTAAGGCCTTCTCCTATAACCACATAACGGTCTGCCTCAGCTGATAAGGCATGAATTTCGCTCCTACGCCTTGACGAGGCTGCAGCAATTAAAAATACAGTTTTAAGTGCAAACATTTTCATAGAAATGGAACTTAGTGGTTCAGATGGCTTATCAGCTAGTACCTGAAGCACTAGAGATAAACTCCAAGACGGAATCCCAGTGATTCCTAGGTCTTAGATTGCCCATGCCTTTAATTAAAGTATTCAATGTACATACTTCATCACTTCCCCTATTAGCCAAGCAAGGGATAATGGTCATTAAAGCTGACTTATAGCCAGTAATAGAGTTAGGCTTGAGCCTATAGGCATCATACAGGTGACAGAGGAAATCGGCCACTACCTGAATAGATGAATCCATTGGATTAATACATCTTTTTGAGCACCATTCTGCAAATCTATTGATTTTATAATTATATGCTCTGGAGGTTGACCCCTTCTGCCTTTTGCCATGAACATGGCTGCTTGCTCAGAAAAGCCCTCCTTAATCCTAGATTCCTTGACAACATCCACACAGTCAATCTGAACGTTGACGGATTGTTATGAAGGGCCTTGCCCTGGAAGATAATATTGTCCATCAGAGGCAGAGGAACCGGATTGTAGACCAGAAGGTCCAGCAGATCCGTATACCATGATCGGCTTGGCCAATTTAGGGTGATCAGAAGCACTTGGCACTCCTCCTGTCTGATTTTCTGAAGAATTTTTGGAATTAGGATTGCTTGAGGGAATGCGTATGCATACATTCCCACTCAGCTGATAGCTAACGCATCTGTTGCGATAGCGCTCGGGTCTGGAATCGGAGAGCCATACGTCATCATCTTCGCATTCTTCTTCGTTGCAAATAAATCTATGTTGGGTTTCCCCCAGTGGTTGAACAGATGATCCGCCACAGATTGATTTAGTTGCCAATCCGTAAGGTAACACACTCATCCTTTGGCTCAATGAGTCTGCTAGCAGATTTAACCTTCTCGGAATATCAACTGCTTTCAAGGTGATCCTCTGATCCAGGCACCAGCAAAGCAATTTCCAAGTCATCATACAGACTGGTTGACTTCGTTCCGCCCTGCCGGTTAATGTAATTCACTACTGTTGAATTGTCTGATCGAACTAGAACAATCTTGCCCTGAACTTTCTCTATGAAATGTTCCAGGCCCAGGGCTACTGCTCGTAATTCCAGTAGATTCTTGTGCCTGATCCAGATTCCAAAGCCCTGATACTGTGGCTTCTTCCAGGCAAGCTCCCTGCCCCTCCATCGACGCATCTGTATACATCGTTAACTGAGGGTGGGGAGGAGTTAGCATCACCCCCGCCAGGAGATTCTCTGTCTTCATCCACCACTGAAGGTGATGAATAAGAGGCTCCAAGACTGACATGTTCGAGTCCAGTGAGCCTGTACTCTGAGTCCACTGAGTCATGAGAAATTACTGGATAGGCCACTTGCGTAATGCCTCCTGAGGAATGACTGGTTCCAGTGAAACCATCAACCCCAGCATTCTCAGGTAAACCCATGCCAGGACACGACGACTGTTGCACACTGACTGTATTAATGAGATGAGTACTTGTACCCTCTCCTGAGTAGGATAAACATATCCTATCACCAGCTCGAAGAACATTCCCAGGTAAACAAACTTCTGGGATGGCGTCAACTCTGATTTTTGAAAGTTGATTATCCAGTCTTTGAGAGTTTTCAAAACTATCTCCAGATTTGCTGATACACTTTTCTGATTGTGTGCTTTTAACAGCCAGTCGTCTATGTACGTGTGGACTGCTATGCTTCTCCTGTGGAGGTATGCTGTTATAGCAAGAACCACCCTGGTTAAGACCCAAGAAGCCATTGAAATTCCAAAGGGTAAAACCCTGAATTCCCACTGTTGGCCCTGGAATGCGAACCTCAGGAATCCACATTCCTTTCTCCAACCCTGCCAACACCATTTTCACTGTCTCCATTTTGAAACTCGGCGTGTCTATGAACTTGAGGTTGAGAATTGGTCTCCACCCTCCAGTGCTCTTTGTCACTAAGAACACAGTTGAATAGAAACCCGGGAATTTTTGTGCCGGTTGAATTGCTCCTTTTAGTATGAGGGAATTTATTTCCTCCTCTATACACAACCATGGATCTGGATCTCTTGGATTTTGTGTCCAGATCGGTACCAGAGACAGCTGCGATGGCGGGCCTGCTATTCAGTCGGGATGATATCCGACTGAAAGCCATCGCAAGACTAAGCGGTCCTGAGTCAAACCATCCCACTCTTGCTTGTGGTGGGTCAATCGCCACCTCGCGAGGGGCCTTTGCGAGACATCCATGCGCCTTAATGGACGTCTCTGCTGCTGTAAACATATCTACAATATTTTCCGCTAGCGGCAGAGATGGCATAACGGTAGCAGTCGGCTTACCTGCCAGCCACGGGCGCTGGTCCCGCTGGCTGGCCGACTGATCCGCAGCAAGACCTGGCCTGACATTTATTAGCCAATGACAAGCGTCAGACCTGTCTTCCTCTGTGGCTACCTGCGAATTCTCGACAGGACGCGGGCCTTCATCATCCTCTTGAGCAATCGCAAGCGTATACGTGGCTGGAGGAACCAATACGTCTGGCAGGCCAGAGAAAGCATGTGGGCCCCGAGAGAGCAGGCATGCTAAACTGCCTGGCTTGAACAGGAGCAGGCGCCATGGTATTGCATTGGGATAAATTCGCCACACCATGGCCCTGGCGCCAGAACCAGCTACACCATCGGCAAGCCGAGGTATGCGGTAATGCTGGCCATAGGATCCAGCCCGGGCTACCTTCTGCGCCATGAATGCTACTCCTGCATGAGTAGTCCCATAGAAAATGTCGCCTGTGCTCCCCGTGAGGGGTGCATGTACGTCAATCTCAATGGCCATGGCGCCAGCAGGAGAACCCAACAGATAATCCTCGTCTTCCTGGCCAGAAAGGTTAGACTCCACCAATCTCTATGACCTCTAAACTCTCTCCACCATTAAGGTAGGGAAGTGGACCAAGAGGTCAAAGTGAGAAGATCTTCTTATGAGACCTCCAACTCACTGGGCATAGATTTTGATTAGTTCCCTAACATGTTAGTAGGAAATGGAACCTTGGTGGAGAGAAAAACAAACCCTCTGATGATGTGTTTCAATTTCCCTTTCTCCGAGATCGAACAATACTCACCATTCTATTACTTCTGATACAAGCTATCCTGGATAGCTGGCCCTAACACTATAGACTTAGTAAGCTTTACCGACCCCTGGAACCGGGTACTCGGCTCCTAACTGCCGAGTACCCGTTTGCCATGAAGCTCATATTGTTTGCATAGCCACCAAACATGAGATACCCATGGCTTGCCTCCGTGGGGCTGGGAGGCTGGGTCCGTAATAGAATGGTGAGGATTGTTAGATCTCGGAGAAAGGGAAATTGAAATTTTCTTCATTCTCCTTCGATCAATACTTACCATTCTATTACTTCTGTTATACACCAGATTTAGACAGTAACCTGGTGGGAATGGGCAAGCCATCAATTGCTACTTTTGCCCCTTGGAGAAAGAGCTTAGACGTAAACATGATTAATGGAGACCTAAAAGGACCATCAAGTTAACGGAACCGAATCACATTCGCATCACTGGCCCCCCCCCCATCCCCCCTGCCTTTTCTTTTCTCCTAAGAAAAGGGAGAGAACTCACGAACATGCAACTCGCTTGAAACACAAATATGCTAAGAGGGTTAACTGCTCTTTGCATATATTAGCCTGGGAATGAGCATGAATATATATAAGATGAATGAACATGATATATAGACATAATACAAAAAACTCAATCTTGAATTACCTCATGATATTTGGATTTCAGACGTGGAGCCTCCAACCATTCACTTGTCCGGCCATCAGTGACACAATCTGGTTGATATCCTCTCGCTTGACCATGTCTGCTTCTTAATTCTTTCTTACAAATGCCAAAAAATGGAGAAGAGAAGTGTGGTCGTATAACTATCGTTTCAAAACAGCTAAAGCGAGTGGATTGGCGGAGTCTGACACATCCCTCATATAGTAATCCGTGAAAGAGGACTCACAGTGCCATTGTGCAACAGCCATGATGTCCTCTAACGGAACACCATTGTAAAGGCCGGTCGAGGCGGCTATTCCTCTAACATCGTGTGCCCTTGCGCATTGCACCTGGTGCACAGTCGCAATCTCATGGGTAGTCTGAATGCATTCGACTACCCAACGAGAGATAGAATCCATGGGTGCGGTGCCAAATGGCTTCTTATGGCAGATCCACAGATGTCTATCATTCGACTGTAACGAGTCCATTCGTCTTTTGTACTTAGTCAAAGCACGGACTGGGCACCAGACAGTGGCATCACGATCAAACCTAGTTAGTTTCGGTATAATGATCAGTTTGCCGGGATATCTCAAAGATTGATTCTTTGACATAAACTCTGCTCTTGGTAGTAGACGCAGACCCTCTCCGGAGACAATAAATTGGTCCCTCTCTGCTGAAAGTGCATGGATCTCACTGCACCTTCTAGCTGAGGAAGCTGCCAATAGAAAGACCACCTTTAGAGTCAAATGCTTTAGACGAGCCGAACGCCATGGTTCAAAAGGGTGCTTAGCCAGTACATGTACATTGAGCACTAAAGATAGACTCCAGGCTGGAATGACTACCGGTTGTCTCGGTCGGAGATTGCTCATTCCCTTCACCATCACATTCAACTGGGCCACCTCTGCACTATCCCTGTTGGCTAGACATGGGATAACTGATGCCAAAGCTGACTTGTATCGAGCAATTGTGACAGGAGCTAGTCCTGAAAAGAACAGCTCACAGAGAAAGTCTGCTATTTGCTGAATAGTGGATTGAAAGGTATCAATACCCTTTCCTGCACACCAGTCTGCAAATCTGTTAACCTTGTTGTTATATGACTTGAAGGTTGACCTCCTCGCAGCTGCGATGAAATTCGCAGCTTGTCGAGAAAAACCTTCCGACGTGGAACTTGTTTGATAACATCCACGCAATCAATTTGAACATTTAGGGATGCTCGTGTAGGAAGCGTCCCTTGGCCTGTGAGATTATGTTCGGAATCTCGGGTAACTGCACTGGATTGTCCACCAGCAGATCTAGAAGATCAGTGAACCACGCCCTGCTGGGCCAAAATGGCGCTATTAGCAGGACCAGGCACGGTTCCCCCCTGATCTTCACCAATATCTTCGGCACAAGAATGGTGGGTGGGTACGCGTAAGGGTGCATCCCTCTCCAGCTTATGGCTAGAGCATCTGTATCGACAGCATTTGGATCTGGAATCGGCGAGACAGAAGTCATGATTTGAGCATTTTCCTTTGTGGCGAACAAGTCCACGTTGGGTTTGCCCCAATGCTCGAAGATCCTGTGAAGAACTGTGAGGGTTGAGAGACCATTCTGTTGGCTGAATTCTCTGTCTCCGAGACAAAGCATCCACCAGAATGTTCAATCGTCCAGGAATGTGAGCTGCTTTCAAAACAACCGAGTAATTCCTGGACCACTGAATCAAGTGCCACACTTTCATACATATTGTGGGTGACTTGGTCCCGCCTTGGCGATTTATGTATGATACTACTGTCGAGTTGTCCGACCGTACCAATATCGCCTTGCCCCTGACTTTTGGAAGAAACTTTTCCAATGCCAGTTCCACTGCCATCATTTCCAACAGATTGATATGCAGATGGCTCTCTTGGAGAGTCCATGTGCCCGAGACCTGGTGTTCTCCCAGGCAGGCCCCCCATCCCTCCAGCGATGCATCCATGTACACGGACAGCTGGGGGTGGGGTAGGTGCAGCAAAACCCCTACTAGGAGATTCTGACGCTTTTTCCACCATACAAGATGTGACATTATTGGCTCCAAGGTCTTCGCATCAGAGCAGCGTACAGGATTACATGCTCCATGGAGACCATCATACCCAGCGGTTTGCCTCGGCTGAATGTGGTTTCCCAATCGAAAAGTCTTGAGGATGGCTAACAGAGACACCACTCTGGGCTCTGACGGGTAAACCCTGCCCTCCTCGAGATCGAATCGCATCCCTAAATAAACGAACTGTTGAGTGGGTGTCAACTCGGATTTCTCCTTGTTGACTATCCAGCCTAGATCTGAAAGTAACTTCAGTCAGAGCAGTATCCACCTCTAACCTGGCTGATGTGTCTGCTTTGATCAGCCAATCGTCTATGTAGGTGTGAAGCACCACGTTCTCTTTTCTGAGAAACGCTGTCACCGCAAGGACCACTCTGGTGAAAACCCGTGGAGCTGTCGACAGGCCAAATGGGACCCCTGTTTAAGACTATATGCTCGGCCTCAACATGGCGCAGGGGTGTAACCCACCGGGTGTCAATCCAGACATTTGGAGGGGCTAACCAGAGCATTATGCACAATGCTAATGAAATGACACGTGGAGATCGAATCAACCGAAATGGTGCTCGCCCTGTGAGGATCCGCTAGGCAGGTGCAGCGCCCGGCTCCACGCCTCGAAGGAGCCCACCCTCAGCTACTGGAGGTCCCATAAACTCGTCTTGTGGAGCCAGGGGACGAGGATGGAGAGCTACTTGCCAACCAAAAGAGAAGACCAAACCCAAAGAGAACCCCAGTATCAGCATCATGCACTGGAACGCAAAAGGGGTTACCAACAAGAAATCAGAGCTCGAACAGTTCCTGTACAAAAACAACATTGATATCTGCTGCATCCAAGAGACACACCTGCAAAAAGGAAAACCATTTAAGATCAAAGGGTACCAGATTTTCCGGTGTGATCGAAGAGGAAGAAAGAAAGGCGGGGTGATCACCTTGGTCCGAAACAGCGTGAACGCCAGCCAGATCAAAACCTTTATGGAAGAGGCAGAATATATCAAGATCAAGGTAACAACCAGCAACTCTGTGATTGACATTGTCAATTATTACTGCCCTAATGACAAGAATCTCTCACTTGACACAATCCAGGTCCCGGACTGCCACTTCCTCATTGCGGGAGACTTTAATAGCCAGTCCCAGAGCTGGGGATACAGAACACTTGATAAACGAGGAGAAGACATTAAAGTATGGCAAGATGAAAAGCATCTTTTACTTGTCAACGATCCCAAAGATCAGCCTACCTTCTAGTCGCGCCAGCGGCACTCGACAATAACGCCAGACTTGGTATTTTGTACAGAAGACATTCACAGAAACCTCAGTAGAGTGGACGGATCGCAGTTAGGAGGAAGCGACCACCGCCCAGTCCTCCTCTCTCTTTCTGGAAGTATTTCTACAAGTTTACCTCAACATCCAAGGTGGAACTACAAAAAGGCAAATTTGAGTCTGTTCGGCATTCGTTCCAATGAGCGTACCCAAAATATAGCAGTAGAAGGGAGAAACATCAACAATGTGGTCAAGGAATTTAATTCAAGTATCCTCAAGGCTGCCAACGAAGCGATTCCTCGAGGGTTCAGGAAAAACTACCGCCCCTACTGGACAACAGAACTGCAAGCAGCACATGATAAACTAGACAAGGCCAGAGAAGATGCAGAGGGTAATCCCTGTCATGAAAACAACTTCACACTACAACAAACTAAAGCCATGTATCTAAAGACCAAGCTGGAGGCCAAAAGAAGAAGCTGGAGGGAAAAGATGGCAGGGTTTAATTTAGAGCGAGACAACACAAAGCTATGGAGCCTGACTAAAGCACTGAGTGATGAAGGTGTCGGGGGAGAGAAGATTACTCTTGAAGAAGATGGACAAACACTGACAGGAAAGATGGCTGCAGATGCCTTTGCGAAGGCATATGCAAAAGAAAGCAACATTTCTATACCACGAATGCATCAAAGAGGTTAGAAAAGAGCAAAAGGAAAGAACACACACCAACACTCATGATGCAATGAAAGTTGACATTAGTTTAGCAGAACTGAAGAAGGCTATCCGCCAATTGAAGAAGAAGAAATCTCCCGAATGAAATGATCCAACACCTTGGTAATGCATCTCTCCGCAAGTTGCTAGACATCTTTAATCTCAGTTGGACCAATGGAGCGGTTCCTCAGTGCTAGAAGGAAGCCAGAATGACTCCTATTCTGAAAAAAGGGAAGAACAAGACGAAAGTGCTGAGCTACCGTCCTATCAGTCTTACAAGCTGCATATGCAAGACCATGGAGCGCATCATCAACCAGCGGTTGCAGTGGTACCTGGAGTCGGAGAACATTATAGTTTCAGAGCAGGCCGGCTTCAGAAGATACAGGAGCACAGAAGATCAAACAACACATCTTGCACAGGTCATAGAGGACACTTTTCAAGCCAAGAAGGTGATGCTAGCTGCCTTTATCGATCTGCAGAAGGCATTTGACAAGGTGTGGAAGGATGGCCTCCTCGTGAAGCTCCGGCGCACACGCATCGGTGGCAACATGTTCCGATGGACCAAGTCATACCTACACAATCGCAGAGCTAGGGTGCCGGTGGATGGACAATCTGGACAGAATGTATTGCTGAGACAAGGGGTGCCACAAGGCGGAGTATTATCACCAACTCTGTTCATACTCTTCATTAATGACATTGTAGCAGAGCTGCCCAATGGGATCCAAGCAGCCCTCTATGCAGATGACCTCGTACTCTGGTGCACCGAGGAGCACACAACGACTGCCACATACAGAATGCAGCTCGCCTTGGACAGAATTACAGCTTGGGCCAATCGCTGGTGTATTACCATCAACAAAGAAAAATCATCAGCCATGCTATTCTCCACCAAAACCAAGGTTGGAAATCTGACACTGGGCGGTACTCCACTCGAGTACGAGGACCAGCAGACATACCTGGGAGTCACATATGACAGAATATTAACATGGAAGGAGCACATCCAGAACGCAGAGGCAAAGGCCAGAAGAAAGCTAAACATCATGAGGAAGCTGGCAGGAACAAAGTGGGGTGCCAATGAAAGGATCCTCAAGACCATCTACCTAGGTGCCATACGACCACACCTTGAGTATTGATCCAGCTCATGGATGACAGCAGCTAAATCTCATCAACAGAACCTCAACAGAGTACAAAACCAGGCACTGCGCATCATCACTGGTGGAATGAGATCAACACCAATAGAAAAAATGGAGCAGACAGCAGGCATCCCCCCCACTTAGCAAAGAAAGGGAATGCAAAGCACTGATCTAAGCTGCAAAGTTCAAATCGTTCAACAACCACCTGATGAAGATCACGCAAGCACATCTGTCATCAGGAGGACTTAAAAGATCAAGTTTTGTGAAAGAGACAAAAGCACTTCAAAGGAAACACCAAGAAATGTTGCCAGCACAAATAGAAGACCCAAACCACACACTTGATCCTCCATCCTGGGAAAACAAACTAGAGAGCATAGCTATTCGCACCACAGTACCTCATCTCACAACCAAAGATGAACACAGTGATGTGAGCAAGAAGGCCCTAACCCTAGCCATGCTGGAAGAAATGTACCCTCAGGAGACATGGATAAGGATCTACACAGATGGATCAGCCAAAGATGCAATTAGGAGCGGAGGTGCCGGACTGCACATACAGTATCCAAACGGACAACATGAGTCAGCTGCAATACCGACAGGCAAACACTGCACAAACTACAGTGCTGAAGTCAAAGCACTGGTTCATGCAGCTAATACCATTAGCAGAACAGCAGACCTTATTGCACAGATTGCCTTTTTATCTGATGCCAGCTCCGTCCTTGAGGCTATCACCAAAGGTAAGCTGCCACAACTTGAAGAAGCACTACAAACCATCAAATGCTTTCGGATAGCACTGCAGTGGATCCGCTCACACTGGAGTCCAAGGAAATGAGGAAGCAGACAAGATGGCAATGGTGGGTGCAGAAGAGAATCAGACAGAAAATATGGTTACCCATACAGAGATGAAGACTATCATCAAGTCACTCTATAGAACACCTCAATCAGAAGATGCCTACCATCATCTCTCGAGGCCAGAGCAAGTGACCATTTTTCGTCTCAGAACTGGACACAACAGACTAAACCAACACATGTAAAGGCAGTTCCACCTTACGATATCGCCCGCTTGTCCTTGTGGAGAAGCAAAACAGACCACAGAGCACATACTGTACTTCAATGTTGCAGTACGTATAAGCTGCTGAGGGAAGAGATCTGGCCTTTGTCAACCTCTTTTCTTGAAAAGCTGTATGGGCCTGTGGAAGAACTGCAGAAAACCACAGATTTCATCTTGAGAACGGCTCTCCAAGTGTGATACCAGCGATCGAAAAGAAGAATGGGAGGACCACAAACTCCCACACTGGATTCTGAAACGCAAATCTCAGAAACCTGTGACAACTCCTGTTCATTGGAATGTGGAAATATGCATCTTTCAGATCGATCGATACACACCACATTCCCTTCCTCAATCCTGCCATTACCGACCTCGGAGTTTCCATCTGAAACCGAGGCATATGGATAAACCAATTTAATGGCCTGAGATTGAGTACGGGTCTCCATCCCCTGTGCTCTTGGGGACAAGGAACATGTTTGAACAGAAGCCTGGAGTGTTCCGGTTTGCTGGTTTTATTGCTCCCTTCAGAAGCAAACCTGACACTTCATTTTGAATGGCTTCTAACTTGTCTGGTTCCCTTGGTATGGGTGTCCAGACAGGTGCCAAAGACAGATTTTGTGGTGGAAAATCCCACCACTCCGGCATGTACCCTTGGGATAACCATCCCAGGACCAGACTGTCTGACGTCACACCTCGCCAAGCCTCGACGAAATGCATGAGCCTTCCACCCACTATAGACTCATTTACGCCTAATGCGGGTGTCTGGCTCGCGATCCGCTCCCTCCCCCCTCTCTTGACGAGAGAGAGTGAGAACCATTTTGGTCTTGGCTTGGCCGATCTAACTGGCACCGCTGTTCCTGTCGCACAGGTGCGGTCCAGGCAGATACGAAGGGAGCCCTCGTACCCTCAGGTACGATCCGCTCCCTTCTTTCCGCCCTTAGAGGACTTACCCTTCCCTTTGCCCTTCCCGCCTCTCGGGCAATCAGGAGCAACATTGGGGAGGGTAGGGGCCTCCACAACCTTCTTGGCCTTCTTCGCCGGAGGTGGCTGAGAAGACCCAGTAGAAGCAGAAGCAGCACTAGGCTTAGCTTTCGCCTTGCTTTTGTGCTTTTTCTGCTTCTTAGAAGGTTGCCCTGTTAGCGGCTTAGCTAGAGCCCCTAGTGCATGCGCATGATGCACTAGTTCTAGCTGTAGATTAACAGCCAACCGATTCTGCGCGACGCTGGCAGTGTCTTCTAAGAAGACCTGCGCTTGGCCACTAAAGATGCTAGGGCCAGTAAGGGGCATCCCAAGAAGACACCCCCTAACGGCAGTAGATGGACGCATATGGTCAAGGACCATCTGCCTCCTAGACTTTGTCACTCGCGCTTGCACCCTTGTCAATGCGTCCATAGACAGCCCCAGGCCGTCATTGACACATGAAAGCACCACAGGTGGCACAGGGTGGCCTGCCCCGCTTCAGCCCACACCGACTGAAGAAGGCGATAAGAATGATTGACAGCACTCATTGCTGCCCTCACCCCTCATCGCATAGGGACAGGACTTCGTCATGGTGTACCTGAGACGTGTCCACCAGCGCCGGGGCGGGGCCACCCGCTCCAGCACTCTGGACACCCAGCGATCATCCTCGGCAACCGCTGGGACACCATATCTTTCATATTCCCCCTGTGGGATACGACACCTCGCCCGCACCTCCCTGGAGGCCGCAGAAAGCTGGCCCTTGGTCAGGAGTTGTTTGCTATAAATAGCATCCAATAACTCCATAAACCTTGGATCAAGTCCAATAGACTAGATCCGGGCTGCGGGCAAGATACCTGTCCTAATCGATGCCACCGATGGACGGGGTGCATCCTCTTCAGCCGTGGTCGAAACCACAGACAGGTCTACCCTCGCTAGCCAAGCCAGAGCCTCCGACCAGTCTGTCTCCGAAGAGGACACTCCCGTGAACACGTCACCCGTTGACGTGTTCATGGCCCTACCAGCAACGGCCTTCCAGCTAAGAGCCATTGCTGATACGCCAGGAACTCCGGTACCGTACGATTCCGCTGCCACCCCATGAAAAACACCAGTCCATGGAGTAGGTCTGCACAGAAAACCGTGCGGACCCGTAACGGTTGAGGAACCGTGGCCAAACACGGGACCGGTGCCCAGTACCGGGGTGGCCTCAAACACAGGCGGAGCCGCTGCTGTGGCTTGCGCCAAGCCAGACAAATAGACGGCGGTTCCGTCCAGGACGGAATCGACCCCCATGCTCTCCACCCGCGGCATCTCAGGCCGCAGTGATCTCTCCTCCTCAGCCTCCTCGTCTTCAGACCCCGAAAGTCGTCACTAGACGAGGAAACCATGGAGCCATGCCTGACGGACGGGCCACTGCTACTGGACCACCCGGAGGTGGCCGCAGAGAGACAGAACCCATCAGGCCGGAGCCCGACAGGACAGCCTGGGAGCAGTATGAGATGGCTCCCTCGGTGGCCAGTCCAGAACCCTGTCCAAGGACAGGGTCCGTACCAAGCACGGGAAAAGACTGCCCTACAACTTTCGGAAACAGGGATGACACCAGCGTAGGCAGAACGCTATGCAAGAATCCTTGCATAGCAGGACCAACCCACGCCGGAGGTGCCATCTCTGCAACCTCTGGTTGAAACCGAAGGGCCGAAACAGATGCTCCACGATTTGCTTTCGGACCGCCTGACCCAGCGTCAGACCCTACCAAGTCCTTCTGTGCAAGGAACTTGACCATCATATCGGACGACCACACTGCACAAATGTTACACCTACTATCAACATTACAACTTGTACAACGAAAGCAGACATGGTCCTTAAACAGAACCATCACAAATTTCTGGCACTCGTCACATGATGGCGGGGCTGGCTTGGCCTATAAATAAGCACAAACCTACAATAAGCAAGCAGAACGAAACAGGAATGGAAGGCAGAAAAATAATTTTCAAATAATTTGATCATAAATTAAATGTTAACCCTCTCGCACCCCACCCCGCAATGTTACAGCAAAGATCGCATTGATTATGATGACAAGAACGAAGCGGGCAAAATACACCCCTAAACTGATCCTCAAGGATGTATAATGGAAACAGAAACCATATCGCATAGCATTCGGGGTATATTTACAAATCAATATAAATTATACTCCTAACGAAGGCCAAAACGATATGTGAAAAAACCCCAAAATGTAAACAAACTGCTGTAGCACACGGTAAAAACGCAGACCACACATCTAAATCAAGAATTTTGAAACCACCGATCATTGCAAACAGATCGTGATAACACACAAAACTTGAAAATTTTGACATGTGTACCATGTTTGATGTGAATCCATGTAATTATCTAATGTATTTAAGAATTCTCTTAAAATGAACAATTTTACATTTATCAGGATTATACAGAAAGGTCTTTATTTGGCCGAAGTTGATTGCAGAAATGGACATATAATAAGAAAATATTTGGATTTTCTTGACCAAATTTGCCCATTACAGGTTTACCAGTATGTGATGAAGTACAGGTGAATGATGAAGTACAGGTGAATGATGAAGTACAGGTGAATGATGAAGCACAGGTGAATGATGAAGCACAGGTGAATGATGAAGCACAGGTGAATGATGAAGCACAGGTGAATGATGAAGCACAGGTGAATGATGAAGTACAGGTGAATGATGAAGCACAGGTGAATGATGAAGTACAGGTGAATGATGAAGCACAGGTGAATGATGAAGTACAGGTGAATGATGAAGTACAGGTGAATGATGAAGTACAGGTGAATGATGAAGCACAGGTGAATGATGAAGTACAGGTGAATGATGAAGCACAGGTGAATGATGAAGTACAGGTGAATGATGAAGTACAGGTGAATGAAACTGCTCAATATTAAGCCTTTCATGATACCGAGTATATTTTAACCCTATAACTCTCACATTTTTTCAAGAAAATATTTATTTTCTCATAGAAAATGTCCATTTGCAGACCAAGAGAAGACTGTTTTTGAAAATTTATCACTGGAATGTCTGGCTCGATTATCGAGCCAGTCATTCCAGTGTTAAGAGATAGGTCCATTTGCAGACCAAGAGAAGACTGTTTTTGAAAATTTATCACTGGAATGTCTGGCTCAGCCAGTCATTCCAGTGTTAAATTTTCAAAAACAATCTTCTCTTGGTCTGCAAATGGACCTATCTCAAGACCACTGCAGAAGCTATTTTTTTTGTCTGATATGAGGGTTAAAGGGTTAAGGAGAAAATGGGTTGTGAGAGACATTAATAGAATAATTTCACAGCCAAAACGTAGGTTCATATTTACCTACAAAAATACCCTAGAAGACATTAAAATTGTCTGTGGGAGGAGACACTCAATCCCGGACTATCTCAGATAGATGTCTAGGGGCCCGAGCCTGCACAAATATTGTGCCTAGGAAACCCTCATAAGGTTAATCAAGCACTGCCTCTAGTGCACATCTCTAGGTTTGCACAACCCAAATTTGGTTTTCTGCTAACAGATTCACGAGTTTGGTTACAGGTCTGGGTTATGGATCGAGAAACAAATGTTTAACTGTCTTGCTGCTGCAAGGCACTTGAGAAAAATTTCAGCGAGCAAAAACTCTTAACCTGCTGAATATTTTGGACACAATTTGACTGAAAGTTGTTGGTGGCTTAGTCACAAACAACTTTCAGTCAAAGTTTTCAAAATATTTAGCAGGTCCAGAGATATAACACTTTGAATATGTCGTCTACAAAAACTCAGTACTCAGTCAGATGGTTAATCATTTTGTGGGAGATTGTGCCAGTGTTTATGGACAAACTGTACCAAAGACCAACAGAGGGTTCCATTTCTAGCTATGCTCCAGCCATTTCACACTCAGCGCCGCCCACCTGGTTAAAATGAATTTGAAACTTTGAAACCTGAATTAGCAGAATTAAAGTTTCACGGTAAGCTGGTTGAATATTTTGAAACTAAGTTGGCTGTCGGCTATTGCTGCCTACTGCCGCAATGGCTCCTAGTCTTGAAATTAGTGTCCAAATATTCAACAGAATGATTACTAGATCATGAGTTCAAAGACATACAATTTGTAGACTTTCATGACAAACGTTCCAATTTTTGTGACAGAGCTGTCATTTTGTTTGTGACGTCAAAAAACATGTGACATTTTTTAGTATAACATCAGATACATGAGTGACAAATCAGATTCCTCTAATCCAAGGATAGTCAGGTGACAGGCAACTGTTAAATGCCAAAATACATAATGCACTCTCAATTTGGACATACTGATTAATACGGCTAAAACCTGAACCTACTTTGAGTTTGATTGGAATCTGTTGCTGCCTAACAGGTCCCAGTCAAATTGGTTTCAAAATATTCAACTTAATATTTCCAACCGTATAGATTATTTTTGTATTTAGTCTTCAGTCCATGTTTGTCAATGCCAGATGATTAACCGCCCAACTGCTGAATTTCAGCAGACTACATTTTTTATGGATTTAACTCTGGATATGATGAACATTTTCAAAACCATTTGACTGAAAGTTGTTGGTGGCTAAGCCACCAACAACTTTCATTCAAATGGTTTTCATATTATTCATCACGTCCAAAGTTATGAAGCAGTCAGATAATTAACCCATGTATGTTACATAACATTGAGTAATGAAGGATGAATAATATGGCAGTACAAAGGTTAAACTTACCACTACTTGCCGGGTTGGACACGAATGAACCTGATGTCTGTCGGAACCGATCAGCTGGTTTCTTAGCGGACTGATAAAGTATATATCGACCAGCGGGCACCTTAGTGGATGGAACTGTATCACAGTATGTAGAATTACAGACACACACTACTGACCCATGGCCATAGTCACGAGGCTGACACGGGATAGATGCTGTTATATTTAACACAAAAAATCAAGAGAAATAGATAAACATTTGTTAATCTATTAACGAAACTTCAAGCTAATGCAAGGTCATATAACCAACGCAGCAATAGCCACGGAGCTGTGATGTACAAGTGAAAAGTTCCCAATTTAGACAGAGCTACATGTACTTAGTTCCAGCCGTTAACAAGAGGTCAAAGGGCCTGTATTGCCTACTTGGAACATCAGTTTTGGCTATGCCCTGGCCCATCTCTAGCAACGCTCCACCCACACCTCGCTCATGCTTGGATCGAACGATCCCTGAACTCCCCGACTATCAATTTCCAGAAAACTATACAGGTAAGCTGTTGAATATTTTGAAACTAATTTGTTGCTGCCAGTCAAATTAGTTTCAAAATATTCGACCGAATGTTTATTAAATAGTAAAGATATACAGCTGAGCTAAACACTTCTAGTCAATTGAGCTAAGAACCATCTAGCTGATACAGTACAGTAAAGAAATAACTTTATATGTTTACAAAACAAAATAATAACATACTGCTGAATGTTTTGAATGTTTTGAACATAATTGGATTGGAAGACATTGCTGCTTAAGGCAGCAATGTCTTCAAATCCAATTATGCTCAAAATGATCAACAAACCATAAATTTCTTACTAACAAATATGTTCATGTTTGGAAACATGTTAACTTCTTTAAGTGCTGCACTTTAAGGTTGGTGCACAGTAGGAATTTAATACAAGCTAATTAAATATTCACCTGTCCCAGAGATACGTGTAAAGATGCAGTCTATGACTAGAATAAGCAGCACAGCAGTACTCCAAATGCATGACTTGTTCTGTGTGTAGATAATGGCCATGATATACTCAATGACTCATAGCAGGCTACAATATCAAAGATAATGTTAGAAATTAGAGTTCAAAGACATACAATTTGTAGACTTTCATGACAAACGTTCCAATTTTTGTGACAGAGCTGTCATTTTGTTTGTGACATCAAAAAACATGTGACATCCTACATATTGTAAATGTGGTCAAGAAAATCAAAAAGTTTCCTTATTCAACGTCTATTTGCCAATTTGCATGCCAAGACTTTTAACAATTTTATTACTCGTATTACTGGCTCTGTTATTACTTTGCTATAAGAACATAAGCCATCCAAAGGTGGTCACTAATGACAGGTGAGAGTAAATTATTTCCGATATAAAACTTATTCGCAACGGCTTCCCAGTTAAATTAATTTTTTTAAACATTCAAAAGTTTTCCCGTATAATAGCGTTGAAAATGAGATATGGGGGGAATTCATTTATCACTAGAACGTCTTACGTCGTGTTAATAATTGTATGAACTAACTGTTAATTAACTTATTTATGCGCTGTACTGTATATAATAATAATAATAATAATAATAATAATTAGAGAACATTTACTGAAGTAACTGTAAATCTGCGATGTATGGCCATGAAGATCAGGCAAGCACAGCTGTCATCAGGAAGACTTAAAAGATCAAGTTTTGTGAAAGAGACAAAAGCACTTCAAAAGAAACACCAAGAAATGTTGCCAGCACAAATAGAAGACCCAAACCACACACTTGATCCTCCGCCCTGGGAAAACAAACTAGAGAGCATAGCTATTCGCACCACAGTACCTCATCTCACAACCAAAGATGAACACAGTGATGTGAGGAAGAAGGCCCTGACCATAGCCATTATGGAAGAAATGTACCCTCAGGAGACATGGATAAGGATCTACACAGATGGATCAGCCAAAGATGCAATTAGGAGCGGAGGTGCTGGATTGCACATACAGTATCCCAACAGAAAACATGAGTCAGCTGCAATACCGACAGGCAAACACTGCACAAACTACAGAGCTGAAGTCGAAGCACTGGTTCATGCAGCTAATACCATCAGCAGAACAGCAGACCCTATTGCACAGATTGTCTTTTTATCTGATGCCCGCTCCGTCCTTGAGGCTATCACCAAAGGTAAGCTGCCACAACTTGAAGAAGCACTACAAACCATCAAATGCTTTCGGATAGCATTGCAGTGGATCCCCTCACACTGTGGAGTACAAGGAAATGAGGAAGCAGACAAGATGGCAAAGGTGGGTGCAGAAGAGAATCAGACAGAAAACATGGTTACCCATACAGAGATGAAGACTATCATCAAGTCACTCTATAGAACACCTCAATCAGAAGATGCCTACCATCATCTCTCGAGGCCAGAGCAAGTGACCATTTTTCGTCTCAGAACTGGACACAACAGACTAAACCAACACATGTACAGGCGGTTCCACCTTACGACATCGCCCGCTTGTCCTTGTGGAGAAGCAGAACAGACCACAGAGGACATACTTCAATGTTGCAGTACGTATTAGCTGCTGAGAGAAGAGATCTGGCCTTTGCCAACCTCTTTTCTTGAAAAGCTGTATGGGCCTGTGGAAGAACTGCAGAAAACCACAGATTTCATCTTGAGAACGGCTCTCCAAGTGTGATACCCGCGATCGAAAAGAAGAAGACGGATCAAAGCATGGAATAATATAGATAAACACACACACACACACACACACACACACACACACACACACACACACACAAAAATACTAACACTAAAATCATACAAAGACATAACTAAAACTAGCTTACTCAATACATACTAGATCAAGAAAACACACAAAACAACTATCATTACATAATGACAGGATAACTAAGATCACACACTTTCTGTATCATTGCCTTAGCTACTATCATAACAACCACCCACTACTACTACTACTACTACTACTACTACTACTACTACTACTACTACTACTACCACCGCTACGACCACCACTACTAGTACTATTACTGCTACTACAACTACCACTACCACCACCACTACTAGCAACCTATCGTTGAGCTGGGGTAATTGGCATGCATGACCCCATTCCCCTTCTTTCTCTTTCGATCAATACTCACCATTCTGTTACTTCTGATATACAGCTGGCCTTGACAGCGGCTCTAGGATTATAGACTTAGAAAGCTTTACCGACTCCTGGGAACCGGGTACTCGGCTCCCAACTGCCGAGTACCCGTTTACCATAGAGCTCATTCTTGTTTGCATAGCAACAAGTGCAATACATGCTTTCTGCATTGAGGATTTTAGTGTTTTTTTGTGAAAGAAAATCTAAGTCTTTAATCTGTAGTGATAGTTTGTGTGTTCTTGAAAAGGATTAACTAAAGGATACTATGGAGAATACCGCCGAAGATAACTAGGTTGTATCATTCTTTATTATCCATAGTTAAAAGACTTAGGTCTCTAAATTTCGCTGTGTCGCATGTTCCAATTTCTGACCCCATAGAATCTGGGACGTGTGCTAACAACGATATATGCCAGACGATCGCCTTCTTTAACCCCCAACAGGCGATCGGCAGATATGAAAATAGGTGTTTGCTACAGTATTTCTAACACGAATATCGGCTGACGTCGTTCTCCGTAGGATCCGAGCGGGTGACGTCACACCCGGTCGCTCGGATGTTTATGTGAAGAAGAAATTTTTTCATTAATTCGCGCATCTTGTTCTGGGTGCTGCGTACTAAAAATGGTACCGGAAACTTTAAAATGATCAAGTTTACGTGGGATCACGATCGGTTTGCAATGATCGGTGGTTTCAAAATTCTTGAGTAGATGCGTGGTCTGCGGTTTTACCGTGTGATACAGCAGTTTGTTTTACATTTTGTTGTTTTCTTCACATATCGTGCTGCGTTCATTAGGAGTATAATTTATATTGATTAGTAAATATACCCCGAATGCTATGCGATATGATTCCTGGAGCCATTACACATCCTGGAGGATCTATTATGGGTGTGTTTAATGCCCGCCTCGTTCTTGTCGTCATAATCAATGCGATCTTTGTTGTAACGTGGCGGGGTGGGGTGCGGGAGGGTTACAGTTAATTTATGAGTCAAATTATTTGAAAATTAATTGTCTGCCTTCCATCCGGGTCTCGTTCCGCTTGTTTATTGTAGGTTTGTGCTTATTTTATAGGCCAAGCCAGCCCCGCCATCATGTGACGAATGCCATAAGTTTGTCCGTGTCGTGTTCAAGGACCATGTCTGTTTTAGGTGTTCCCTTTGTAATATTGATCATAGATGTAATGTTTGTGCAGTGTGGTCCGTTGAGATGATGGTTAAGTTCCTTGCCCAGAAGGACTTGGCAGGGTCTGACGCGGGGTCAGGCGGTCCGAGAGTAAATCGTGGAGCGCCCGGTTCGGCCGGTGGGGGTGCTCCACGTCCCCAGCTGGAGGTGGTGGAGATGGCACCGCCGGCGTGGTTTGGTCCGGCTATGCAGGGTTTTCTGCATAGCGTTCTGCCCACGCTGGTGTCGTCCCTGCTACCAAAGGTTGGGGGGCAGTTTCTCCCCATGCCTGGTACGGATCCTGTCCTCGGACAGGATTCTGGACTGGTTACCGAGGGGGCCGTCTCGTACGGCCCCCTGGCAGTCCCGTCTGGCTCTGGCCAGACGGGTTCTGTTTCTCTGCGGCCACCTCCGGGTGGTCCAGTAGCGGTGGCCGGTCCGTCAGGTGTGGGAGCCGTCCGCCAGGACGGCTCCACGGTTGACTCGTCTAGTGACGACTCTTCGGAGTCTGAAGACGAGGAGGCCGAGGAGGAGAGGTTGCTGTGGCCCGTGAAGCCGCAGGTGGAGAATATGGAGGTTGATTCCGTCCTGGACGGAACCGGCCTCCATTTGTCTGGTTTGGCGCAAGCCAGGTCAGCGGCTCCGCCTGTGGCTGGGGCCAATCTGGTACCGTGCACCGGTTCCGTGCGGCTTGGTTTGGCACCAGCCGTCACGGGAACGGGTGTGCCGGGCCGGGCATGGTACTCACCTATCTCGCCTGGTCCGGCAGTCGGACGTGGGGTGCTGTTGGCGCCCATGTCCGGCTATGGTTCCGCGACTGCTACGGGTCCGTACGGTTTTCCGTGCGGACCTACACCATGGACCGGAGTGTTTCATGGGGTGGCGGCGGAACCGTGTGGTACCGGAGTGCCTGGCATGTCAGCCGTGGCTCCTTGCCGGGAGGCCGTGGCTGGCAGGCCTGTGAGCACGTCAACGTGTTTGCGGGGGTGTCTTCATCGGAGGTAGATTGGTCAGATGCTCTGGCGTGGCTAGCCAGGGTTGACCCGTCTGTGGTTTCGGCCACGGCCGATGAAGATGCGCCCCGTCCGTCGGTTGCGTCGATTAGGACGGGGATTTTGCCCGCGGCCCGGATCCAGTCAGTGGGACTGGATCCACGGTTCATAGATTTGTTGGATGCTATTTATAGCAAACAACTAATGACCAAGGGTCAGCTCCCTGCGGCCTCCAGGGAGGTGCGGGCAAGATGTCGTATTCCGCGGGGTGAATACGACAGGTATGGTGTAGTCCCGTCGGTCACGGAGGATGACCGATGGGTACTGGGAGTCCAGAGTGCCGGGTCGGGTGGCCCCAGTCCGGCACTAGTGGATAAGTCCCAGGTACACCAGGAAGAAGTCCTGTCCCTATGCGATGAGGGTGTGAGGGCAGCGATGAGCGCTGTCAATCACTCTTATCGTCTCCTTCAGTCGGTGTGGGCTGAAGCGGGGGCAGGCCACCCTGTGCCACCTGTGGTGCTCTCATGTGTTAATGACGGCTTGGTGCTGTCAATGGACGCATTGGCAAGGGTGCAAGCGTGAGTGACGAAGTCCAGGAGGCAAATGGTCATTGACCATATGCGTCCGGCTACGGCAGTCAGGGAGCGTCTTCTTGGGCCGTCCCTGACAGGGCCTAGCATCTTTGGTGGCCAAGCGCGGGCCATCTTAGAGGACACCGCCAGTATCGCGCAGAATCGGTTAGCGGTAAATCTACAGCTAGAGCTAGTGCGGCAAGCGCACGCACTAGGGGCTGTGGGCAAACCGCTAACGGGGCAGCCTTCAAAGAAGCAGAAGAAGCATAAGAGCAAGGCGAAAGCCAGGCCTGTTGCGACTTCTGTTTCAGCTGGGTTCTCGGAGCCGCCGCCGGCGAAGAAACCCAGGAAGGTTGTAGAGGCGCCTACCCTCCCCAATGAGTACCACGCCTGGCCCGGCACACCCGTTCCCATGACGGCTGGTGACAAACCAAGCCGCGCGGAACCGGTGCAAGGTAACGGATTGGCCTCAGCCGCAGGCGGAGCCGCTGACCTGGCTTGCGACAAACCAGACAAATGGAGGCCGGTTTCGTCCAGGACGGAATCAACCTCCATATTCTCCACCTGCGGCTTCACGGGCCGCAGCAACCTCTCCTCCTCATCTTCAGACTCCGAAGAGCCGTCACTAGACGAGTCAACCGTGGAGCCGTCCTGGCGGACGGCTCCCATACCTGATGGACCGGCCACCACTACTGGACCAACCGGAGGTGGCCGCAGAGAGACAGAACCCGTCTGACCGAAGCCAGACATGCCTGCCAGGGGACCGTACGAGACGGCCCCCTCGGTAACCAGTCCAGAATCCTGTCCGAGGACAGGATCCGTACCAGGCATGGGGAGAAACTGCCCCCCAACCTTTGGTAGCAGGGACGACACCAGCGTGGGCAGAACGCTATGCAGAAAACCCTGCATAGCCGGACCAAACCACGCCGGCGGTGCCATTTCCGCCACCTCCAGCTGGGGACGTGGAGCACCCCCACCGGCCGAACCGGGCGCTCCACGATTTCCTCTCGGACCGCCTGACACCGCGTCAGACCCAGCCAAGTCCTTCTGGGCAAGGAACTTAACCATCATTTCGACGGACCACACTGCACAAACATTACACCTATGATCTATATTACACAGGGAACACCTAAAACAGACATGGTCCTTGAACATTACACGGACAAACTTATGGCAGTCGTCACATGATGGCGGGGCTGGCTTGGCCTATAAAATAAGCACAAACCTACAATAAACAAGCGGAACGAGACCCGGATGGAAGGCAGACAATTAATTTTCAAATAATTTTGACTCATAAATTAACCGTAACCTCCCCGCACCCCACCCCGCCACGTTACAACAACGATCGCATTGATTATGACGACAAGCACGCGGCGGGCACAAACACACCCATAATAGATCCTCCAGGATGTGTAACGGCTCCAGGAATCATATCGCATAGCATTCGGGGTATATTTACTAATCAATATAAATTATACTCCTAACGAAAGCAGCACGATATGTGAAGAAAACAACAAAATGTATAACAAACTGCTGTCTCACACGGTAAAACCGCAGACCACGCATCTACTCAAGAATTTTGAAACCACCGATCATTGCAAACCGATCGTGATCGCACGTAAACTTGATCATTCTAAAGTTTCCGGTACCATTTTTAGTACGCGGCACCCAGAATAAGATGCGCGAATTAATGAAAAAATTTTTCTTCACATAAACATCCGAGCGACCGGGTGTGACGTCACCCGCTCGGATTCTACGGAGAACGACGTCAGCCGATATTCGTGTTAGAAATACCGTAGCAAACACCTATTTTCATATCTGCCGATCGCCTGTTGGGGGTTAAAGAAGGCGATCGTCTGGCATATATCGTTGTTAGCACACGTCCCAGATTCTATGGGGTCAGAAATTGGAACATGCGACACAACGAAATTTAGAGACCTAAGTCTTTTAACTATGGATAATAAAGAACAATACAACCTGGTTGTCTTGGGCGGTATTCTCCATAGTCCTTAGTTAATCCTTTCAGAACACACAAACTATCACCGATTAAAGACGTAGATTATTTAAAACACTAAAATCCCTAATGCAAAAAGCATGTATTGCTCTTGTTGCTATGCAAACAAGAATGAGCTCTATGGTAAACGGGTACTCGGCAGTTGGGAGCCGGGTACCCGGTTCCCAGGAGTCGGTAAAGCTTTCTAAGTCTATAATCCTAGAGCCGCTGTCAAGGCCAGCTGTATATCAGAAGTAACAGAATGGTGAGTATTGATCGAAGGAGAAATGGTGTAGTCCCGTCGGTCACTGAGGATGACCGATGGGTACTGGGCGTCCAGAGTGCCGTGGCGGGTGGCCCCGGTCCGGCACTTGTGGACAAGTCTCAGGTACACCAGGAAGAAGTCCTGTCCCTATGCGATGAGGGTGTGAGGGCAGCTATGAGCGCTGTCAACCACTCGTATCGTCTCCTTCAGTCAGTGTGGGCTGAAGCGGGGGCAGGCCACCCTGTGCCACCTGTGGCGCTTTCGTGTGTCAATGACGGCCTGGTGCTGTCTATGGACGCATTGGCAAGGGTGCAAGCGCGAATGACGAAATCCAGGAGGCAAATGGTCATTGACCATATGCGTCCGGCTACGGCAGTCAGGGAGCGTCTTCTTGGGACGCCCCTGACAGGGCCTAGCATCTTCGGTAGCCAAGCACGGGGCATCTTAGAGGATACCGCCAGTATCGCGCAGAATCGGTTAGCGGTAAACCTGCAGCTAGAGCTAGTGCGGCAAGCGCACACACTAGGGGCTGTGGGGAAACCGCTAACGGGACAACCTTCAAGGAAGCAGAAGAAGCATAAGGGCAAGGTGAAAGCTAAGCCTGTTGCGACTTCTGCTTCAGCTGGGTTTTCGGAGCCGCCGCCGGCGAAGAAATCCAGGAAGGCTGTAGGCGCCTACCCTCCCCAATGTTGCTCCTGACCGCCCTAGAGGCAGGAAGGGCAAGGGGAAGGGTAAGGGTAAGGCCTCAAAGGGCGGACAGAAGGGGCCGAAGCGTACTTGAGGGTACGAAAGCTCCCTTCATATCCGCCTGGACCGCGCCTGTGCGACAGGAACAGCGGTGCCAGTTATACCCGTCGTGCCTAGAATGAAATGGTTCTCTCTCTCTCTCGTTGAGAAAGAGGGGGGGGGGGCGGACTGCGAGCCGGACAACCCCGTTAGACGTCGAGGCATCTATGGTGGGTGGAAGGCTCATGCGTTTCGTCGAGGCCTGGCGAGGTGTGACGTCAGACAGTCTGGTCCTGGGATGGTTATCCCAGGGTTACATGCCGGAGTGGTGGGACTTTCCACCACAAAATCTGTCTTTGGCACCTGTCTGGACACCCGTACCAAGGGAGCCAGACAAGTTAGAAGCCGTTCAAAAGGAAGTGTCGGGTTTGCTTCTGAAGGGTGCAATAAAACCAGCAAACCGAAACACTCCAGGCTTCTATTCAAACATGTTCCTTGTCCCCAAGAGCACAGGGGGATGGAGACCCATACTCAATCTCAGGCCATTAAATTGGTTTATCCATACGCCTCGGTTCCAGATGGAAACGCCGAGGTCGGTAATGGCGGGATTGAGGAAAGGAATGTGATGTGTATCGATCGATCTGAAAGATGCATATTTCCACATTCCTATGAATCGGAGTTGTCACAGGTTTCTGAGATTTGCGTTTCAGAATCAAGTATGGGAGTTTACAGTTCTCCCGTTTGGCCTGTCGACAGCTCCGAGGGTTTTCACTAGAGTGGTCCTTGCGGTGACAGCGTTTCTCAGAAAAGAGAACGTGGTGCTACACACCTACATAGACGACTGGCTGCTCAAGGCAGACTCGGCAGCCAGGTTGAACGTGGATACTGCTCTGACTCTGAAGTTACTTTCAGATCTAGGCTGGATAGTCAACGAGAAGAAATCCGAGTTGACGCCCACTCAGCATTTCGTTTATTTGGGGATGCGATTCGACCTCGAGGAGGGCAGGGTTTACCCGTCAGAGCCCAGAGTGGTGTCTCTGTTAGCCATCCTCAAGAGTTTTCGAGTGGGAAACCACATTCAGGCGAGGCGGTTCCTTCAGATGCTGGGCATGATGGTCTCCATGGAGCAGGTTATCCCGTACGCTGCTCTAATGCGAAGGCCTACCCAGTTGTATCTGATGTCTCTGTGGAAAGAGAGAACAGAACCCCTGTCAAAACTGGTGCCAGTTTTGGAGCCGATAATATCGCATCTTCTATGGTGGAAACAGCGTCAGAATCTCCTATTAGGGGTCTCACTGCACCTACCCCACCCCCAGCTGTCCATCTACACGGATGCATCGCTGGAAGGGTGGGGTGCCTGCCTGGGAGAACACCAGGTCTTGGGCACATGGACTCTCCCGGAGAGTCAGCTGCATATCAATCTGTTGGAAATGATGGCAGTGGAACTGGCGTTGGAAGAGTTCCTTCCGATGATCAGGGGCAAGGTGATATTGATACGGTCGGACAATTCGACAGTAGTATCATATATAAATCGCCAAGGCGGGACCAGGTCGCCCACTCTGTGTATCAGAGTGTGGCACTTGATTCAATGGTGCAGGAATTACTCGGTTGTTTTGAAAGCAGCTCATTGAACATTCTGGCGGATGCTTTGTCTCGCAGACAGAGGATTCTGCCAACAGAATGGTCCCTCAACCCTCCGGTTCTGCGACGGATCTTCGAGCATTGGGGCAAACCCAACGTGGACTAATTCGCCACAAAGGAAAATGCTCAAATCATGACATATGTCTCGCCGATTCCAGATCCAAATGCCGTCGATACAGACGCTCTGGCGATAAGCTGGAGAGGGATGCACGCTTACGCGTATCCACCCACCATTCTTCTACCGAAGGTATTGGTGAAGGTCAGGGAGGAACCGTGTCTGGTCCTGCTAATAGCGCCGTATTGGCCGAGCAGGGCGTGGTTCACGGATCTTCTAGATCTGCTGGTGGAAAATCCTGTGCAGTTGCCCGAGATTCCGAACATAATCTCCCAGGCCAAGGGACGCTTCCTACAAGAGCGTCCCGAAATGTTCAAATTGACTGCGTGGATGTTATCAAACAACGTTCCACGTCGGAAGGCTTTTCTCGACAGGCTGCTGATTTCATCGCGGCTGCGAGAAGGAGGTCAACCTTCAAGTCATATAACAACAAGGTTAACAGATTTGCAGACTGGTGTGAAGAAAAGGGTATTGATACCTTTCAATCCACTATTCAGCAAATAGCAGACTTTCTCTGTGAGCTGTTCTTTTCAGGACTAGCATCCCTTCACAGTTGCTGGATACAAGTCAGCTTTGGCATCAGTTATCCCTTGTCTAGCCAACAGGGATAGTCCAGAGGTGGCCCAGTTAAATGTGATGTTGAAGGGAATGAGCAATCTCCGACCGAGACAACCGGTAGTCATTCCAGCCTGGAGTCTATCTTTAGTGCTTAATGTACTGGACAAGCACCCTTTCGAACCATTGCGTTCGGCTAGTCTAAAGCATTTGACTCTAAAGGCGGTCTTTCTATTGGCAGCTTCCTCAGCTAGAAGGCGCAGTGAGATCCATGCGCTTTCGGCAGAGAGGAACCGATTTATTGTTTCTTTGAGATATCCCGGCAAACCGATCATTATACCGAAGTTAACTAGGTTTGATCGTGATGCCAGTGTCTGGTGCCCGGTCCGTGCTTTGACTAAGTACAAGAAACGGACTGACTCGTTACGGTCGAACGATAGACATCTGTGGATCTGCCATAAAAAGCCTTAAGGCGCCGCATCCATGGATACTATCTCTCGTTGGGTGGTCGAATGCATTCAGACTACTCACGAGATGGCGACTGGGCACCAGGTGCAAGGGCACACGATGTCAGAGGAATAGCTGCCTCGACCGCCCTTTACAATGGTGTTCCGTTAGAGGACATCATGGCCGTTGCACAATGGCACTGTGAGTCCTCATTCACGGATTACTATATGAGGGATGTGTCAGACTCAGCCAATCCACTCGCCTTAGCTGTTTTGAAACGATAGTTAGTGACCACACTGCTCTTCACCCTTTTTTCACTTTGGTAAGAAAAGAACCTAAAGCAGGCATGGTCAGGCGAGAGGATGTCAACCAGATTGTGTCACTGATGGCCGAACCGGTGAATGGTTGGAGGCGGTACGTCTGAAGTCCAATTATCATAAGGTAATTCAATAGTGAGAGTTTTTTGTATCATGTATATGTATCATGTTCATTCATCTTATATATTCATGCTCATTCCCAGGCTAATACATGGAATATGCAGGGAGTAGTTAACCTTCTTGGCATATTTGTGTTTTCAGGCGAGATACATGTTCATTAGTTCTCTCCCTTTTCTTAGGAGGAAAAGGGGGGGGGGGGCCGTGACGCGAATGTGATTCGGTTCCGTGAACTTGACGGTCCTTTTAGGTCTCCGTTAGTCAAGTTTGAAGTCTAAAATCTTTCTCCAAGGGCCAAAATTAGCATTTATGGCTTGCCCCTTCCCACCAGGTTACAGATCAAATCTGGTGTATATCATAAGTAATAGAATGGTGAGCATTGATCGAAGGAGAATGAAGGAAATGTCAATTTCCCTTTCTCCGAGATCTAACAATACTCACCATTCTGTTACGGACCCAGCCCCACGGAGGCAAGCCATAGTTTTCTCTTGTTTGGTGGCTATGCAAACAATATGAGCTCTATGGTAAACGGGTACTCGGTAGTTGGGAGCCGAGTACCCGGTTCCCAGGAGTCTATAATCCTAGAGCCGCTGTCAAGGCCAGCTGTATATCAGAAGTAACAGAATGGTGAGTACTGTTAGATCTCGGAGAAAGGGAAATTGACATTTCCTTCATTCTCCCACCCCCACCCCCAAATACAAACCTCTAATCTTTATAAGTAAAAGGAAAAACATAGATGTATTGTATCGTTTGTTCTTTTTTCTATGTCTACTTAGCTCAGTACCGTATCTGTACATTCACAAGTGTCTCACATTCTATGTTAAGCTGTGTGTGTAATTGTATATGTATGTTTAATGTTAGGTGTCCGCCACCACTATAGGCAATGCCTTTCACGGACAACTTGTATTGAAAATATGTAAATTGGTATCCAAGAAGCAAATAAATAATATTGAATCTTGAATCTCATGATTACAACACCCTCGAATACACATGACGCAATACTGAGATTACATCTGTAGACCAGGTTATGAATATTTGTAAGCAGTAAGTTTATTTTAGGGTGTATTTATATTTTTATGCACGTTTTATTTCATTTTCAGTGAATGACCACTATTATTAGCAATCGTCATTATTATTAACCCTTTGACACCCATACCAGAAGCTTCTGTAGTTGTTTTGAGAAATGTCAGCTTGCAGACCAGGAGAGGATTACTTTTGAGGATGTGCAAATGGAATGACTGGCTTGGTAACTGAGCCTATCACTCCAGTGGTAATTGTCGGAAGTGGTCTTCTAAAGGTCTGCAAATTGGCATTTTCTATGAGAAAATTTAGATTTTCTTGAACAAATTCAAGGCTTAAAGGGTTAATTATCATTACCTATCCCAACCAATGACCAGCTCTCATCATTTCAATTTTCAGTTGTGTACATGTAACATACGCTTCTAAGTAAATTTAATGACCTTATAACAAACAGTAACGAAAGCATTGCACTCTCACTCATGCACGCAAACACTCGATCGATACTGAAGAACAATGACAAGTTAAATAATTTCCTCGGTATGAGTGCACATGAGTTTGGAATTATTGGAATTACAGAGACTTGGCTAAAATTAAACTCACCTACTACTCTAGTCAACAAAAATAACTGTACATTTATCGGAAAGCATAGATCTGACAAAATTAACAAGGATGGTGGAAGTGGTGTAGGAATGTACATAAAAGACAATATTCAACTCACTGTGCGTGAAAGCTTTTCCATGATGGAAGAATACATTGAAACAATATTTATCGAAATTCTGATTCAAAAAGGTAGAAATAAAATTGTTGGTACAATCTACAGGCCTCCTGACAGTGACAACAACCAATTCATTGAAGCTTTGAGCAGAACTCTGGATACAATACAAAAGGAAAATAAAACAGCCTACCTTATGGGTGATTTCAATATTGATCTGCAGCAACAGAAATGTTGTCATACCAAAGACTTCATTAACTTATTAAATACCTACTTTTACTATCCGACAATAACTAAACCAACTAGAATAACAGAATCTACGGCGACTGTCATTGACATATTCTGCAAATATCAGTAAAACCCATGTCGGAATTTTTGTAACTGATATGTCAAATCATTTACCTATATTTCTCCTAGAAAAACAACAAACATACCAGAAACAATTCGAGCAGGAAAAATTTAAATGCAGAGATTACTGTCAGGTCAACATTGAAACATTCAAACGATCTATGTCAGAGGTCGATTGGAGCATAGTAACAGACATCCAGTCTTGTGAGCATGCCTACAACAAATTTCATGACATCTGCACGACTATTTTTGAACAAAGCTTTCCAACGAAAGAAAGTAAAAAATATAAGCATAACCCAACGAAACCTTGGCTTACAAGTGGATTAATAGCTGCCTGTCATACAAAACATCAGCTCTACTTAACATTTATCAAGTGTCAAACTAACTACAATGAAATTCAGTTTAAAAAATATAGAAATAAATTAGACCAAATAATAAAAACAGCTAAGAAAACATATTATCACAAGAAATTTGAACACTCTAAAAATGACATAAAAGAGACATGGAAAACCATTAAATCACTTTTAAACAAGACCAATACGGCACAACAGACACAATTTCTTCACAAGAATAAGGTCATTACCGATAAATTTGAAATTGCCAATGGATTCAATGATTATTTCGTAAATATAGGACCAGAGCTTTCGAACAAAATCCAATCAACATCCAAGAAAAATTTTCTGATTACCTTACAGGCAGCTATCAATCATCATTCTTCGTTAACCCTACTAACACTGAAGAGATCTTTAACGTTCTAAACAAACTCAACCCAGCCAAAAGTGCCAGAATCGATGGTTTTAAGTGGCGCATTTATAAAACCTGTGTTATGGATATCCTTATCCCACTTAGTCACATTTGCAACTTATCCCTAGCACAAGGCATTTTCCCATCAAAACTAAAAATAGCATGTGTTACACCAATTAATAAAGCCAAGGATTCTACTAACTTCTCAAATTACAGACCAGTCTCCATACTTCCACTTTTCTCCAAGTTACTAGAGCGCCTTATGTACAATCGACTGACAAATTACCTGGACAAAATGTTCATTTTATACAAACCGCAATATGGATTTCGTGAGAAACATTCAACAATGCATGCAATAGCCGAAATGACAGAAAAAATTATTGAATCACTGGAAAAAACCCAAAGTATAATAGGCATCTTCTTGGACCTTTCAAAAGCTTTCGACACTATCAACCACCAGATCTTACTAGAAAAACTTGCCTATTATGGTATAAGAGGCAGTGCACTCACCTGGTTTCAGAACTACCTACATAAAAGAACACAATGCATACAATATAATGAGATATGCTCTGAAAACAGGCAATTAACTTGTGATGTTCCTCAGGGATCTATTCTTGGCCCTCTGCTGTTCATTCTTTACATGAATGATCTACCTAACATATGCAAGCACATGTCATTAATACTGTTCGCTGATGACACAAATGCTTTTTGCTGCGATGACAACATAGACACCTTATACAGAAAAACAAATAAGGAAATGGAAGAAATTACTGACTGGTTTCCAATAAACAAATTATCGTTGAATGTTGACAAAACAAATTATATGTTATTTACAAATCTAAACTAAAAAAAGATGAAATTCCAAAAATCTACATAAACAAAAAAGAAATTGAGGAGGCCCAATTTGCCAAATTCTTGGGAGTATATTTGGATAAACATTTGACCTGGGCCAAACAAATCGAGACGGTAACAGCAAAGGTGGCTAGAGGCATAGGTGTCATACAAAGACTAAAACCTTACATGACACCAGCTACAATTACAACTCTATACTGCACCCTTGTTCTTCCGCATCTCACCTACTGTAACACTATCTGGATGAATACACACAAACGCAACCTAACAAAACTACAAAGTCTACAGAAAAAGGCACTAAAACTCTTTTCTAAACCAGCAAAGGGCCAGAATATATTCAAGTCAGAAAAGCTATTAAAACTAAAGGACATAGGCAAACTACAGATGTACACCATTGTAAAGGAGTTTCACCACAATACATTACCACAATCCATAGCCTCCAATTTCACACTAAGCACCGACATCCACAAACACAACACTAGGACAAAACACAATTTGCACACTCAATTTACACGAACAGAAATAGGAAAACGACGAATTACAATAGCAGCCACAAAACTATGGAACAGCACCAGTACAAAAATACGCGAAAGTATATTAAACCTGAAATCCTTTAAGACGATTGCCAGGGAATCTATGATCGACAAATACTAAATTAATATATTTATACCTGATGGTCACAGATTCTCTGCTAATTAATAATAATACAAACCTAAGACATTCCACCACCACCACCACCACCACCACTATAGATAAACTAACCTAACCTAATAATTGAAGTAATAAGTCTAAACACAAACATACTTCACAGTTTACTTTCACTACTACTACACCTAAATAACCCAAATACGATCAACGCATCTGTCGATTCTTAACAGCTCCAACTATCTCAACTTTGTATTACAGTGATGAGCTCTTCCCTGGCAACCCCCCCCCCCCCCACGCAGTAGCATACATGTCCTATATAATAATAAACCACTCCAAACTAAATTTAAACAAAATGAGATAATGATGTAATTAGGGAGTATATGTATAAGATACTGACCCAAAAAAGTTTAGCAACACTGAGAATATTACTGTATAAATGTTATTTAACAAAAACAATAAATTGATTCAAATATATTATTTAATTGATAGGTCATTTTCCAATTTGAACAACAGTCTCTTGTTACTGTAATGCTAGCATCGCGCCTTTAACACGGCATCATTCAACGGAAGGGTCCAATTTAAATAATGACACTGAGCTGTCAATACCGGTTGTGACCTCGGCACGCATTAACCACCACCGTACATCGCTTTCTCATGCTTCGAATTAAGCACCTGATGTCACGAAGAGGAATCGCATCCCATTCCTGGAGCAGTGCAGCTTCCAGCTCCCGCACATTGTGAAGATGTGGATGGTTCTCACGCACCACACGGCCAAGAATGTCCCACACATGTTCGATAGGAGACAGGTCCAGTGATCGCGCTGGCCAGTCCAACACCGGAACGTTGTTAGCTTCAAGGAAATCACTGGTGACCCTAGCTGAATGAGGACGGGCATTGTCTTGCTGGAACATAAAGTCTGCATGATGCTGCATAAAAGGGATGACAACAGGGGCGACAACTTCTTCAAAAGTCTCAGGTTAGCAGACCAGCTTTCACAAGTCTGATATACTGACACACTGACGATTCATATGGGACTATCTGTGGATGCACCTGCCATGATTCAATCCTTGGCATTTAAGCCTATTGTACTCTGACTCCATCACGGCTCTGGCAGTATATGTATTTTTATTTTATTGACGCACTGGCAACGTGCGGCTTCAATTTCCATGTGCTAACCAGCCGACAGTCATGCACCCATTAGTTTAATTTGTTGATCACCATCTCTAAACATCAAAGAAGGGACAGCCCTACACACCCACCGCTTAATGGAAGACATATATTAAATACATATATATATATATATATGACATATATATCAAAGTTTATGTCTGGACTCCACAAAACATACCAAAATAGTTCTGGCCTCCCTATTATTGGCCCTGATATCTCTAAAAACAATGATTTTAACCAAATTATATGTATTTGAACCATTTTAGACCTTCATGTTTCTAGCTTAGACTCCCAATAGCATTACCCAAGAAGTCCCAGACTTCCTGTATTTAGAAGTTTGTTGAAACCCTGGTATTTTTGTATGTGTGTATGTATATGTATGTATTTTTATTTTATTGACGCACTGGCAACGTGCGGCTTCAATTTCCATGTGCTAACTTAGCCGACAGTGCTGCATCCGTTAGTTTAATTTGTTGATCACCATCTCCCGGTCGGGGGAACCAACCGCCATTCTGCAACTCCGCATAGCATCAGCAACCAGACATCTTTCCACTGGACCACCGCGCCAAGACAAAAGTCTCAGGTTAGCAGACCAGCTTTCACATGTCTGATATACTGACTCACTGACGATTTATATGGGACTATCTGTGGATGCACCTGCCACGATTCAATCCTTGGCATTTAAGCCTATTGTACTCTGACTCCATCATGGCTCGGGCAGTATATGTATTTTATTTTATTGACACACTGGCGACGTGCGGCTTCAATTTCCACATGCTATCCAGCCGACAGTCATGCACCCATTAGGTGTCATTAGTTTAATTTGCTGATCACCATCTCCCCGGTCGGGGATCGAACCGCCATACTGCAACTCCGCATAGCATCAGCAACCAGACATCTTTCCACTGGACCACCGCGCCAAGACTAATAAGTCAAGGTTAGCAGGTATTTAGAAGTTTGTTGAAACCCTGGTATGTGTGTATGTATATGTATGTATTTTTATTTATATTTTATTGATGCACTGGCAACGTGCGGCTTCAATTTCCATGTGCTAACTTAGCCGACAGTCATGCACCCAGTTTAATTTGTTGATCACCATCTCCCGGTCGGGGGATCGAACCGCCATTCTGCAACTCCGCATAGCATCAGCATGAAGGAAATTTAAATTTCCCTTTCTCCGAGATCTAACAATACTCACCATTCTGTTACTTCTGATATACAGCTGGCCCTGACAGCTGGCTCTAGGACTATAGACTAAGAAAGCTTTACCGACTCCTTGGAACCGGGTACTCGGCTCCCAATTGCCGAGTACCCGTCTACCATAGAGCTCATATTGTTTGCATAGCCACCAAACAAGAGAAATCCATGGCTTGCCTCCGTGGGGCTGGGAGGCTGGGTCCGTAACAGAATGGTGAGTATTGTTAGATCTCGGAGAAAGGGAAATTTAAATTTCCTTCATTCTCCTTCGATCAATACTCACCATTCTGTTACTTCTGATATACACCAGATTTGGTCAGTAACCTGGTGGGAAGGGGCAAGCCATAACTGCTACTTTTGCCCCTTGGAGAAAGATCTAGACTTAAAAATTTGACAAAAGGAGACCTAAAAAGGACCATCAAGTTAACGTAACCGAATCACATTCGCATCATTGCCCCTCCCCCTTTTTTCTCCTAAGAAAAGGGAGAGAACTCACGAACATGCATCTCGCCTGAAAACACAAATATGCCAAGAGGGTTAACTGCTCTTTGCATATACACATGCGAATGAGCATGAATATATAAGATGAATGAACATGATATATAGACATAATACAAAAAACTCTCAATCTTGAATTACCTCATGATAAATGGATTCCAGACGTACCGCCTCCAACCAATCACTTGTCCGGCCATCAGTGACACAATCTGGTTGTCATCCTCTCGCTCGACCATGTCTGCTTCTAAATTCTTTCTTACCAAAGTCAAAAAAGGTAGAAGAGCAGTGTGGTCGCTTAACTATCGTTTCAAACAGCTAAAGCGAGTGGATTGGCTGAGTCTGACACATCCCTCATATAGTAATCCGTGAATGAGGACTCACAGTGCCATTGTGCAACGGCCATGATGTCCTCTAACGGAACACCACTGTAAAGGGCAGTCGAGGCGGCTATTCCTCTAACATCGTGTGCCCTTGCGCATTGCACCAGGTGCCCAGTCGCCATCTCATGAGTAGTCTGAATGCATTCGACTACCCAACGAGAGATAGTATCCATGGATGCGGCGCCATAAGGCTTCTTATGGCAGATCCATAGATGTCTATCGTTCGACCGTAACGAGTCTGTCCGTTTCCTGTACTTAGTCAAAGCACGGACCGGGCACCAGACACTGGCATCACGATCAAACCTTGTTAGTTTTGGTATAATGATCGGTTCGCCGGGATATCTCAAAGATTGATTCTTTGACATAAACTCTGCTCTTGGCAGAAGACGCAGACCTTCTCCGGAGACAATAAATCGGTCCCTCTCTGCTGAAAGCGCATGGATCTCACTGCGCCTTCTAGCTGAGGAAGCTGCCAATAGAAAGACCGCCTTTAGAGTCAAATGCTTTAGACTAGCCGAACACAACGGGTCGAAAGGGTGCTTGGCCAGTACATTAAGCACTAAAGATAGACTCCAGGCTGGAATGACTACCGGTTGTCTCGGGCGGAGATTGCTCATTCCCTTCACCATCACATTTAACTGGGCCACCTCTGGACTATCCCTGTTGGCTAGACAAGGGATAACAGATACCAAAGCTGACTTGTATCCAGCAATTGTGACGGGAGCTAGTCCTGAAAAGAACAGCTCACAGAGAAAGTCTGCTATTTGCTGAATAGTGGATTGAAAGGTATCAATGCCCTTTCCTTCACACCAGTCTGCAAATCTGTTAACCTTGTTGTTATATGGCTTGATGGTTGACCTCCTCGCAGCTGCGATGAAATTCGCAGCTTGTCGAGAAAAACCTTCCGACGTGGAACTTGTTTGATAACATCCACGCAGTCAATTTGAACATTTCGGGATGCTCGTGTAGGAAGCGTCCCTTGGCCTGTGAGATTATGTTCGGAATCTCGGGTAACTGCACTGGATTGTCCACCAGCAGATCTAGAAGATCAGTGAACCACGCCCTGCTGGGCAAAACTGGCGCTATTAGCAGGACCAGGCATGGTTCCTCCCTGATCTTCACCAATATCTTCGGCACAAGAATGGTGGGTGGGTACGTGTAAGCGTGCATCCCTCTCCAGCTTATCGCCAGAGCGTCTGTATCGACAGCATTTGGATCTGGAATCGGCGAGACATAAGTCATGATTTCAGCATTTTCGTTTGTGGCGAACAAGTCCACGTTGGGTTTGCCCCATTGCTCGAAGATCCTGTGAAGAACTGGTGGGTTGAGATACCATTCTGTTGGCAGAATTCTCTGTCTCCGAGACAAAGCATCCACCAGAATGTTCAATCGCCCAGGAATGTGAGCTGCTTTCAAAACAACCAAGTAATTCCTGGACCACTGAATCAAGTGCCACACTTTCATACATATTGTGGGTGACTTGGTCCCGCCTTGGCGATTTATCTATGATACTACTGTCGAATTGTCCGACCGTATCAATATCGCCTTGCCCCTGACTTTTGGAAGAAACGTTTCCAATGCCAGTTCCACGGCCATCATTTCCAATAGATTGATATGCAGTTGACTCTCTTGGAGAGTCCATGTTCCCGAAACCTGGTGTTCTGCCAGGCTGGTCCCCCACCCCTCCAGTGATGCATCCATGTACACGGACAGCTGGGGGCGGGGTAGGTGCAGCAAAACTCCTATTAGGAGATTCTGACGCTATTTCCACCATACAAGATGCGACATTATTGGCCCCAAAACTGGTACCAGCTTTGACAGGGGTTCTGTTCTCTGCTTCCACAAAGACATCAGATACAACTGGATAGGTCTTCGCACAGCTTTCACATGTCTGATATACTGACACACTGATGATTCATATGGGACTATCTGTGGATGCACCTGCCACGATTCAATCCTTGGCATTTAAGCCTATTGTACTCTGACTCCATCACGGCTCTGGCAGTATATGTATTTTTTATTTTATTGACGCACTGGCAACGTTCGGCTTCGATTTCCATGTGCTAACCAGCCGACAGTCATGCACCCATCAGTTTAATTTGTTGATCACCATCTCCTGGTCGGGGGATCGAACCACCATACTGCAACTCCGCATAGCATCAGCAACCAGACATCTTTCCACTGGACCACCGCGCCAAGACAAAGTCTTAGCAGACCAGCTTTCACATGTCTGATAAAAAATATTCCCAGAAAGGTAGTCAAGTCCCTGCATAAGTTTTCATATCAAGGTAGCTTTCTGTCACTGTGCCTCTGTCTTGTGTGTTATATCACAGGCCTTTGAATTTTCATCCATCCATCCCTCTACCACATATCCCCCTACTATATATAATATACACAAGGTGTGAACCCTTCATCTGTAGGCACCATTGTCAGAAAGCTGATTGGTTGATTTGTAGTCAGAACCATGATGTTAGCGGATTTTGACAACAAACCAACCAATCAGCTTTCTGACAATGGTGCCCACAGATGAAGGTTTCATACCTTGTGTATATTATATATATATATATATATATATATATATATATATATATATATATATATATATATATATATATATATATATATATATATGTATATATATATATATATATATATATATAGTAGGGGGAATATGTGGTAGAGGGATGGATGGACCAAAATTCAAAGGCCTGTGGTCATATATATGTTAATGTATAAATGTTTTGTAATGTGTGTAAGGAGTCCATCGCTCAATAGGCCATGCCTTTGATGGACTGCCTGTTTACATTCTATTTAGTACATGTATAGGTTTTACGGAATTCCCTTATGACGTCATTTTCACGCGTGCGCAGATAACTGGCCGTCAAGCATACGGCCAGCTGATCACTGTTTTATTAGTAAACAACATTACACTGCTGTGTTTGATGCAACTCAAAGCCACTAAAATTGCAATTTTACGTCAGCTCTACCGGTAAAGTTGGCCGAATTGACAATTCTAACATGAAATACTATTTTACTATGCATTTTTAGAAATATATTATTGATTCTATGCACATTAGAAGGCAAAATACTACCGCAATGATATGTCAGAAACGTCCCCACACTGTCAGTGCATGTGGATCCTGGTAGGCTATAGTACCAATACAAGCGGCTGCCCGATGGATGTTTACGAATGCGGCCAATATATATATTATGCCCTACTGTCATAATGATTATCCGTGTATGCATAGGCGAAGAGAGAGAGAGAAAGTGGGGGGAGGGTGTAGGCGTGTACGTGTGTGTCTGTCTGTGTGAGGTAACACACACACACACACATATTTAGGTTGGCTTTGCACCCCTCCCCACCCAACCCTTAGATTTGTGGTTGCTCAAGGTGGAAGGTGGTGGGCACCCACAATTCCCACCCGCATCCCAGTAAATAAACAATGATTAATTTCAATTTGATTATGAATTAATTAATCAATATGCAGGAAATTACTTCTTAGAGCATTTCATTTTCCAATTATTATAGGGGATGGGGCATGACACCCCTCCCTACCCCCACCACCATTGGGAACCCCACCCAGACCATATAACTGCTAGGTTGGATACACCCCATAATAGAATCGTAAATCCACCATGCCACGTTGGTGAATTTATTATTAAACTCTCCAGACTTATGAGTGTTATTTTCACAAATTTTGTGTTTTGTGGGGTTAGTGACAGAAACAGAGGGTGGGGGTTTGGAGCATTAGACCCCTGAATGTTTTAGATGTTGTGTGGAGGGATAGAGGGAGGGGTGGTGGGTAAGACAATTTCTTTTCCTGGCAGCAACCTTGAGAATGTATAAGTCAGTAAATAAAATAATACTAAATACAGTCATTCTCAGATAGTTGATCAGGACAGTGTTACGTTAATATTCAACTGGAAAAACATCTGAAATTTACAGAGTGAACATGGTGAGGCCATATGCAGTGGACCAGTGGCTGTGGGACCTGGCTCTAGGGCTATCTGTTCAGCATTATCCCTTTTAATGGTGAGGATTGGTAAATGATATTTGAATTTTTGCTTAGTAAATGGCCATTTGTATGTCAAGGGAAGATTTTTTTTACTTTACTTTATTTTACTGCCCCAGTAACAAAGCCAGCCATTCATTTTTCAAAAAGTAATCTTCCCTTGACTTGCAAATGGACGTCTTCCAAGACATACCACTATACAGGCAATTTTTGGCAAAGATGACAATTTCCCCACTAAAGGTCAAATTTCATTAAGAAAATTTCCCTTTTTTTCACACAAAATGTACATTTACACTTTGGAGTTCAAAAGAAGGCAATTTTTTAAATTTACAACTGAAATGGCTGGCTTGATTATGGAGCCAGGCATCTCAAGATCAATACAAATGCTGGTTTTGGACAATTTGGCCTTTAGAGGGTTGAAACCTACTCACTTTGTTATATTACATATTGTAGATATGGGATTGTCTTCTGGGGGGTCATGACCCCGGGGACATCTTATATTTGCAGTCCAAGACCCCCAGCGAAGAATATGACTATATTTTTGAATACCAGACGAGCTAGGGAACGGATAACACAATGAGCGAAAATGTATTAGCGCGATCTAGTGTGTGCATCAAGTCGATGCAAAACTGACACGAAAATATAGCTGATACAATAAGTGAAATTGGAATATGAAATTGGAATAGAATAGACTAAGACTTAGGGAAGTGAGCTGATGGAATCCCCCAACAGACCCCCCTTTAGTGGGTTGGTCTGTAGTTTTATTAACCACTATAAAAACATACTTACCGTTCAATCACTACTTGCTAAATCAAATATCTGCATTTAGCTATCAGAATAAAGTTTTTATTCTTGCCTATACACTCCCTAATGCCTATACCATCACCATGTAGACCCTCCACCAGGCTTCTGGTAGAGGGACCCCCTGCATTAGCCTTACAATAGACTGGCACCAGTCTATACTCACTCCTTGGTGACGCTTGTCACTAAGCACGCTCGCGCATGCGCAGTAGGTCCCACTTGTGAAAACTGAATCACTTTTCTAAATTTAAGTGCTGTACATCCAGCCTAGATTCTCAAATCAATACCCAGCGGGGTGGCTGAGGCCGGGTCGTAGTGATTGAACGGTAAGTATGTTTTTATAGTGGTTAATAAAACTACAGACCAACCCACTAAAGGGGGGTCTGTTGGGGGTTGTTATTACACCACAAAAACATCCATTACCGTTCAATCACTACTTGCTAAACCCGTAGATTTGGTCAGTGCCCCACTATGAAACTTTGGTGGGAGGTGATTTGAGAATCCATAAGCAAGGATAAAAATCAAACCAAACATAAACAAATGTTAATAACATAACATAATGGTGCATCCTAATCAATCACACAGTGATTAACAACCAAATAAAACTTTAAACATAAAGATTTAAACCAACAACCAAGGAATAACTCTCACCATTCTCCGCAGACGCACAGTCCTAACGAAAATGGTGGGATGTGCTTGGTAAATGGTCTTCAGCCTTCTTGGTTAAAATAGTAATGTTCCTAAAGAAGGATGCCGCTGCGCTCTGGTCTTTCAAATAAAAAGAGGTAAAAGTAGACTCAGATTTCCATCCTGCAACTTGCATAACTTCGTCTACAGAAGAGCCAGCAAACAAAGCAAAAGAGGTAGCCATCCCTCTAACATCATGAGCCTTAATGTGAGAGAGATTGACTTGCTCAGGAGACGCAATCTCGTAGCATAGTTGAATGGTATCACAAATCCATCTAGCGATGGAAGCTTTAGAGACCGGTCTGGCTACCCCTTCCGCGTAGGGAACCCATAAATGAGACGGATCGGATCTTTTAAAATCGGTACGACGCTTATAAGCCTTAAGAGCTCTGACTGGACACCAAAATCTGTCAGACGGAGAAAACGAAGATAAAGATTTTAAAATAATCGGTTTAGCTGGATAACGGTTTGATTGCGTTTTTGACAAAAAATCCCTTCTAGGATATAATACCAAACCGTCCCCAGCTTCAATAAATCTATCCTTTTCAGCGGAAAATGCATGGATCTCAGATCGTCTTCTAGCAGAAGCAGCCGCTACTAGAAAAACCGCCTTAAAAGTTAAAAGCTTTAAGCTAATCGAGGCGATAGGTTCAAAATGATGCCCTGCCAAAACCTGAAGAATCAGCGCCAAGTTCCAGGAAGGTAATGGTTTAGCAATAGGAGGCCGAATATTACCTAAACCTCTGATGAACCCATTCAGCACCTTAGTATCTTTAACATCTGCATTTAACAAACAAGGAAGAGAAGATGCTAAGGAAAATCTATATCCTCTAACCGTGTTAGCAGTCAGATGAAGGGAATCGAACAGATAAGATAAAAAGTCTAACACTTGGGATATAGAAACAGAATCGGGCACGAGATCATGATTTGAGCACCATTCTCCGAATATCTTAAGTCGACCCTTGTAAACTCTTCGGGTCGACTCCCTCCTGGCCGAATTAATAATTTCCTGAGACCTTGCAGAAAACTTATTCTCAGTGACCGAGCACTCGATATTCTCCAAACACACAGACTGAAGATTCCTGGGTTTGGATGAAGGCACCTTCCCCTTACTTGGGATAACAGATCTGGGGACACTGGCAGCAGACGTGGGAAGTCTACTAGAAGATCGAGAAGGTCTACGAACCAGATCCTTTTTGGCCAAAATGGAGCTATCAACAAAATCTCGCATACCTGATCCTTGACTTTCTTCAGAACCAGGGGAAGCAGGATAGTCGGAGGGAACGCATACACGAAGATTCCTTTCCAGGACTGAGCCAGGGCGTCCACCGCCAACGCCTGATCGTCCGGAAAAGGAGACATGAAAGAGGAGATCTGGGCATTCAGAGAGGTCGCGAACAGGTCTACATGGGGACGATCCAGGAGGTTGAAGATCGCTTTGACAACCGACCTCTTTAACTGCCACTCTGTGTGGGCGAATTTGGAAGGGCGAGACAACTGATCCGCCAGAAAATTCAGACATCCTGGTACATGGGAGGACACCAGGAAAATCTGCTTCATACGACACCACATGAGGAGATTCCACACCTCCAAACACAGGCGAGACGACTTCGTGCCTCCCTGCTTGTTGATATACGAGACTACTGTGGAATTGTCTGATCGAATCGAGATCTTGAGGCCCTGCACTTGATCCGACCAGGCAAGGAGAGTCTTCTTGACAGCCCACAATTCCAGAATGTTGATGTGGGCTGACGACTCCTCTCGGGACCACAGGCCTGAGACCGAAAGGGAACCCCAGACCGCTCCCCATCCCTCCTGGGAAGCGTCTGTAAAAATGACCGCCTGAGGAGAAGACTTGACCAGAGGAACACCCATCATCAGCAGAGAGCGATCCTTCCAAAAATCTAGATGGGGCCTCAAATGATCTCTGACCGGGATCTGATGGTACACTGAATGGGTCGACTGTTTCCACAGGGACATTAGATACATTTGGAAAGGTCTCCTCATCAGCGCCGCCCACGGAATGATGTTCTCGACGCTGACCATCAAGCCTATCACCCGGAGAAAGAATATTGCTCTGACCACGGCAGAGGAAGCCAGAATATCCATGGCTACTAGGATTGCTTCTACTCTTACCTCTGAAGGGAAGACTAAGCCTTGACCAAGGTCGAAAGCCACACCTAGGTGGGTGAAAACCTGAGACGGGACCAAAGATGATTTTTCTAGATTTAAAACCCATCCTAGACTGGAAGCCAGACTGCAGACCTCTGGAATGATGCTTGCCAGAATTGAGGCAGATTCTGCTTTTAGCAACCAGTCGTCTATGTAAACGTGAAGGGGAATAGAACGACTGTGCAGAAAACCTGCCACTGCTGACACTAGGCGGGTGAAGAAGAAAGGGGCCGTGGTCAAGCCGAACGGCATGACTCTGAATTGCCATACCCTCCCCTTGAACGCGAATCTCATGAATTTTCTGAATGGAGGGTGTATGAGAATGTGAAAATAGGCGTCCTTGATATCTATGGACGCTGTCCACATGCCTGGACTCAGACCGGCGATAATCTGAGATACCGTCTCCATCTTGAATTTTGGGGTGGATATATGCAGATTTAATCTCTTCAGATTGATGATTGGACGCCATCCACCTGATTTCTTGGGGACTAGAAATAGAGTTGAGTAGAATCCCGGGTCTACTCTCCAACATGGAACCTCTTCTATAGCCTTCTTCAACCACATTGACTCCACTTCGTCTTCCAAGGCTACCAACTTCTCCAGATTGGATGGAACTGGAGTCCATTTGGGCTGGTAAGACAGAGGAGGAGGCAATTCTATCCAAGACGGAGCATAACCCCAGCGGATTTGATCTAACAGCCAGGAGTCCTGGGCAAGGGCTTTCCATGTCTCCCAGAACAGAGACAAGCGCCCTCCTACTGGCACGCTGGGAAGAAGGGATTGCACCGATAGATCCAAAAGTTGTAGAAGAGGAGGAAGGACTGGTAAATGAGATTGGGAAAGGCCTGCCCGGGCTGAGGCCACCCCTTCAAACCCGTCTAGGTTGAAAACCTCTAGAGGAGCGTCCTCTAGAACTAGACCTGTAACCTCGAGAGAAAAATTGACCCCTTCTCGCCTGAGGAGGGGCTTGACGAACCTGGGCTCTAGGTCTATGAGATGAAATGGATTTAAAACGATCCTCCTCCGCAGATCTGGAATGGGAAGGGGAGGACCGATTAGAGTTCGTAAACACCCTTGACGGATAAGCCCCATATTCATCCGGCCTAAGACTCTTCCTCCTGGGAGAGGAGGAGGGACTCTTCACCGCAGAAGAGTCCCTTTTAACTGACGGCCTCAAAACCGAAATCTGATCCCGCAGATCCTTATCTGATCTGAGACGATCAGACTCCGCCCTAAGGATCGATGTAGAATCCTGACCGAAAATATCTGATCCGAAAGGCGGAGCAGATATCAGGTTACTCCTGAGGGAATCAGAAATATTCACCTCAGCAAGCTTCCTTGACCTTCTCTTAGAGGTGATGAAACCTAGTGAACGACAAACTGAATTCAACGAACCTCTTGACAGGTCAACTAACGAACGAAATATCTCCGGAGGAACCTGACCCCCTTTCTCGTGAGTTTTGAGCATAGCCTCTGAAAGAAGGGCCAAAAAGTTTGCTGACTTCAACTGAGCCCGACAGACAGACTCCCATCTAAAAAGGTCTGATGAAGATTCTACCTTAGCCGCTTCCTTCAGATGCGATGAAAGAACATCCCATGTCGGACCATTAAGAGATTGAGTAGAAGCCAATCTAATGTAATCCTCTTTCGGAATCTGAACTGGAGCATCTACCTTGGGAGTAAGAGAAAAATCTTTCAGTTGGACATCGTTAATGTAAAAATCTAACATGTCTACTACCAAGTTATCTACCGGAAGAACAGAAGGAACATTAGCTGAAGAGACTGAAGATGACAGCGCAGAACCAAACGACGGAGGATCAAGCGAAAATTCATCCTGAAGAGGAAGAGATAGAGACGAAGCTATCCATTGATGAGCCCTAGACCAGTCATCTGGCGAGGCCCTCTCGTGATAGAACCTCTTCAGATCCCTGGCCCTGACTGATCTCTGAGTAGCCTTGACAGAAAAGTGAGACGGAGAAGAGGAAGAAGAAGAAGAAGGAGGAGGACAGATGTCTGAATCTAGCGAAACAGAAGCATCCACGATCCTCAGAGAGGAAGGAGAAGCTAAAGCTCTAGAAGGAGCGTCCGAGAGAGTGTCCAACGTCAATGGAGACTGATAAGCACTAGCAACACGGGCCTCAGGCTGACTAGAACTGAAAAAATAAGGATCCAACTCACTAGCTGAAAATCTGGACAAAATTGAAAATCTAGCTGAAATAACAGATCGGTGAAGAGAGGAATCGCGGCTTACTGAAAACAAGGAAAAATCTAAACCCGAATCAACTATCTGGAACTCTAATTCTGGAGACAGAACGACCGAAACAATAGGATCCGAATGATCAAACTCCGGAGAAGATGAAGAATAAGAAGGCAAAGTAGGAACAGATGGATCAGAAGAAGAAGGTATGTGAGACGTCGCAGAATAATTCTGCTGAAGGGAAGCCGGAATATGAAGAAAACCTGGAGGCGGAGATATAGATGATGGATGAAAAAGAGAAGACGAATTAGAAACATGAGAAGACGAAAAATCCCTAGCAGACAAGCCAGATACAGACGAAGAGGACGGATGACTACTACTCTTCTGAGAACCTGCTTGAGAGAACAAGGAAGGAGATGAATAATGTCTATCAAAAACGGGAGGACCGGCGCGAAAATAACTAGAATCGGAATTAACAGACCTATTACTGGACTGGGAATCTGAGTTATTCGGCAGCTCATAACTTGATGCATAAACAGAAGTTCCCGTCGGAACTGAAACACCGAGACCGGAAATAGAACGCTTCATATCTCCTAATCCGGAAGTAGAAAAACTGTCACCAGAAGCGGAAATAGAAAACCCCGAAACGGAACCGGAAGTCGCTTGCAAGGACGGGTCAAACCGACCCGGACATGCATAAGTTGAACCGGAAGTGTCTACACCACCGCCGGAACCGGAACTAACCAAAACTGGGCCGGAAAAGGAGGATGTATGCAACAACGGATCCAACTGACTCGGATAAGCATAATTCCCACCGGAAGTAGTCACACTACTACCGGAAGAAGAGCCTGACAATCCGGACACTGAACGGTGCATAGACGGGTCCAACAGACCCGGATGCACATTCTTCCTACCGGAAGTAGCAGCACTACTACCGGAAGCGGAAGTCGACGAACCGGAAACGGAAGACGCCATATGATGCACCGCCGGGTCTAACAGACCCGGAACTACATTGTTCCTCCCGGAACCGGAAACTCTATAGCCGGATACTGAAGAACCGGAAACGGATGTTGACGCATAATCCATATTCTCATGAGTCACCGGATGTTCAGCCAAGCCAGAAACAATCACGGTGCTCATTTCCGGATGCCCGGTAAAACCAGAAGACATTCCGGACAGCAAACCCGCTTGCCCGGACAAGCCAGGAGCATAGACGGGTGCTTCCTTAGAGGCGATCGGCGATCTTACCACCTTCCTTGCAATTGGTATCACTGTGAACCGGACCTTAGCTTGAGGTGACACATCGGAAGCTTCCGCCCCCAATACTACCGCTTGAGACTTAAGCTGGTCCTCAAGTCTAACATGGTCTTTGACCTGGCTCCTACCGTAGGATGCCTTACCAGGTTTCTTTCTTGTCTCGCCGGACTTTCCTTTGGGAGACTTGATTTGTTGTCTTGATGTTAAGGAAACCGGTTTTCCCCATTTACGAGATCGCGACTGAGGGCTAAATTCGGAGTCTGATGACTCCTCTTTAGCGGCCTTAATAGCAGATGTAATACGCTCGTCTAAAGATTTCGTCAATACATTTGCGAAGGATTCAAATCTGGCGAATAATGCCATAACCGGATCTGTGATAGAGGAGCTGCCCCCCTCCTTTGTTGAAACCGACGTATTAATAGAGGTGGAAGCAGATGATACTGCTTTAGGACCTTCAACAACGGAGGGAGAGCGACCTGAGGGCAATGCAGGCTTAACCACGAAATCCTTAAAAAACGCTTTAGATACGACCAATGGCCAACCCTTGCACACTCCACACATTTTTAAAGGGGTGCAGGTGGTACACCTCAGGCAAACATGCCCCGTATAATCCTTAGCGTGAACCCGATCACACTTATTCGACGCACACTTTATTTTCTCAGAAGATACTGACACTTCCTATAAAAAATAAGAAATGATGCGAAATAAAGCAACTAGCTTTACACAAACTGAGATATCCCAGACGCTACGCCTTGGCCTATTTAAATAAAGTGTTTGAAGAAAGAATCAGTAAAGATTCTGATATATGTTTGAGAGCACTAGGACCTACGTTACTAGGAGTGGTACTGGCTATTATTATTACTACATGGTTACTCTTGATGGTATATAATAGGCATGGTTACTCTAACCTCGAAAACGGGAGTAGTGAGACGAAAACTGGTAACTCCAAACGTTAGAGTTACAAACACCTCTAAAACACCATGATATATAAGTTAAACATAACTTAGGAAGAATAGACTTCATGGTAGGCATTCCCGAGTCAACTCGTGATAACTGGAAAATTTCTAGTTAGCAAGCTAAAACTTTTATATCGATTTGATAGCTGACAGTACTGTATAGCTAGCAGAATATTTGAAAAGTGATTCAGTTTTCACAAGTGGGACCTACTGCGCATGCGCGAGCGTGCTTAGTGACAAGCGTCACCAAGGAGTGAGTATAGACTGGTGCCAGTCTATTGTAAGGCTAATGCAGGGGGTCCCTCTACCAGAAGCCTGGTGGAGGGTCTACATGGTGATGGTATAGGCATTAGGGAGTGTATAGGCAAGAATAAAAACTTTATTCTGATAGCTAAATGCAGATATTTGATTTAGCAAGTAGTGATTGAACGGTAATGGATGTTTTTGTGGTGTAATAACAACTATCAGTGATTGAAAGATGAAAGCTGTTGCTGCAGGCGCGGCATAACCTTTTATAGTATTCAACAGAAGTTATGACCAATAGTTTTCTAAATATTCAAGCAAGAGCGTCGGTAGGATGCTACGCACAGAGTGTACGTAGCACAGACTGAATGACTCATAAAATGACGTAGGAAACGTGGCGACGACCGACTTACAATAAGGTGACCGGGTTTCTATGTTTCTATAGAGGCGACCCACGACACCAGATACGACACCAGATGTTGGTGAATCAGATGTGGTACATGGTACACCCTTCTGAAATGCAGGCGTAGGCCTAATAAGCAAGGGGCTGGACGTGGGCATGATAGCGTCTGGCGCCAAGAAGATTAGAAAACCAGACAAAAATTGTCGAAACAATATCCATCGCTGTCAAGTTTGGGGGAGGTTATCGGATAGAATTCCACACTCATGAGTCAATTAGGCCGCTTTAACTTGTTCGATGTTCTTTTCCTAAGAGAGAAAAATCGGAGTTTGATTAGTCAGGATGACGTCACAATCAATGAGCATCGAATCAAACTCTGGAAAGAAGAACCCAAACGAACATGGTAAAGAGCTTCAAAGAAGTATAAGATATGACTTTAACTTTTTAGAAAAATCTTGGTTCCGAAAATTATTGCGCTTAGGAAAAACCTAGCCTCGAGTCCGTATAGTTCTGTGGAACTGAATTTGTCGAAATTCAAATAAGTTTTTGGTGAATGGTTTTAAGTAGCCAAGAACGGTTTTTGACGAAAATGATTTAGAGAATCGTGAAACGCAACTTTGTAATGATAGAATAACCAGTATTCGTATTGTATGAAAATCAGTTATTTCTATAGACGCGAGTGACAGTAAAAGTTACTCAAAGTATCTGGTGGTAGTATAAGCCACCCATGATTGATAGAGTTTGGTGGTAGTATAAGCCACTCATATTTACTTAGAGTTTTATTTAACAGTTTGTTTTCTATCGTGACAGCATAAGTCACACATATCCGTAGCCATATTAGACAGTCAAAAAGAAGAGAATAAATTATCACTTCGATATTCTCGAAGCAAGAGTTTGGGTTGTGTATTGTCCAGTCTGGAAGCGACGGAAGACCACCGTCCCGAGCCACCATCTTTTACCCGAGTCAGATCAGGCCCAGATTATCGAGTATAAATATCGTCACCATTACCTTAGACGAGGCGAGCAGATAATCGTGCTACTGCATCTTTGATAAGAGGTTGTCGCAGCAACCGTTACATCATATTCTTATCAGAGGTGTGGTAGATATATTTCTAAATTAGACCCGAAGATCGAAAATCTTCAGTGGCTTCGCCGTGCCAGGATTTATATATTCCAGGATTGGACACTGTGTGAACCGTGAGTACAATATATCAAAGTAACGACTGAGATAGACTGCCCAGAATGGCCCAACCACAAAACCCTACCAACCCGGGACTACCGCCAACCGACCGACAATTGAGACCCGAAACAGTGGCAGCCATGCGGGAAATGGGGGCGGCAATGGCGGGAGCCATAGTACAAGGCGGGGACCGACGCGAGACCGAGAGAATATACAGGCGAGAAATCCGGGACGCTATAGAACGCATCCAACCCTGTGACGGAGTGGTACCGGAAGAGGTACGAGAGTTTTTGGACGCCACAAGGAGGGCGTGGGCGGCCAACGAGGGGCGACTTGAAGGCGTACCTGTCTACGTCGTTACCCGAGCAGCCCGGGGACCATTAGCACGGGCACTGGACGGATTCCTTGCGGGGAAGGCGAGGGAGGACGTCACCTTCGAAGAGTTGCGGCAATACGTCACACTAAATTTTATATCCGCAAATGAAGGAGAGCGGATCAAATTCGATTTGGAGGGGACACAGCAACGCCGAAACGAGACAGTGGTCACGTTTAACAGACGGTATTTGGAGGCAAGCGTGCACGCCTACCCTGAGGCGAACGCAGATAATCGCCGCACCGTCCTGGGCATTTATTTACGTGCCCTGAACGATAAAAACTTAAGCAAACGCATCGTCCGGAAAAGGACGACGACATTGGCGCGGGCCATCGAAATTGCCGAGGAGGAGGAGACCTGCAACGACCTGCTACGGGCAATGAAAATTGACGGCGGCAGGCGTGAAGAGCGGATGGAGATAGATATGTTGGAACCAGCGGAGGAAAAATAGGTGTGGAAAGTAGTGAGGGGGTTAAAAAGCCAAATGGCGCAGCAGGCTAAAATGATCGAGCAGCTGTGCGGGTTGGTGCAGGATTTGCAAGCAGTGCAAGAACGACCTAAACCGGCAGCCCAACGCGCTGCACCCACGCGAAAAACAGCAACACCGCCACCCAAGCAACTTAATCCGGGAGCGGGACGCAGATCGCCGAGAAGCGCCGCAAACATTACCTGCTACAATTGTGGACAAATCGGTCACTATAAAAGTGACTGCCGTCAGGCAGTGCAACCAACCGCACGACGACCACAACCGCGACCACAGCCCCGACCGCAACGACCACCCATGACATGTTTTACATGTGGCCGAGAAGGACATACGGCCCAGAATTGTTTTGGGACGTATATGAGCCGGCAGGCGACTCCTGCCGTAACAATAAAATGTTTTGGGTGTGGCAAAGACGGCCACTACATAAGAGACTGTCCGCTGCAGAATGGTCCTGCCGGGACCCAACAAAAGGGTCCGGCTAACCGCAGGGCGATCAAGCGTCCCCGCACTGACGAAATGGAGATCGACGAGGTGAACGATCATCGATGACGCACGACACCCAGCGACTGTTCACGTAATATTCGAATGGATCTGAACAATGCTAGATGCAACCGTGACGAATACGTCGATCGTGACGGGTTTGTGCTAACCGGCGAGGGGACAGATGAGATGGGCCGCTACTCATACGGTATCGGACACAATTCGCCCTCCCGCCGGAACAGCTACGCCGAAATAGTTAGTGGACGAAGGAGCCCGGGAAACGACGACGGAGAGAGCCGTTGGTGAGATCACCGACCGAGCGGTTCTTAATCCGTCTAAAAATGGATAAAGACGGTCCATCGGATCAGGGTGAGTACCTGCATGCCTTAGTGGATACTGGTGCTAGCACATCCTTGATTCGTAAGGATATATGGCGTAGCATGCTGAATGCTAGGCCATTGAAAAGAGCAAGAACGCTCTTAGCTGTAAATGGTTCCCCGATAAAGTTGTTGGGGGAAACACAAGTAAAATTCAAGAACGCCCGACCCATCCCTAGTACGATTGTGGCCAGAATGAGGCATGAATGTTTACTTGGAGCGGATGCTTTGCACCTGGGAAATGCAAAGATTGACTATCGGGCCAAAATTGTAGTATGGTTTGGCCAGATATATCCCTTTGAATATCCGCATAGAGAGCAGACAAATTATGTCTATGCAAGCTGTAAGGAAACGACCGGATATAAAAATATCGACAAAGTCATGGCGGACTTTGCAGATATTTTTGATACGGCTCGTCCAAACACGTTAGGACTGGTCCCCAAAGTGAGGTGTACGGTACCAACAGGAGATGCTTATCCTATAAGGCAAAAAGCCTACCGTCTACCATTGGCCAAGCAGTATATAGTCAAGAATCAAGTGGCTGAAATGCTGGCAGCGGGCGTCATAAGACCGTCGTCATCGCCATGGGCGTCGCCCATTACGTTGGTCCCTAAAAAGGACGGGGGGACTAGATTTTGTGTCGACTACAGAAAGTTGAATTCTGTGTGCAAGAAGGATAGTTATCCACTGCCAAACATAGCCGATATTTTTGATTCGATGTGCGGCGCAACGATATTTTCGACTATGGACTTGAAGTCTGGCTATTGGCAGATACCAATGGACAGCCAAGACATAGAGAAAACAGCGTTCGTTTGTAGTGAAGGCTTGTTCGACTTTGTTCGGATGCCGTTCGGTTTTGCGAACTCAGGTGCCGTATTTCAGAGGGCAATGAACGATATTTTCCGAGAATTCGTGGGAAAATATCTGCATGTTTTCGTCGACGATATAGTCATATATTCGAGAAATCCGACTGAGCATGCACAGCATTTGCGTAAGGTTATGCGTAGGATTCGAGAATACAATTTACAGGTTAAGAAAAAGAAATGCGAATTTGCCCGTAAGTCTGTGGACTTGTTAGGGTATCACATTTCTGCACAAGGAGTAGCTCCTCAGGTACAAAAGGTCAAGGGCATAAGGGAAATGTCACCACCCCGTGACGTGGGAGAGGTGAGAAGTTTCCTGGGCGCTACAGGGTATTACCGTTCTTGTGTGCAAGGCTATGCCGAAATCGCTAAGCCTTTGATAGAATTGACTAAGAAATATAAACGTTTTGAGTGGGGTCAGGAGGAACAGCAAGCGTTTAAGAAATTGCAAAACTTGCTGTGTAGTGAGACGGTTCTCACATATCCGAATTTGAATGCTCCGTATAGATTGTATACTGATGCGTCTAGCTATGCGATAGGTGCGATACTGGTACAGGTAGATGACAAGGGTATTGAGCGGGTGATTCAGTATGTTAGCTCTACTCTTAAAGACAGTCAGTTGAATTGGCCTGTGATAGAAAAGGAAGCTTATGCGGTAATATATGCGCTAAAGAAGCTTAGACCTTATCTATTTGGCGCGCAGTTTACCGTGTATACCGACCACAAACCCCTAAAGAGTTTGTTTGTGGGCGAAGTTAAAAACACGAAAGTGCAGCGCTGGGCGGTACTGATTGCCGAGTACGGATGTAAGATTGAATACATCCAAGGCTCGAAGAATATTCGAGCGGACATGTTGTCCAGGTTACGTCGACCGGTGGAAGTCGCAACGTTAGATACAGGCGACTTTGTAATACCAGACGTCGACGAGGGAGTGTTACCTCACGTCCCTCTGGAAGCATTCGACATACCATATGACGAATTGTGTGCCGAGCAGACCAAGGAATACCCGGAGATGTTCAAAAACACCCCGGAGGAGTATATGGTCAAGAATGGCATTTTGTATTCTTTAATTACGCCTTCAGCGTTGGACGCTGAGTACCCCAGAATTGTCTTACCTACGCTGTACCGTGAGAAAGTGCTCCAGATGGCTCATGAACGAGCTGGTCACCAAGGTCTACAGAAGACCATCGGTATGGTAAGAGATTCTTTTGTATGGACGTCTTTAAGAAAAGACGTAATTCGTATGCTTGAAACATGTACGAAGTGCCAGGTCAACCGACCTGTCACTACCCGACCCAGGTATAGTGAAATGCCCATGGCCAATTATCCGGGTCAGATAATTGGAATGGATTTGATCGGTCCATTATTAGAATCGAATACGGGTAACGTGTATATCATGACGGTGATCGATCACTGCTCTGCTTGGGCAGAAGCATATCCGATTGCAGCGAAGACATCTCAAAATGTGGAAGAAAAGTTCTTCAACGAGTATGTCGCGCGTCATGGCGTCCCTGAGATTGTAATAACCGACCAGGGTAGGGAATTTTGTTCCAATTCTCTGGAGGAGCGGTTTAAGGAACACGGTATCGACCATAGACGGTCTAGCCCATACCATCCGCAGACCAATGGACGTACTGAAAGATTCAACCGCACCCTTAAAGAGTTGATCCAGAAAGGGGTGAACAATGCCTTGAGGGCGTGGGAGGACGAGTTGGTTGCAGCTTTGACAGCGTACCGCAGTACTCGTCATTCAACGACCGGGTATACGCCATTTTATTTGACTTATGGGCGACGGGCGAGATTGCCGAAAGCCGTTCCCATCGATGCGTCGCAGGACCTTGGTGAGAGACTGACGTATCTCAACAACGCCTTGCTGCGTGCTCGTGAGGGGACAGCTAGATCTCGAGAGGTTCACCGGGAACAAATTAATAAGCGTGCGAACGCTGGTGAGTTTAAAGTGGGGGATTCGGTGGTCGTCAAAGCTGAAGAGAGGATGAAATTGACCTCTCGCAGCGACCCCGAGTATGAGATCTTCAAAATTAACGGACCTGTGGCCCATGTCCGCCATCAAAGGTCCGGGAGAATGCGTGTGCTTAATATATGTAAGCTGCGCGTAGTCGACTCGGAAATGTGCTGGGACGGGGTGCGACCACGCCCCATTCGTAACCCTACCAAGGGGACGAAAGCTAGCCATCACCCCAGGGCGATGTTGCCCGAGCCAGAACCTATGGTCACCGACGCAGATACGACACCCCAGGTTCGTAAGAAGCGGCCAGCTTCGGATATGGAACCAGAGGTGCGTACAGGGGGTAAGAGGGTTGACCGGAAAAGGGTGCAACCCAGTACGAATCGCAGTCGAAACCATGAGTCACCAAGTGACGTCATCGGAACTCCTAGGCCCATGGTGATTGACGCTCCAGAGGCGGCACCAGAGCTGCTCTCTGAACCAATGGAGATGCTTCCATCGCATCCGTATATGCTGCGCAAGCGCAGACATATACCAGATAACGATTATGACAGCAAGCAACTCAGGTTAGACTTGAAGCGAAAGCAAGGGTATGGGTGGAAGAACGAATCCGGTAACAAGCGACTCCGAATTGGCGTAATAGACTCCGCCCTTTACGATGACGTGCTATACGCTGATTTCGTCAGTCGTGTAAATGCCGTTATTCAGCGGCACAAACGCCGATAGTGTGTATTGTATCGCTATACTGTAACATCGCAAATAGCCAGTATGTAAAATATCATAACAATTAAGACTAAATTTGTTCGCAAGATACTAAAATGTATTCGTTTAAATTGTGTATAATGGCGTTGTGGTTTAGCATGGTATCAAGTATATGCAAGGACTCGAGTATACACCGCCTGCCGAACGGCGTCATGATAACTAAGTCGATGACTGTGTCAGTGATACGGGCCGAATGGACCGTGATAGTATCCGTCGACCATCCTTACCTACCCGCGGAGTTCCTGGGACGGTTGGCCCAAATGGCCAGTCTCGCCGCTAGCATGGGTACCAAAACAGCGTTTTTGAGTGGGAACGATATATACGGATTACAGCATCGAATACGGGGGGTAAGAAAGATGGCAAGCCAAACACAGCAAACCATGAGTAGTCGAAGTGGCGCTAGACAGAAGCGGGGGTTATTTAACTTTGTGGGTGACATCGCATCATCGCTGTTCGGTACCGCTACATCTGGGGATATAGACGCCATACGAGATGTGGTAAGGAGGGCGATGACGAGGATGAACAAAGTGGTGCATTTTACCAACCAGTTGACATCGCACGTCAAATTAGCTTTCCGAAATATTGGTATGAACACGGACCGTATTAACGAGTTAGGCGACAACTTGGCCAGTGCAACGAGCAACATGAGCCGAGCGCTCAGGCAGCAGGGGATTCGATTGTTGGAACTCTATGCGTTGGTACGGTTAGGACATGTTATAGACTCGGCTGAACACGTGGTCTATGACTACCAGAAGGCAGCCGAACGATTCCATAGGCAAACGGCATCCTTAGAGTTGGGTCGTCTAACGGAGGAACTTTTTAGTCCCGAGGATCTGACGTCCGTATCGAAACAGGTTAGTGCGGAATATAGGCTGATAAGACCGTATCAGTGGTATTACAGAAATGTGGTGGTATATCCATTGTGGCAGGACGAATCGAAACTTCATTATGTGGCGACGTTACCGTTAATTGACGGAGGACAATATATCGAATATGGACTACACTCATGGCCTGAACCACTGGCCAAGACAGGGTATTACATGCAAGTGATACTGGCCCGTACCAGCATTGGTCTAGATACCAAGACGGGGTGGTACTTTACCGCATCGGAGTGTCGTGGTGCTGACCCTAGGGTGTGCCAGGGACAACTACGGGTCGACAAGACCCACGTGCCCTGTATTGTGAGTGTATTGACAAATGTGACTGATAGCAACTGTAATATTCAACTAACGAAGTCAAACGTAACCATTAGTAAATTATTTGCCAACGAGAAAATTGGAGTGGTATTGCAAATGTTCGGCGAGACGGTGGAAATTCATTGCGACGGACGACTGACGGACCGATGTATTGTGAGTAATGGTGTGTATGCATTGATGTCTGGAAAATGCGGGTATAGTGGGAGGGGCTGGCGATTCGAGCCTGTAGCATCTTATAGTCGGACGTACACTCGAATAGGCCTAGCCATTGAAATGCCCCATTTGGATGTGTCCGGCGTTCTAAATCAATCTATGATAGTTGACCATTTAAAGCCACAACCGTGGAACCATTTACAAAAGTCTATGTACGTGCCGCTAGCACCGTTATCCATGATCGACCCAGTGATGGTCGATGGCATTGGGGTACATTCTTTCGTATCATATTCAACGGGTTCCTTCGTAGTTGTGTTAGTAATTGTGCTTATATTATATAAATGTGGAGTGTTATCACGCATGTGGAATGCGCTTAAATGCAAGCCACGTGCGGCCCATAAATGCAAGCCACGTGCGGCCCATAGTAGTGAACCGCATATCATTGCACCAACTATTCAGACCCAGCAGCCCCGGAGACCTGCAGCTCTACCGGAGCCGCTGCGGATGGCAGCCGGGTCGTCGCCTAATGCTGACACCAGGACTAAGATCGACCCGATGGCTGCCGAATGGATAGAGATGGAGACGTACGTTGACGTGGTGGATCGTAACGTGAGCATAAACCGCTTGGAGGTATCACCATGACATTTTGGCACTAACTTTATATGTTTCTACTGGAACAATAATTGGTGAATATTAATAATTGTGGCGCGAACTTTGTCATGATACCGTACTGTGTACTGTTTTATTAATAGGAAAAATTCACATGATCTGTAATGGTATTTGCACTGTAGGATTAAGGTTTTGAACTATAATGTTGTGTCGTGTGACGACGAATCATTACGACACGCGAAAAGTGTGTCGCTGCTGACCATGGTGTCGCTGCTGGCAGTAGCGGCAGTTTATATTAATACATTATGTAATATATATTCACTTGTTTTAAACTGTACCGATTGCTCGCTTTTATTGTTAAGTTACGCGTGGATCGAGGTTATCGACCACGGTTTAATGATGTTATTAATGTGTTTCCGGGGGCAGTCTTTTGCTACCCGGACATGTATGTTTGTATAATTATCAACCATACACTAACGAACACTACTAATGTATTTCCGAGCATTCCGCTACTCGGACAAGTATTGGTGTATAATATATTGCCCTGTATTATTAATTTCATGACCAATTGGATGAATATCAGGTGGTATCCGTTCAGGCTGCTGGTATTGGTTTGGGTTGTTGATAGTCCACAACGAGTTAGTTGACACTCTCTTTTAAGGCCTTAAGAGAGATGGTCAAATAACTTTGGTTAAGGGGCGTATGTAAATATGGGATTGTCTTCTGGGGGGTCATGACCCCGGGGACATCTTATATTTGCAGTCCAAGACCCCCAGCGAAGAATATGACTATATTTTTTAATACCAGACGAGCTAGGGAACGGATAACACAATGAGCGAAAATGTATTAGCGCGATCTAGTGTGTGCATCAAGTCGATGCAAAACTGACACGAAAATATAGCTGATACAATAAGTGAAATTGGAATATGAAATTGGAATAGAATAGACTAAGACTTAGGGCAGTGAGCTGATGGAATCTATCAGTGATTGAAAGATGAAAGCTGTTGCTGCAGGCGCGGCATAACCTTTTATAGTATTCAACAGAAGTTATGACCAATAGTTTTCTAAATATTCAAGCAAGAGCGTCGGTAGGATGCTACGCACAGAGTGAACGTAGCACAGACTGAATGACTCATAAAATGACGTAGTAAACGTGGCGACGACCGACTTACAATAAGGTGACCGGGTTTCTATATTTCTATAGAGGCGACCCACGACACCAGATACGACACCAGATGTTGGTGAATCAGATGTAGTACATGGTCACTACGTCATGACACCCTTCTGAAATGCAGGCGTAGGCCTAATAAGCAAGGGGCTGGACGTGGGCATGATAGCGTCTGGCGCCAAGAAGATTAGAAAACCAGACAAAAATTGTCGAAACAATATCCATCGCTGTCAAGTTTGGGGGAGGTTATCGGATAGAATTCCACACTCATGAGTCAATTAGGCCGCTTTAACTTGTTCGATGTTCTTTTCCTAAGAGAGAAAAATCGGAGTTTGATTAGTCAGGATGACGTCACAATCAATGAGCATCGAATCAAACTCTGGAAAGAAGAACCCAAACGAACATGGTAAAGAGCTCCAAAGAAGTATAAGATATGACTTTAACTTTTTAGAAAAATCTTGGTTCCGAAAATTATTGCGCTTAGGAAAAACCTAGCCTCGAGTCCGTATAGTTCTGTGGAACTGAATTTGTCGAAATTCAAATAAGTTTTTGGTGAATGGTTTTAAGTAGCCAAGAACGGTTTTTGACGAAAATGATTTAGAGAATCGTGAAACGCAACTTTGTAATGATAGAATAACCAGTATTCGTATTGTATGAAAATCAGTTATTTCTATAGACGCGAGTGACAGTAAAAGTTACTCAAAGTATCTGGTGGTAGTATAAGCCACCCATGATTGATAGAGTTTGGTGGTAGTATAAGCCACTCATATTTACGTAGAGTTTTATTTAACAGTTTGTTTTCTATCGTGACAGCATAAGTCACACATATCCGTAGCCATATTAGACAGTCAAAAAGAAGAGAATAAATTATCACTTCGATATTCTCGAAGCAAGAGTTTGGGTTGTGTATTGTCCAGTCTGGAAGCGACGGAAGACCACCGTCCCGAGCCACCATCTTTTACCCGAGTCAGATCAGGCCCAGATTATCGAGTATAAATATCGTCACCATTACCTTAGACGAGCAGATAATCGTGCTACTGCATCTTTGATAAGAGGTTGTCGCAGCAACCGTTACATCATATTCTTATCAGAGGTGTGGTAGATATATTTCTAAATTAGACCCGAAGATCGAAAATCTTCAATATGTTATATACTATGTTAGGAGACAAAACTATGTTGATAAAATTATAAAATGATTGAAAAGAAATTGAGAATTAGTTATTCTTGAAGCAAAGTAATTTCAATTCGCAAATCCAATTCCTAAAAATTTACCAATTTATCCAATGTTTTACATGTGGCCGAGAAGGACATACGGCCCAGAATTGTTTTGGGACGTATATGAGCCGGCAGGCGACTCCTGCCGTAACAATAAAATGTTTTGGGTGTGGCAAAGACGGCCACTACATAAGAGACTGTCCGCTGCAGAATGGTCCTGCCGGGACCCAACAAAAGGGTCCGGCTAACCGCAGGGCGATCAAGCGTCCCCGCACTGACGAAATGGAGATCGACGAGGTGAACGATCATCGATGACGCACGACACCCAGCGACTGTTCACGTAATATTCGAATGGATCTGAACAATGCTAGATGCAACCGTGACGAATACGTCGATCGTGACGGGTTTGTGCTAACCGGCGAGGGGACAGATGAGATGGGCCGCTACTCATACGGTATCGGACACAATTCGCCCTCCCGCCGGAACAGCTACGCCGAAATAGTTAGTGGACGAAGGAGCCCGGGAAACGACGACGGAGAGAGCCGTTGGTGAGATCACCGACCGAGCGGTTCTTAATCCGTCTAAAAATGGATAAAGACGGTCCATCGGATCAGGGTGAGTACCTGCATGCCTTAGTGGATACTGGTGCTAGCACATCCTTGATTCGTAAGGATATATGGCGTAGCATGCTGAATGCTAGGCCATTGAAAAGAGCAAGAACGCTCTTAGCTGTAAATGGTTCCCCGATAAAGTTGTTGGGGGAAACACAAGTAAAATTCAAGAACGCCCGACCCATCCCTAGTACGATTGTGGCCAGAATGAGGCATGAATGTTTACTTGGAGCGGATGCTTTGCACCTGGGAAATGCAAAGATTGACTATCGGGCCAAAATTGTAGTATGGTTTGGCCAGATATATCCCTTTGAATATCCGCATAGAGAGCAGACAAATTATGTCTATGCAAGCTGTAAGGAAACGACCGGATATAAAAATATCGACAAAGTCATGGCGGACTTTGCAGATATTTTTGATACGGCTCGTCCAAACACGTTAGGACTGGTCCCCAAAGTGAGGTGTACGGTACCAACAGGAGATGCTTATCCTATAAGGCAAAAAGCCTACCGTCTACCATTGGCCAAGCAGTATATAGTCAAGAATCAAGTGGCTGAAATGCTGGCAGCGGGCGTCATAAGACCGTCGTCATCGCCATGGGCGTCGCCCATTACGTTGGTCCCTAAAAAGGACGGGGGGACTAGATTTTGTGTCGACTACAGAAAGTTGAATTCTGTGTGCAAGAAGGATAGTTATCCACTGCCAAACATAGCCGATATTTTTGATTCGATGTGCGGCGCAACGATATTTTCGACTATGGACTTGAAGTCTGGCTATTGGCAGATACCAATGGACAGCCAAGACATAGAGAAAACAGCGTTCGTTTGTAGTGAAGGCTTGTTCGACTTTGTTCGGATGCCGTTCGGTTTTGCGAACTCAGGTGCCGTATTTCAGAGGGCAATGAACGATATTTTCCGAGAATTCGTGGGAAAATATCTGCATGTTTTCGTCGACGATATAGTCATATATTCGAGAAATCCGACTGAGCATGCACAGCATTTGCGTAAGGTTATGCGTAGGATTCGAGAATACAATTTACAGGTTAAGAAAAAGAAATGCGAATTTGCCCGTAAGTCTGTGGACTTGTTAGGGTATCACATTTCTGCACAAGGAGTAGCTCCTCAGGTACAAAAGGTCAAGGGCATAAGGGAAATGTCACCACCCCGTGACGTGGGAGAGGTGAGAAGTTTCCTGGGCGCTACAGGGTATTACCGTTCTTGTGTGCAAGGCTATGCCGAAATCGCTAAGCCTTTGATAGAATTGACTAAGAAATATAAACGTTTTGAGTGGGGTCAGGAGGAACAGCAAGCGTTTAAGAAATTGCAAAACTTGCTGTGTAGTGAGACGGTTCTCACATATCCGAATTTGAATGCTCCGTATAGATTGTATACTGATGCGTCTAGCTATGCGATAGGTGCGATACTGGTACAGGTAGATGACAAGGGTATTGAGCGGGTGATTCAGTATGTTAGCTCTACTCTTAAAGACAGTCAGTTGAATTGGCCTGTGATAGAAAAGGAAGCTTATGCGGTAATATATGCGCTAAAGAAGCTTAGACCTTATCTATTTGGCGCGCAGTTTACCGTGTATACCGACCACAAACCCCTAAAGAGTTTGTTTGTGGGCGAAGTTAAAAACACGAAAGTGCAGCGCTGGGCGGTACTGATTGCCGAGTACGGATGTAAGATTGAATACATCCAAGGCTCGAAGAATATTCGAGCGGACATGTTGTCCAGGTTACGTCGACCGGTGGAAGTCGCAACGTTAGATACAGGCGACTTTGTAATACCAGACGTCGACGAGGGAGTGTTACCTCACGTCCCTCTGGAAGCATTCGACATACCATATGACGAATTGTGTGCCGAGCAGACCAAGGAATACCCGGAGATGTTCAAAAACACCCCGGAGGAGTATATGGTCAAGAATGGCATTTTGTATTCTTTAATTACGCCTTCAGCGTTGGACGCTGAGTACCCCAGAATTGTCTTACCTACGCTGTACCGTGAGAAAGTGCTCCAGATGGCTCATGAACGAGCTGGTCACCAAGGTCTACAGAAGACCATCGGTATGGTAAGAGATTCTTTTGTATGGACGTCTTTAAGAAAAGACGTAATTCGTATGCTTGAAACATGTACGAAGTGCCAGGTCAACCGACCTGTCACTACCCGACCCAGGTATAGTGAAATGCCCATGGCCAATTATCCGGGTCAGATAATTGGAATGGATTTGATCGGTCCATTATTAGAATCGAATACGGGTAACGTGTATATCATGACGGTGATCGATCACTGCTCTGCTTGGGCAGAAGCATATCCGATTGCAGCGAAGACATCTCAAAATGTGGAAGAAAAGTTCTTCAACGAGTATGTCGCGCGTCATGGCGTCCCTGAGATTGTAATAACCGACCAGGGTAGGGAATTTTGTTCCAATTCTCTGGAGGAGCGGTTTAAGGAACACGGTATCGACCATAGACGGTCTAGCCCATACCATCCGCAGACCAATGGACGTACTGAAAGATTCAACCGCACCCTTAAAGAGTTGATCCAGAAAGGGGTGAACAATGCCTTGAGGGCGTGGGAGGACGAGTTGGTTGCAGCTTTGACAGCGTACCGCAGTACTCGTCATTCAACGACCGGGTATACGCCATTTTATTTGACTTATGGGCGACGGGCGAGATTGCCGAAAGCCGTTCCCATCGATGCGTCGCAGGACCTTGGTGAGAGACTGACGTATCTCAACAACGCCTTGCTGCGTGCTCGTGAGGGGACAGCTAGATCTCGAGAGGTTCACCGGGAACAAATTAATAAGCGTGCGAACGCTGGTGAGTTTAAAGTGGGGGATTCGGTGGTCGTCAAAGCTGAAGAGAGGATGAAATTGACCTCTCGCAGCGACCCCGAGTATGAGATCTTCAAAATTAACGGACCTGTGGCCCATGTCCGCCATCAAAGGTCCGGGAGAATGCGTGTGCTTAATATATGTAAGCTGCGCGTAGTCGACTCGGAAATGTGCTGGGACGGGGTGCGACCACGCCCCATTCGTAACCCTACCAAGGGGACGAAAGCTAGCCATCACCCCAGGGCGATGTTGCCCGAGCCAGAACCTATGGTCACCGACGCAGATACGACACCCCAGGTTCGTAAGAAGCGGCCAGCTTCGGATATGGAACCAGAGGTGCGTACAGGGGGTAAGAGGGTTGACCGGAAAAGGGTGCAACCCAGTACGAATCGCAGTCGAAACCATGAGTCACCAAGTGACATCATCGGAACTCCTAGGCCCATGGTGATTGACGCTCCAGAGGCGGCACCAGAGCTGCTCTCTGAACCAATGGAGATGCTTCCATCGCATCCGTATATGCTGCGCAAGCGCAGACATATACCAGATAACGATTATGACAGCACTCAGGTTAGACTTGAAGCGAAAGCAAGGGTATGGGTGGAAGAATGAATCCGGTAACAAGCGACTCCGAATTGGCGTAATAGACTCCGCCCTTTACGATGACGTGCTATACGCTGATTTCGTCAGTCGTGTAAATGCCGTTATTCAGCGGCACAAACGCCGATAGTGTGTATTGTATCGCTATACTGTAACATCGCAAATAGCCAGTATGTAAAATATCATAACAATTAAGACTAAATTTGTTCGCAAGATACTAAAATGTATTCGTTTAAATTGTGTATAATGGCGTTGTGGTTTAGCATGGTATCAAGTATATGCAAGGACTCGAGTATACACCGCCTGCCGAACGGCGTCATGATAACTAAGTCGATGACTGTGTCAGTGATACGGGCCGAATGGACCGTGATAGTATCCGTCGACCATCCTTACCTACCCGCGGAGTTCCTGGGACGGTTGGCCCAAATGGCCAGTCTCGCCGCTAGCATGGGTACCAAAACAGCGTTTTTGAGTGGGAACGATATATACGGATTACAGCATCGAATACGGGGGGTAAGAAAGATGGCAAGCCAAACACAGCAAACCATGAGTAGTCGAAGTGGCGCTAGACAGAAGCGGGGGTTATTTAACTTTGTGGGTGACATCGCATCATCGCTGTTCGGTACCGCTACATCTGGGGATATAGACGCCATACGAGATGTGGTAAGGAGGGCGATGACGAGGATGAACAAAGTGGTGCATTTTACCAACCAGTTGACATCGCACGTCAAATTAGCTTTCCGAAATATTGGTATGAACACGGACCGTATTAACGAGTTAGGCGACAACTTGGCCAGTGCAACGAGCAACATGAGCCGAGCGCTCAGGCAGCAGGGGATTCGATTGTTGGAACTCTATGCGTTGGTACGGTTAGGACATGTTATAGACTCGGCTGAACACGTGGTCTATGACTACCAGAAGGCAGCCGAACGATTCCATAGGCAAACGGCATCCTTAGAGTTGGGTCGTCTAACGGAGGAACTTTTTAGTCCCGAGGATCTGACGTCCGTATCGAAACAGGTTAGTGCGGAATATAGGCTGATAAGACCGTATCAGTGGTATTACAGAAATGTGGTGGTATATCCATTGTGGCAGGACGAATCGAAACTTCATTATGTGGCGACGTTACCGTTAATTGACGGAGGACAATATATCGAATATGGACTACACTCATGGCCTGAACCACTGGCCAAGACAGGGTATTACATGCAAGTGATACTGGCCCGTACCAGCATTGGTCTAGATACCAAGACGGGGTGGTACTTTACCGCATCGGAGTGTCGTGGTGCTGACCCTAGGGTGTGCCAGGGACAACTACGGGTCGACAAGACCCACGTGCCCTGTATTGTGAGTGTATTGACAAATGTGACTGATAGCAACTGTAATATTCAACTAACGAAGTCAAACGTAACCATTAGTAAATTATTTGCCAACGAGAAAATTGGAGTGGTATTGCAAATGTTCGGCGAGACGGTGGAAATTCATTGCGACGGACGACTGACGGACCGATGTATTGTGAGTAATGGTGTGTATGCATTGATGTCTGGAAAATGCGGGTATAGTGGGAGGGGCTGGCGATTCGAGCCTGTAGCATCTTATAGTCGGACGTACACTCGAATAGGCCTAGCCATTGAAATGCCCCATTTGGATGTGTCCGGCGTTCTAAATCAATCTATGATAGTTGACCATTTAAAGCCACAACCGTGGAACCATTTACAAAAGTCTAAGTACGTGCCGCTAGCACCGTTATCCATGATCGACCCAGTGATGGTCGATGGCATTGGGGTACATTCTTTCGTATCATATTCAACGGGTTCCTTCGTAGTTGTGTTAGTAATTGTGCTTATATTATATAAATGTGGAGTGTTATCACGCATGTGGAATGCGCTTAAATGCAAGCCACGTGCGGCCCATAAATGCAAGCCACGTGCGGCCCATAGTAGTGAACCGCATATCATTGCACCAACTATTCAGACCCAGCAGCCCCGGAGACCTGCAGCTCTACCGGAGCCGCTGCGGATGGCAGCCGGGTCGTCGCCTAATGCTGACACCAGGACTAAGATCGACCCGATGGCTGCCGAATGGATAGAGATGGAGACGTACGTTGACGTGGTGGATCGTAACGTGAGCATAAACCGCTTGGAGGTATCACCATGACATTTTGGCACTAACTTTATATGTTTCTACTGGAACAATAATTGGTGAATATTAATAATTGTGGCGCGAACTTTGTCATGATACCGTACTGTGTACTGTTTTATTAATAGGAAAAATTCACATGATCTGTAATGGTATTTGCACTGTAGGATTAAGGTTTTGAACTATAATGTTGTGTCGTGTGACGACGAATCATTACGACACGCGAAAAGTGTGTCGCTGCTGACCATGGTGTCGCTGCTGGCAGTAGCGGCAGTTTATATTAATACATTATGTAATATATATTCACTTGTTTTAAACTGTACCGATTGCTCGCTTTTATTGTTAAGTTACGCGTGGATCGAGGTTATCGACCACGGTTTAATGATGTTATTAATGTGTTTCCGGGGGCAGTCTTTTGCTACCCGGACATGTATGTTTGTATAATTATCAACCATACACTAACGAACACTACTAATGTATTTCCGAGCATTCCGCTACTCGGACAAGTATTGGTGTATAATATATTGCCCTGTATTATTAATTTCATGACCAATTGGATGAATATCAGGTGGTATCCGTTCAGGCTGCTGGTATTGGTTTGGGTTGTTGATAGTCCACAACGAGTTAGTTGACACTCTCTTTTAAGGCCTTAAGAGAGATGGTCAAATAACTTTGGTTAAGGGGCGTATGTAAATATGGGATTGTCTTCTGGGGGGTCATGACCCCGGGGACATCTTATATTTGCAGTCCAAGACCCCCAGCGAAGAATATGACTATATTTTTTAATACCAGACGAGCTAGGGAACGGATAACACAATGAGCGAAAATGTATTAGCGCGATCTAGTGTGTGCATCAAGTCGATGCAAAACTGACACGAAAATATAGCTGATACAATAAGTGAAATTGGAATATGAAATTGGAATAGAATAGACTAAGACTTAGGGCAGTGAGCTGATGGAATCTATCAGTGATTGAAAGATGAAAGCTGTTGCTGCAGGCGCGGCATAACCTTTTATAGTATTCAACAGAAGTTATGACCAATAGTTTTCTAAATATTCAAGCAAGAGCGTCGGTAGGATGCTACGCACAGAGTGAACGTAGCACAGACTGAATGACTCATAAAATGACGTAGTAAACGTGGCGACGACCGACTTACAATAAGGTGACCGGGTTTCTATATTTCTATAGAGGCGACCCACGACACCAGATACGACACCAGATGTTGGTGAATCAGATGTAGTACATGGTCACTACGTCATGACACCCTTCTGAAATGCAGGCGTAGGCCTAATAAGCAAGGGGCTGGACGTGGGCATGATAGCGTCTGGCGCCAAGAAGATTAGAAAACCAGACAAAAATTGTCGAAACAATATCCATCGCTGTCAAGTTTGGGGGAGGTTATCGGATAGAATTCCACACTCATGAGTCAATTAGGCCGCTTTAACTTGTTCGATGTTCTTTTCCTAAGAGAGAAAAATCGGAGTTTGATTAGTCAGGATGACGTCACAATCAATGAGCATCGAATCAAACTCTGGAAAGAAGAACCCAAACGAACATGGTAAAGAGCTCCAAAGAAGTATAAGATATGACTTTAACTTTTTAGAAAAATCTTGGTTCCGAAAATTATTGCGCTTAGGAAAAACCTAGCCTCGAGTCCGTATAGTTCTGTGGAACTGAATTTGTCGAAATTCAAATAAGTTTTTGGTGAATGGTTTTAAGTAGCCAAGAACGGTTTTTGACGAAAATGATTTAGAGAATCGTGAAACGCAACTTTGTAATGATAGAATAACCAGTATTCGTATTGTATGAAAATCAGTTATTTCTATAGACGCGAGTGACAGTAAAAGTTACTCAAAGTATCTGGTGGTAGTATAAGCCACCCATGATTGATAGAGTTTGGTGGTAGTATAAGCCACTCATATTTACGTAGAGTTTTATTTAACAGTTTGTTTTCTATCGTGACAGCATAAGTCACACATATCCGTAGCCATATTAGACAGTCAAAAAGAAGAGAATAAATTATCACTTCGATATTCTCGAAGCAAGAGTTTGGGTTGTGTATTGTCCAGTCTGGAAGCGACGGAAGACCACCGTCCCGAGCCACCATCTTTTACCCGAGTCAGATCAGGCCCAGATTATCGAGTATAAATATCGTCACCATTACCTTAGACGAGCAGATAATCGTGCTACTGCATCTTTGATAAGAGGTTGTCGCAGCAACCGTTACATCATATTCTTATCAGAGGTGTGGTAGATATATTTCTAAATTAGACCCGAAGATCGAAAATCTTCAATATGTTATATACTATGTTAGGAGACAAAACTATGTTGATAAAATTATAAAATGATTGAAAAGAAATTGAGAATTAGTTATTCTTGAAGCAAAGTAATTTCAATTCGCAAATCCAATTCCTAAAAATTTACCAATTTATCCAATGTGGTAACTGAATTAGTACAACTTCCAATTGCCACCACTCCTGGTCATTGTTAAATTGAATCTGCTATCTAGAGCCTATAAATTTACCTGTGTGGGCAGAGTTACACCCCTGTCTATCAGGAACTAGCTTCCACATATCTAATTTTCAGTAATTCCTGAGTGAATAGTACATGGCTAGATACTCATACACTACAGGTCTACTCCACTCCTATTTAAAAGACAAATTGGTTTCTATGCTTGGGAAGATGTGGGGCCATATGTTCAGCAATGTTTTAATATGACGTGAGTGATTCAACACTGGCAATTCTACCTAATTTATCTGAACCAATTCATGGCATGGCACTTGCAGATGCACATATCTGATTATCAAACGCTAAAACATTTTGTAGAACTTGCACTGTTTGCATAAGCTGAGATAAACATTGATTGTTCTTTCTATACTATCTATTTTATCAAGCATATCTCATCAGTCACCCATATATTAAATGACGTAATTATTTAAATAATTTTGTTATTAAATGTAGACTGTTAATGCAGAATTTGAAGTAGATGTGAGGCTCTACATGGTTGTTCTCAGTTATTTTAACTACATACATATAATTTATGCAATAGCAGTTGGTATCATGTCTTGAAGCCCAATAAACTAATAACCCAATCACATGTCCCTAACAATTGAGGTAGGTAAATGTAGACAAGTATCTTTCATGGTGATGGTTAAGGTTTCTATTACTATGTTTTTGCTAAGCACAGCAAAATAAATCTAGGAAAATAATAAAACTTTAAAAATTCAATAAATTTTACAATCAGTCCAGTCTTATGTAGAAATATAAATATTGCAATATTTTTGGGAGCAGGTAAATTGTATCCATTGTTGCAGGTACACGTAGGTAATGAATCATAGACATCCATATGCTTTAACCCTTAAGGGCATGTAGCTATTCATTAACCATTTATCCCGCTGAATGCAGGAAATGTCAATTTCCCTTTCTCCGAGATCTAACAATACTCACCATTCTGTTACTTCTGATATACAGCTGGCCCTGACAGCGGCTCTAGGATTATATACTTAGAAAGCTTTACCGACTCCTGGGAACCGGGTACTCGGCTCCCAACTGCCGAGTACCCGTTTACCATAGAGCTCATATTGTTTGCATAGCCACCAAACAAGAGAAAACTATGGCTTGCCTCCGTGGGGCTGGGAGGCTAGGTCCGTAACAGAATGGTGAGTATTGTTAGATCTCGGAGAAAGGGAAATTGACATCTCCTGCATTCTCCTTCGATCAATACTCACCATTCTGTTACTTCTGATATACACCAGATTTGATCAGTAACCTGGTAGGAAGAGGCAAGCCATAAATGCTAATTTTGCCCCTTGGAGAAAGATTTTAGACTTAAAACTTGACTAACGGAGACCTAAAAGGACCGTCAAGTTCACGGAACCGAATCACATTCGCGTCACAGCCCCCCCCCCCTTTTTCCTCCTAAGAAAAGGGAGAGAACTAACGAACATGTATCTCGCCTGAAAACACAAATATGCCAAGAGGGTTAACTACTCCCTGCATATTCCATGTATTAGCCTGGGAATGAGCATGAATATATAAGATGAATGAACATGATACATATACATAATACAAAAAACTCTCACTTATTGAATTACCTTATGATAATTGGACTTCAGACGTACCGTCTCCAACCATTCACCGGTTCGGCCATCAGTGACACAATCTGGTTGACATCCTCTCGCCTGACCATGCCTGCTTTAGGTTCTTTTCTTACCAAAGTGAAAAAAGGGTGAAGAGCAGTGTGGTCACTAACTATCGTTTCAAAACAGCTAAAACGAGTGGATTGGCTGAGTCTGACACATCCCTCATATAGTAATCCGTGAATGAGGACTCACAGTGCCATTGTGCAACGGCCATGATGTCCTCTAACGGAACACCATTGTAAAGGGCGGTCGAGGCGGCTATTCCTCTGACATCGTGTGCCCTTACGCCTTGCACCTGGTGCCCAGTCGCCATCTCGTGAGTAGTATGAATGCATTCGACCACCCATCGAGAGATAGTATCCATGGATGCGGCGCCATAAGGCTTTTTATGGCAGATCCACAGATGTCTATTGTTCGACCGTAACGAGTCAGTCCGTTTCTTGTACTTAGTCAAAGCACGGACCGGGCACCAGACACTGGCATCACGATCAAACCTAGTTAACTTCGGTATAATGATCGGTTTGCCGGGATATCTCAAAGATTGGTTCTTTGACATAAACTCTGCTCTTGGCAGAAGACGCAGACCTTCTCCAGAAACAATAAATCGGTTCCTCTCTGCCGAAAGCGCATGGATCTCACTGCGCCTTCTAGCTGAGGAAGCTGCCAATAGAAAGACCGCCTTTAGAGTCAAATGCTTTAGACTAGCCGAACGCAACGGTTCGAAAGGGTGCTTGGCCAGTACATTAAGCACTAAAGATAGACTCCAGGCTGGAATGACTACCGGTTGTCTCGGGCGGAGATTGCTCATTCCCTTCAACATCACATTTAACTGGGCCACCTCTGGACTATCCCTGTTGGATAGACAAGGGATAACTGATGCCAAAGCTGACTTGTATCCAGCAACTGTGACGGGAGCTAGTCCTGAAAAGAACAGCTCACAGAGAAAGTCTGCTATTTGCTGAATAGTGGATTGAAAGGTATCAATACCCTTTTCTTCACACCAGTCTGCAAATCTGTTAACCTTGTTGTTATATGACTTGAAGGTTGACCTCCTTCTCGCAGCCGCGATGAAATCAGCCGCCTGTCGAGAAAAGCCTTTCGACGTGGAACGTTGTTTGATAACATCCACGCAGTCAATTTGAACATTTCGGGACGCTCGTGTAGGAAGCGTCCCTTGGCCTGGGAGATTATGTTCGGAATCTCGGGCAACTGCACAGGATTTTCCACCAGCAGATCTAGAAGATCTGTGAACCACACCCTGCTCGGCCAATACGGCGCTATTAGCAGGACCAGACACGGTTCCTCCCTGACCTTCACCAATACCTTCGGTAGAAGAATGGTGGGTGGGTACGCGTAAGCGTGCATCCCTCTCCAGCTTATCGCCAGAGCGTCTGTATCGACGGCATTTGGATCTGGAATCGGCGAGACATATGTCATGATTTGAGCATTTTCCTTTGTGGCGAACAAGTCCACGTTGGGTTTGCCCCAATGCTCGAAGATCCGTCGCAGAACCGGAGGGTTGAGGGACCATTCTGTTGGCAAGATTCTCTGTCTGCGAGACAAAGCATCCGCCAGAATGTTCAATCGGCCAGGAATATGAGCTGCTTTCAAAACAACCGAGTAATTCCAGCACCATTGAATCAAGTGCCACACCCTGATACACAGAGTGGGCGACCTGGTCCCGCCTTGGCGATTTATATATGATACTACTGTCGACTTGTCCGACCGTATCAATATCACCTTGCCCCTGATCATCGGAAGGAACTCTTCCAACGCCAGTTCCACTGCCATCATTTCCAACAGATTGATATGCAGCTGACTGTCCGGGAGAGTCCATGTGCCCGAGACCTGGTGTTCTCCTAGGCAGGCACCCCACCCTTCCAGCGATGCATCCGTGTAGACGGATAGCTGGGGGTGGGGTAGGTGCAGCGAAACCCCTAATAGGAGATTCTGACGCTGTTTCCACAATAGAAGATGCGATATTATCGGCTCCAAAACTGGCACAGGTTTTGACAGGGGTTCTGTTCTCTGTTTCCACAGAGACATCAGATACAACTGGCTAGGCCTTCGCATTAGAGCAGCGTACGGGATAACCTGCTCCATGGAGACCATCATGCCCAGCATCTGAAGGAACCTCCTCGCCTGAATGTGGTTTCCCACTCGAAAACTCTTGAGGATGGCTAACAGAGACACCACTCTGGGCTCTGACGGGTAAACCCTGCCCTCCTCGAGGTCGAATCGCATCCCCAAATAAACGAAATGTTGAGTGGGCGTCAACTCGGATTTCTCCTCGTTGACTATCCAGCCTAGATCTGAAAGTAACTTCAGAGTCAGAGCAGTATCCACGTTCAACATGGCTGCCGAGTCTGCCTTGAGCAGCCAGTCGTCTATGTAGGTGTGTAGCGCCACGTTCTCTTTTCTGAGAAACGCTGTCACCGCAAGGACCACTCTTGTGAAAACCCTCGGAGCTGTCGACAGGCCAAACAGGAGAACTGTAAACTCCCATACTTGATTCTGAAACGCAAATCTCAGAAACCTGTGCATCTTTCAGATCGATCGATACACACCACATTCCTTTCCTCAATCCCGCCATTACCGACCTCGGCGTTTCCATCTGGAACCGAGGCGTATGGATAAACCAATTTAATGGCCTGAGATTGAGTATGGGTCTCCATCCCCCTGTGCTCTTGGGGACAAGGAAGATGTTTGAATAGAAGCCTGGAGTGTTCCGGTTTGCTGGTTTTATTGCTCCCTTCAGAAACAAACCCGACACTTCCTTTTGAACGGCTTCTAACTTGTCTGGCTCCCTTGGTACGGGTGTCCAGACAGGTGCCAAAGACAGATTTTGTGGTGGAAAGTCCCACCACTCCGGCATGTAACCCTGGGATAACCATCCCAGGACCAGACTGTCTGACGTCACACCTCGCCAGGCCTCGACGAAACGCATGAGCCTTCCACCCACCATAGACGCCTCGACGTCTAACGGGGTTGTCCGGCTCGCAGTCCGCCCCCCCCCCCCCCCTTTCTTAACGAGAGAGAGTGAGAACCATTTCGTTCTAGGCACGACGGGTATAACTGGCACCGCTGTTCCTGTCGCACAGGCCCGGTCCAGGCGGATATGAAGGGAGCTTTCGTACCCTCAGGTACGCTTCGGCCCCTTCTGTCCGCCCTTTGAGGCCTTACCCTTCCCCTTGCCCTTCCCGCCTCTAGGGCGGTCAGGAGCAACATTGGGGAGGGTAGGCGCCTCTACAACCTTCCTGGGCTTCTTCGCCGGCGGCGGCTCCGAAAACCCAGCTGAAGCAGAAGTCGCAACAGGCCTGGCTTTCGCCTTGCCCTTATGCTTCTTCTGCTTCTTTGAAGGCTGTCCCGTTAGCGGTTCCCCACAGCCCCTAGTGCGTGCGCTTGCCGCACTAGCTCTAGCTGTAGGTTTACCGCTAACCGATTCTGCGCGATACTGGCGGTATCCTCTAAGATGGCCCGCGCTTGGCCACCGAAGATGCTAGGCCCTGTCAGGGGCGTCCCAAGAAGACGCTCCCTGACTGCCGTAGCCGGACGCATATGGTCAATGACCATTTGCCTCCTGGATTTCGTCACTCGCGCTTGCACCCTTGCCAATGCGTCCATCGACAGCACCAGGCCGTCATTGACACATGAAAGCGCCACAGGTGGCACAGGGTGGCCTGCCCCCGCTTCAGCCCACACCGACTGAAGGAGACGATAAGAATGGTTGACAGCGCTCATCGCTGCCCTCACACCCTCATCGCATAGGGACAGGACTTCTTCCTGGTGTACCTGAGACTTGTCCACTAGTGCCGGACCGGGGCCACCCGCCACGGCACTCTGGACGCCCAGTACCCATCGGTCATCCTCCGTGACCGACGGGACTACACCATACCTGTCGTATTCCCCCCGCGGAATACGACATCTTGCCCGCACCTCCCTGGAGGCCGCAGGGAGCTGACCCTTGGTCATCAGTTGTTTGCTATAAATAGCATCCAACAAATCTATGAACCGTGGATCCAGTCCCACTGACTGGATGCGGGCCGCGGGCAAAATCCCCGTCCTAATCGACGCAACCGATGGACGGGGCGCATCTTCATCGGCCGTGGCCGAAACCACAGACGGGTCAACCCTGGCTAGCCACGCCAGAGCATCTGACCAATCTACCTCCGATGAAGACACCCCCGCAAACACGTCACCCGTTGACGTGCTCACGGGTCTGCCAGCCATGGCCTCCCGGCAAGGAGCCACGGCTGACACGCCAGGCACTCCGCTACCACACGGTTCCGCCGCCACCCCATGAAACACTCCGGTCCATGGGGTAGGTCCGCACGGAAAACTGTATGGACCCGTAGCAGTCGCGGAACCATAGCCGGACACGGGCGCCAACGGCACCCCACGTCCGACTGCCGGACCAGGCGAGATAGGCGAGTACCACGCCTGGCCCGGCACACCCGTTCCCGTGACGGCTGGTGCCAAACCAAGCCGCACGGAACCGGTGCACGGTAACGGATTGGCCTCAGCCACAGGCGGAGCCGCTGACCTGGCTTGCGCCAAACCAGACAAATGGAGGCCGGTTCTGTCCAGGACGGAATCAACCTCCATATTCTCCACCTGCGGCTTCACGGGCCACAGCAACCTCTCCTCCTCGGCCTCCTCGTCTTCAGACTCCGAAGAGTCGTCACTAGACGAGTCAACCGTGGAGCCGTCCTGGTGGACGGCTCCCACACCTGACGGACCGGCCACTGCTACTGGACCACCCGGAGGTGGCCGCAGAGAAACAGAACCCGTCTGGCCGAAGCCAGACGGGACTGCCAGGGGGCCGTACGAGACAGCCCCCTCGGTAACCAGTCCAGAATCCTGTCCGAGGACAGGATCCGTACCAGGCATGGGGAGAAACTGCCCCCCCAACCTTTGGTAGCACGGACGACACCAGCGTGGGCAGAACGCTATGCAGAAAACCCTGCATAGCCGGACCAAACCACGCCGGCGGTGCCATCTCCGCCACCTCCAGCTGGGGACGTGGAGCACCCCCACCGGCCGAACCGGGCGCTCCACGATTTCCTCTCGGACCGCGTCACCCCGCGTCAGACCCAGCCAAGTCCTTCTGGGCAAGGAACTTAACCATCATCTCAACGGACCACACTGCACAAACATTACACCTATGATCAATATTACACAGGGAACACCTAAAACAAGCATGGTCCTTGAACACGACATGGACAAACTTATGGCATTCGTCACATGATGGCGGGGCTGGCTTGGCCTATAACATAAGCACAAACCTACAATAAACAAGCGGAACGAGACCCGGATGGAAGGCAGACAATTAATTTTCAAATAATTTTGACTCATAAATTAACCGTAACCCTGCCGCACCCCACCCCGCCACGTTACAACAACGATCGCATTGATTATGACGACAAGAACGAGGCGGGCATTAAACACACCCATAATAGATCCTCCAGGATGTGTAACGGCTCCAGGAATCATATCGCATAGCATTCGGGGTATATTTACTAATCATTCTAAAGTTTCCGGTACCATTTTTAGTACGCAGCACCCAGAACAAGATGCGCGAATTAATGAAAAATTTTCTTCACATAAACATCCGAGCGACCGGGTGTGACGTCACCCGCTCAGATCCTACGGAGAACGACGTCAGCCGATATTCGTGTTAGAAATACCGTAGCATAACACCTATTTTCATATCTGCCGATCGCCTGTTGGGGGTTAAAGAAGGCGATCGTCTGGCATATATTGTTGTTAGCACACGTCCCAGATTCTATGGGGTCAGAAATTGGAACATGCGACACAACGAAATTTAGAGACCTAAGTTTTTTAACTATGGATAATAAAGAACGATACAAGCTGGTTATCTTCGGCGGTATTCTCGATAGTATCCTTAGTTAATCCTTTCACGAACACACAAACTATCACAGATTAAAGACTTAGATTTTCTTTCACAAAAAACCACTAAAATCCTCAATGCAGAAAGCATGTATTGCTCTTGTTGCTATGCAAACAAGAATGAGCTCTATGGTAAACGGGTACTCGGCAGTTGGGAGCCAAGTACCCGGTTCCCAGGAGTCGGTAAAGCTTTCTAAGTCTATAATCCTAGAGCCGCTGTCAGGGCGAGCTGTATATCAGAAGTAACAGAATGGTGAGTATTGATCGAAGGAGAATTCCCCATGTCTCATTTTCAATGCTACCATCCAGGAAAACTATTGAATATTTTGAAATTAATTTGACTGGCAGTTGTTGCTGCCCTAGGCAGCAATGGCTTCCAGTCAAATTAATTTCAGAATATTCAACAGAATAAGTTTTATATCATAAAGAATATACTTTTTCAGGGATTTGTTGGTGAAATGGTTAACTAAATACACAATTAAACATGATCAACATATATTCAAAGTTAGTTAAGCTTATTTACTTTATGCATATAGTAACAGTGACTTTCTCTTACAATCAGTGGGGTTGCCCTTAGCTGGCCTACCACTTGAAATGCAGGAGAAAACTTCTTTCCTTCCCACTCACCCCATATCCAGCCCATATACACCTCCAAATCAGCTCCTGCATCTCAAAATCCGACACACCCAGCTGGTTATTCAACAGAATAAGTTCTATATCATAAAGAATATACTTTTTCAGGGATTATTAAAAACCTGTACTGCACAATGATACTTCCTCACATCACCTACTGCAATGCTATCTGGACTAATACATCTCAAGCTAGACTAAAAAAACTAAAATCTCTGCAAAAGCAATCCATTAAACTATTTTCACAAACAGCAGGTGGCCAGGATATCTTTAAATCAGAAAAGGTCTTAAAACTTGAGGACATAGGAGGGCTCCAACTATACACAATCTTAAGGGACTTCCACAATGGCAACTTACCATCATCCTTATCTAACATTTTTATGCTCAATACACAATTGCATCCTCACAACACAAGAACAAGAAATAACCTCCATTCAACACACCACCAAACAAAATCAGCACAACAAAAACCTTCATACAAAGCAATTCAGTTATGGAATAATACAGACACAAGCACATGCACAGACATCTTAAAGCTACAGTACTTTAAGCAGAATATCAAAAAGAAGATTATAGAAACCTACTAGACTCTGGAAAACACTCACCATCATGGCATGCTATTCTCATACTTGCACCTAGTCACCAGAACAAATAATAATAATAATAATAATAATAATAATAATAATAAGAATAAGAATATCTGTCATAATGGTAACTACCAAACAACTACCTCTACCATCACAGCCTCAAAAAAAAAATATAAATAAATAAATTAATTAATACTTTGTCATTGATAATAAGAATATGTAATATAGAATTATTAACTTAAGCAAGATAAGCACACATCCCTCTGTCATGCTTAGCCTTTTTTTTTAAGAGGTACTCAGCATACCCTGAGTTAGGCTCCATGGAAAATGTAGACTGCAGAGGCTTGGCAGCGAGACAGTTAACTATATGTATATATAGGACTATAACATGTTAACCTTATGTATTCAGTATTCTCATGTCCTATATTGTTGTTATATGTTATATGTAGGGGTCCACCGCCACATAGGCTCTGCCTTTGGTGGACTACCTGTTGTGAAACTGTAAATGTATATTCTATATCAAAAATAATCTTGAACTTGAACTTGTTATCATATTATATCTCCTGCCAGCCATGGATAATTAAACTTACTTCAAAGAATAACAACACTGCTGATATTTTCACATGAACTTAGACTAACATCTATTTTGCTATCAACACAAACCCCCCCCCCCCCCCCCCCCACACACACACACCACCCCACTCCAACCCAGCACACTCACTGCCCACAACCCAACCAAACATGCATACAGTTATCGCCTCTCTCAGTCGTCTAGAGGTATAATTTATCACCATTCATACCATCATGGCACTTATTTGAGCATGAACAGCACAAATGTCGCCATTCACATATACTATGGGTACCGAAGTTCGTGAATCTAAGCAAGTAATGCACTCGTGAAAGAAATCTCTTAAACAGATCTGCGCACAAATTTAACACAATGTAAAATAACACTTCCGAATACAAATGCAAAAATTTCAGCACAAAACTTTAATTTTTAAACAAATTCCAAGCATCTGAACTGATCCACCTCGCCAGGCTATGCGTGAAATAGCGGTACCGAATTTCGTGAATTGGTGATTATGCATCTTCAGCTGTCTGGTACATGCTTGTAAATCCTTAAATATCAAGGTATTGGTTTGTTGAAGGTTTCAAATGCTAATTTTCCCCGTTTTAACCCATAAATTAGTCCTACAAATGAATGTATAAACTATAAAAGCAGTTTATACATTTGAAGAGAAGAAAAAAACCCAAATGGATGCCGCTTTCGTTAGGTAGTGACGTCACATGAAATTCATAAATATTAATGAGCTGAAGAAATGAACTAACGTTAGAGTCTTTAAAACATGTTCAGCAGGCATAAAGGGAAGAATAAAAAAATTTCTATCGTTAACAAAACCATGTGTGCACTTTATGTTAATTTTGACATTTTGGTAAATCATTGATAAGCACCCACCCCTTCCTCTAGAGCGTCTCCAATAAAATTTAGACGTGCTACCGTCAATCAGTCTAATCCGACGCGGCGGGAAAATGTAACCAAAGCAGGTGGTAACTTCGGACTGTGAAAATTGCTCATTCTAGGTGCTAAATAAGCGCAAGTAAGTAATCTAAGAAAGTGCATTAAGGAATCTTGCAATTTTTATCACTACCATCAGTAATTGTATGAAGTTTCTTGTTTTGACCGCATTTTGCTCAAAACTTTGTCAAAAGGTTCAGAACTGTCAATCAAAAAGTGGCTACTGTGTAGATGCGTTCCATGCCACGTTACATCATAGAACGAGAGCGATAAAAACAAATTCACGAATTTCGGTACTCACGAATTTAAGCAACTCGACCATACACAATGAGCAAGCCATTTGATGCACGAATACTGGTTCCAACATCGTATGAAAACAGTAAATAAATCATTGCTCTCAATATCGTACACAAATAAAGTGGAAATTGAATATAGTTCGCCAAACAATTATTATTTAGAGGATTAATGAGGTGTAAGATAAGATTTACAGCCAGGAAGATCAGTGTTTACTTTATCACATCAGTGAACACTTGACGGCCAGGCTTCCCCCCTTCTAACAATAATGACGTAATGACGTCACGAAAAAACCTCCTATAGAAAAACCATGAAATAAAGCAACTTTAAACTTTGACTAGTTACGAAATTGAACGAATTTATTGATAAAATTCCTACTCTTGTATTAAATCGGCAAAAATGTTCTTACACCCTCGAAAACCCATTATTCGATGATATACGGGATATATAATAAACTCTCTAATTCATAGTCACCTGTAATTGATCTAATCGTACTTACATACTAGAAAGGAAAGTCTAATTGCCGAGTTTACCTCCTGACTAAAGTAGCGACTCTCAGGTAAATAATATGGTGCGCGCGCATCATTTCGCCTAAACGCAGTAATGTGTCGTATACCTTATACCCTCACCGTCCTATACCATGGTCTCGCCCACCCGCTTCGCCCCCGAACGGCGAAGCGATTAGAGTGGTCGTATGTTAGTACAATGCATATACCCTGATCTACTAACGCATTACTATGCTACGATAATATGCTTGATCAACAGCTTGAATTCGTCGATTGCAACTATCAAATATTTATCTCATCCTTACGGGTTTCATTCAAACTAGTCATCAGCATCTTCATCATGTCCACACAACATAAGCCTATGCACAGGCCTTTGAATTTTCGTCCATCCATCCCTCTACCACATATTCCCCCTACTATATATAATACACACATGTGTATATTATATATAGTATAGGTGGGGGGTGGGGGTGGTGGTAGAGGGATGGATGGACGAAAATTCAAAGGCCTGTGGCCCATGGCGTGTTATTGTTCTGAATTTATGTAGATTCTAGTCATAGTTATGGATTATTTCCCTATAGTGATTGTCTACTGTTATTTTAAATACTTCAAGAGTGGATGCCCCTACAGCCTCAGCTGTTAGTGAGTTACAGTATGGTACTACTGGTTCGAAAAGAAAAATTTACGAATATCCTTATTTCTGGATAGCTGTAATTTCTCATTTATGATATAATTTGTGTAACTCTACGCTGGACCCGTTCTATTAGTTGGGATTGCGTTTCAAACCTGGGCGACCATATGCAATTACAATATTCTTGTATTGGTCTCACCAAGGATTTGTAAAATGTAGATGCTAGGATTTATGAGGTGAAATGTTCGCTTTATGATTCCTAGTATTTGGCTGGCCTTGGACACCATAGTATTGATGTGTGTGTGTGCGCGCGTGTGTGTGTGTGTGTGTCAAATGTTAAACTTTCGTCGATATAGTCATATCAATATAACACACATTGCCGGTGTACTATGTACATATATAGTAATATATACTTTTTGTCATGTACATATTTTGTGTCATTTCATGTTTGGCCATGTCTATATGTTCGTAGATTTCATGCCAATAAAATATTCTATTCTATTCAATTCTGTTCGTAAATGCCGAACAGCGATCGCGATCTTGAATGGACCCAGATTTATACATCACATGAGAGTCACGTGACACGCGACACCATATCACGTGATTTGTATCGGTTAAATTAATGTATGGTAAAAACCGTAAAATATATCGTAATCATTAAATGTTTAAATATTGCATTACTGAAATAAATAGGATAGTAGTGCGAAAAAGTACGGCATATTCGTTTTATTAAATAATCTGTCAAAAAGAATCCAACCAATCGCATTTGGTCTAAGCTTGTCATCTACTCATTAACTTCCCCCGGGAGACATGTTACGTCACTAATCACAGTGCGCCAAATACAAACGGCTTTGATGGCCGTATTGTGTGTTTAGTGATCTGTGACCTTACACACGCGTTCACGAGTGTTTGTTTACTGACAGCTGACCAGAATGACCTCATCGTCAGGTCACGCGGCGCTATCACTGTCGTGGAAATTATTTGATGTCCTTCAGAATGGTGATATTTAGTAGGTTTATTAGCAGGACAGTGGACTAGTTTTAGATATGAATAAAATGATATGGTAAAGCCATCTTGACAAAAATTGTTTACCAGGGCATAATTTAGAATTTGATATTTGCATAACGTGTGCCTGGAAGTTATTGCTGCCCAATGGCTTCCAGTCACGTTAATTTCAAAATATTCAACAGCATATGCTATACATTGTAAATAATTTATTTTTCAGGGATTTGTCGTTGAAAGGGTTAATGATAGAACTTAAAAAAATCAAGGAAAAATTGTAATCGCGTACACATTTTTGTGTAGCAGATACAGCTATGCATGTTTCAGAATCTATAGTAAATGTCTAAATATGTGTAGCAAAGTGAGATGCGATACCAGATATATTATGCCCTGTTGATGTTTAAATTATGAGTATATTCTTTGATTCTAACTTACATGTAATTTATTGCATTAAACTGAATTTTATTAGTCTGCCTCCCCCCTCTCTTTTAGAGACTTGTGCGGTGGGTTGGGGTTGGTTTTCACTTCCATCCGTACCCTACAGATTTTCATTCGATAACTACTTTTGCTCGGCGTATCGTGTTGAAACTTTATGGAGAAGTTGGCTATCATTGTTAGTACTAGTAGGGAAATGCATGTTACTTTGTGGGTCCATCCATCTGTTTATGATAGTGCAGATCTTCTTGTCCTTGCAAATTAGAGATTTTCGTTCGATAACTAGGTACAGTTGCTGGTATATCATGACGAAACTTCATGGGAACGTTGCCTAATTGTAGTACGGAAATGCACACTATTTTCCGAGTAAGTCAGTCCATCCATCTATCGGTCTGTCGTTCTGACAGTGTATCCGTCTATCTACGGGAATTTAGGGTTTTTGTTCAAAACTACTTTTGCTTGGATTATTTTTATTTCAGATTTCTGCAAGAGTACGACAAGCAAAATGTTGTAATCATCCATTCCAGTGCTGTAAATTGGCATTTAGAGATGAATGCCATCAGGGCATGCAAAAAATTAAAACAGGGTGCTCTCATTGAACTTAGGCTGCCCGCATTCTATGTCATTATTATAAAATATAGTATGAAAATGTGCTTTATCAAGATCCAGTGACCATCATTCTGAAATTGTATTTGCATTGCACAATAATATGAGATAAAAATCAGCAAACTATGGATTTACAAATATTCAAGGCACTGATATTCTTCGTAAGCACGAAAAATTGGCATGCTCGTGAGGACATCTGCCAGTTGAGATCCACATGCCCTTAGTGATTTTCAATTGCATTTGCATCAGCGCACTCACTAAGTTACAGCACTGCATCCATCCATCTGTCTTTCTGAGTGTGTGTCCTTCCATGCATGCAAATTTAGATTTTGCGTTCAAATACTATCTTTGCTTGGATTATTGTAATGTGATGAAATTTCATGGGAAGGTTGGCTATGCGGCTAGGGAAATGCACACTATTTTTTTAGTCATTCCACCTGTCTGTCCGTCCAGCCATCCATCTTCTGGTGATTTGTCCGTCTGCCCGTACATGCGTGCAAATCTTTTATTTTTGTTCGATGACTACCTTTGCTTGTCGTATCGGAGCTAGTTATTTATTAGTCATACAAAAACTGACTGAATGACATACGCCCACCATTCTGTAAATGCCCTATCTCCCAAGTCAGGGTTTGTAAATAATCCTATGGGTGACTGGCACATCCAGGTTAATTTTAACCCCTGAAACACCATATCATATACAGAATAGCTTAAAATAATATAATGAAACTTAGGAAGTCTTATTAGGTGGCTTTTTGTGATAGATAGAAAAGATGTGTCTTTTGAAGGATTCACCTTTATACATGTAACTCCAAGATTTTGGGTAAAAAAAAATCGATATTTAATGCAAAAACTCACAATCTTTGTCCATTTCCAATTTTTTTAGTCTTCTTTTTTTTCTCTTTTTTTTAATCTTATTTTTTTAATAATATGAGTTAAATGCTTTGAATAAAATCGCTACGTACTGTACTACATAGAAAAAGGTATTTTCAGTGATTGCTGGACTCTCTGAGTCAGACAATGTTTTCTAGTTGTCTGATTGCATTATGATCAACATTATGTAAATTAGAACTCTTCAGTAATCTATGGGAAGCCGGATTGAATGTCATCACACAAAGTGTGGAAACACCCATTAACCCTTTAATGCTCAAATTTGGTCCAAAAATTCCTAATATCTGCCTATTGAAAGGATAACTAACATCATCTCTCAATAGCTATGTAGGTGATATAATAGGCCACTCGTAAACTATGCATGTAATTATAAGCCTTTTATCATGGCGCTAAAGAAAGATATTCAGGCTTTAGTAGCTAAATGTTGGTACATTTATACAGTCTGGTGGCTGTCATGATTTACTTTTCAACCAATCAGAAAAATCCTAGCGTGCCCGCCTCGGTATATACGGTCGGTCATAGAGAGGTGCCAGCTATAATTTGGCAATTTCGTATAAATGCCATAAGCAGCAACAACTTTCAATCAAATTAGTTTCAAAAAATTCAACGGGATAAGTATTACATAATAAAGAATGTAATGCATTGGCACATGCATGACATTACACCCTATCGCTTGAGGAGACAAAATGGTGGCGATCACTGATCAACATTTACGCGATATTACAAAGCAGATAATTGTGATACAGATAAGGGAATATGATAAGATATGAATGATATGGAATCTATAAACCATAATCTATCGGTACAATACAACATCTGTGATGAGATCAGCATCCCTTGAATGTAGTGTTGTTCCGATTAATCGATTTGATCGATGGTTGATTGGTTTGCATGTTCAACTAACCTATCGATCATGATTTCAGAAATTGATTTCGGTTGTTTATAAATTGACTTTACTAATGTATTTTAACTGGTCAAGCTAGAAAATGAATACTTTTTTGAAAAAAATTTAAATTTAATTGTTACAACTATGGTATTACTCCTTAGTCTAAGACATTAGTTCTTTCAGCACTGAAATAGTATGTTAATTTCAAAGCAACCATACCAATAACATGTTGAATATTTTGAATGTTATTTGACTGAAAGCCTGCCAGAGACGCCCATTCTTTTTTGCATAGCAACAAGAGTTCCAAGCTTTTTTGTCTCAGGAGAAATCTTAAGAGTTTTCTTTGTTTTTTCTCTGTGCTTTGTGCCGGTTTCTTACGTACTGGATTAATAATGGAAAGCGCCACTGAACCTCAGGTCGTATTCTTTCGTATTATTTATCTAGTTATATGGAGACTTATGTCTCTGAAATTTTGTGTGTTGCATTGCCCATTTTCTGAACCCCAGAACTGGGATGTGTGGTTACAACAAAATATGCCAGATAAGGTCACCTCCTTTAAATCCCAACAGCGATCGGGCAGTAATATGAAAGATTAGGCATTTGTCTACATTTTTTTAACACTAAAATCGGCTTACGTCGTTCATCTGTGTGGTCCGAGCGGGTGACGTCACACCCTTTTATTCTTCAGATTATTTGGTGAAGGAAACGTTTCATTAATTCACGCATCTTATTCTTGGTAGCTGTGTGCGCTTTTGTACCAGAAACTTGAATTATGTCAAGTTTTGCGTGTAATCACGATCTGTTTGCATTGATCGTTGATCTCAAAACTTTTGATTAAGATGTGTGTTCTGCAGCTTTACCATGTTCTACAGCAGTAGTGTTAATTCATTATGTTGTTCCTTCTCATATCGTTTGGCGTTCGCTTGTGTAGTATAATTTTGGAATTAATATTTAAACATACCGCGAATGTATCCAATACGGTTTCTGGTTCCGTTTTATACATCCTGCAGGATCAATTTATGGGTGTATTATTGGCTCGCTCTCGTTCTTGTCGCCAACTTACGCGATCTTGGTTATAATGTTGCGGGTGTTGGATGCTGGAGGGTTAATTTTAAAATTTATTGTCAAACTATTTGAAAATTATTTGTCTACCTTCCATTACTGTTTCGTTCCACTTGCTTATTTAGGTCTTATGCTTGTTTTCAGGCCAAGCCTACCCGCCATCATGTCCGGAGTGCCACAAGTTCGTGAAGTTTGTCTTCAAGGACCATGTCTGTTATCGTTGTGCCAAGTGTAATGTAGACGATCGGTGTAGTGTCTGCAGTGTGGTCCGTCGAATTGGTGGTCGAGTTCTTTACCCAGAAGGACTTGGCAGGGTTTGGCGCGGGGTTAGGTGGACCGAAAAGAAATCGAGGAGCGTCCGGTTCGGCCCCTGGGGGCGCTCCTCATCCACAGTTGGAGGGTTCAGAGAGGGAACCCCTGGCGTGGTTTGGGCCCGCTATGCAAGGCTGCTTGCATAGCATCCTACCCACGCTGGTGTCGTCTTTGATACCAAAGACTGTGGCGCAACCTCTCCATGTCCAGTATGGACCCTGTCCTTGGACAGGTTTCTGGACTGGCTACCGGGGGAGGGGTGGGGGGATGGCCATCTTGTATGGCTCCCTGGCGGTTCCGGCGGGCTCCGGCTTGTCGGATACTGTCTCTGCGGCCACCTCTGGGTGGTCCAGTAGCGGTAGCCAGTTCGTCTGGCATGGGAGCCATCCGCCAAGACGGCTCCAGTGTCTTCATCCTGTGACGACTCATCGGGGTCTGAGAAAGAGGAGGCCGAAGAGGAGAGGTTGTTGCGGCCTGAGATACCGCGGGTGGAGCGCATGGAGGTTGATTCTGCCCTGGACAGAACCGCCCTCCATTTGTCTGGTTTGGCTCAAGCCATGGCAGCCGCTCCGCCCGTACTTGACGCCACACCGGTACAGGGCACCCGTCCAGTGCTGGTTGGTTTGCCACCAACTGACACAGTGACGGGTGTGGCTGGCCAGGCATGGTACTCACCTATCTCGCCTGATCCAGCGGTCACACACGGGGTGCCGTTGGTGCCCATGTATGGCCACAGTTCTGTAACCGCTATGGGGCCGCACGGTTTTCCGTGCGGGCCTACTCCATGGAACAGTGTGTTTCATGGGGTGGCGGCGGAACCGCATGGTCCTGGTGTTGTTGGCTATCCAGCAGTGGCTCCTTGCTGGGAGGCCACTGCTGGTAGACCTGTGAACACATCAACAGGTGATGTGTTTACGGAGGTGTCTTCTTCAGAAGTGGACTGGTCCGATGCTCTGGCTTGGCTAACCAGGGTGGACCTGTCCATGATCTTGACCACAGCTGAGGAAGACACGCCCTGTCCGTCGGTGGCATCCATTCGGACGGGGATCTTGCCCGCAGCTCAGATCCAGTCCATTGGACTGGATCCAAAGTTCAAGGAGTTGCTAGAGGATATCTATGCCAAGCAACTCTAGGGAGGTGCGGGCACGGTGCCGTATCCCCAGCTCGTAATGGTGTGGTCCCAACGGTCACTGAGGATGACCGTTGGGTTCTTGGCGTCTAGGGTGCAGGAGCGGGTGGCCCCGCTCAGGCACTTGTGGACAAGAGCCAGGCACACAGTGCAGAATTCCTGTCCCTCTGCGATGAGGGGATAAGGGCAGCTATGAACGCTGTCTGTGTCAATCACTCCTATCGCTTGCTTCAGTCGGTGTGGGCTGAAGCTGGGGCAGGCCACCCTGTGCCACCTGCTGCGCTTTCGTGCGTCAACGACGGCCTTGTACTGTCGATGGACGCACTGGCCAGGGTGCAAGCGCGTGTGACCAAGTCTAGGAGGCAGATGGTCCATGACCAAAATCTGTCTTTGACACCTGTCTGGACTCCCGTACCAAGGGAGCCAGACAAGTTAGAAGCCATTCAAAACGAAGTGTCAGGTTTGCTTCTGAAGGGAGCAATAAAACCAGCAAACCAGAGCATGCCAGGCTTCTATTCATATATGTTCCATGTCCCCAAGAGCACAGGGGTGTGGAGACCCTTACTCAATCTCAGGCCATTGAATTGGTTTATCTATATGCCTTAGTTCCAGATGGAAACTCTGAGGTTAGTAATGGCAGGATTGAGGAAAGGAATGCGGTGTGTGTCGATCGATCTGAAAGATGCATATTTCCACATTTCAATGAACAGGGGTTGTCACATGTTTCTGAGATTCGTGTTTCAGAATTGTGTTTGGGAGTTTGTAGTCCTATTCGGCATGTCGAAAGCCCCAAGGGTTTTCACCAGAGTGGTCCTGGCGGTGACAGTGTTTCTCAGAAGAGAGAATGTGATGCTTCACACCTACATAGAAGATTGGCTTATCAAGGCGGACATGCCAGCCAGGTTAGGAGTAGATACTGCTCTGACTGAAATTACTTTCAGATCTAGGCTGGATAGTCAACAGGGAGAAATCCGAGTTGACGCCCACTCATCACTTTGTTTATTTGGGGATGCGATTCGATCTCGAGGATGGCAGGGTTTACCCGTCAGAGTCCAGAGTGGTGTCTCTTAGCCATCCTCAAGAGTTTTTGATTGGGAAACCACATTCAGGCGAGGATGTTTCTTCCGATGCTGGGCATGACAGTCTCCATGGAGCAGGTAATCCTGTACGCTGCTCTGATGCGAAGACCTATCCAGTTGTATCTGATGTCTCTGTGGAAACAGAGACCAGAACCGCTGTCAAAGCTGGTACCAGTTTTGGAGCCGTACACGGATGCATTACTGAAGGTGTTGGGGGGGGGGGTGCCCTGCCTGCGGGAACACCAGGTTTCGGGCAAACCAAACGTGGACTTGTTCGCCACAAAGGAAAAGCTCAAATCATGACTTATGTCTCGCCGATTCCAGATCCAAATGCCGTCGATACAGACGCTCTGGCGATAAGCTGGAGAGGGATACACGCGTACCCACCACCATTCTTCTGCCGAAGGTTTTGGTGAAGATCAGGGAGGAGCCGTGCCTGGTCCTGCAAATGGCACCATATTGGCCCAGCAGGGCGTGGTTCACGGATCTGGATTTGCTGGTAGACAATCCAGTGCAGCTGCCCGAGAATCCGAACATAATCTCCCAGGCCAAGGGCCACTTCCTACACAAGCGGCCCGAGATGTTCAAATTGACTGCGTGGATGTTATCAAACAACTTTCCACATCGGAAGGCTTTTCTCAACAGGCTGCGCATTTCATTGCAACCGCGAGGCGGTGGTCAACCTTCAAGTCTTATAACCACAAGGTTAAAAAATTTGCAGAATGGTCTGAAGGAAAGGGTATTGATCTCTTTCAATCCACTATTCAGCAAATAGCAGACTGTCTCAGTGAGCTGTTCTTTACAGGACTAGCTGCTGTCACTTGCTGGGCAGCTTTGGCATCAGTTATCCCTTGTCTAGCCAACAGGGATAGTCAAGAGGTGGCCCAGTTAAACGTAATGGTGAAGGGAATGAGCAATCTCTGACCGAGACAACCGGTAGTCATTCCAGCCTGGAGTCAATCTTTGGTGCTTAATGTGCTCGCCAAGCACCCTTTTGAACCTTTAGGTTCGGCTAGTCTAACGCATCTGACTCGTAAGGCGTTTTTTCTATTGGCAGCTTCTTCAGCTAGAAGGCGCAGTGAGATCCATGCGCTTTCAGCAGAGAGGGACCAATTTATTGTCTGGAGAGGGTCTGCAACTGTTGCCAAGAGCAGAATTTATGTCAAAGAATCAATCCTTTTGAAATATCCCGGCAAACCGTTCATTATACCGAAACTAACTAGGTTTGATCGTGATGCCAGTGCCTGGTGTCCAGTCCATGCTTTGACCAAGTACAAAGAATAAACGGACTCTACGATCAAATGATAGACATCTTTGGATCTGCCGTAAGAAGCCATATGGCGCCGCATCCATGGATACTATCTCTCGTTGGGTAGGCGATTGCATTCAGACTACCCATGAGATTGCGACTGGGAACCAGGTGCAATGCGCAAGGGCACACGATGTTAGAGGAATAGCCGCCTCGACCAGCCTTTACAATGATGTCCCGTTAAAGGACATCATGACTGTTTCACAATGGCACTGTGAGTTCTCTTTCACGGATTACTATATGAGGGATGTGTCAGACGCCGCCAATCCACTCGCTTTAGCTGTTTTGAAACGATAGTTATACGACCACACTTCTCTTCTCCATTTTTTGGCATTTGTAAGAAAGAATTAAGAAGCAGACATGGTCGAGCGAGAGGATGTCAACCAGATTGTGTCACTGATGGCCGGACAAGTGAATGGTTGAAAGCTCCACGTCTGAAATCCAAATATCATGAGGTAATTCAAGATTGAGAGTTTTTTGTATTATGTCTATATATCATGTTCATTCATCTTATATATTCATGCTCATTCCCAGGCTAATATATGCAAAGAGCACTTAACCCTCTTGGCATATTTGTGTTTCAGGCGAGATGCATGTTCGTGACTTCTCTCCCTTTTCTTAGGAGAAAAAACGATGGGGGCAGTGATGCGAATGTGATTCGGTTCCGTTAACTTGATGGTCCTTTTAAGTCTCCATTAATCAAGTTTAAGTCTAGCAAAAGTAGCAATTGATGGCTTGCCCCTTCCACCAGGTTACTGTCTAAATCTGGTGTATATCGGAAGTAATAGAATGGTGAGTATTGATCGAAGGAGAATGAAGGAAATTTCAATTTCCCTTTCTCCGAGATCTAACAATACTCACCATTCTATTATGGACCCAGCCTTCCAGCCCCATGGAGGCAAGCCATGGGTATCTCTTGTTTGGTGGCTATGCAAACAATATGAGCTTCATGGCAAATGGGTACTCGGCAGTTGGGAGCCGAGTACCCGGTTCCAGGAGTCGGTAAAGCTTACTAAGTCTATAGTCCTAAGGCCCAGCTATCCAGGCTAGCTTGTATCAGAAGTAATAGAATGGTGAGTATTGTTAGATCGCGAAGAAAGGGAAATTGAAATTTCCTTCATTCAGTCAAATTAATTTCAAAATGTTCAACAGTTTTCCTGCAAGGTTGCCTTGAAAATTAGATACAATGTATGGGGAATTCATTGGTGAAAGTGTTAATAATGCAGACATTTACATGTACAAAAGCTGCTGATCATTTGGTCTTTCAGAGCGGAGCTGATGCCTATTCTGAAAATTATCTGTAATACATTGTAGTCACACAGGAGAGATATGATCTGTCACTCGAGTCTCTAACGTCATAATGAAATAAACTTGTCACGTAAGCTGATCTCGCTATCAAAAACATGCCACATGAAAATCAAAAAGTCTGTCAATAAAGTGTAGCAATTGTGTCGGATGATTTTGCAATTTAATATTTACATTCTGTTGAATATTTTAAAACTAATTTGAGTGGGAGCAGTTGCGGATCTTCTGATTAATCTTATCCACGATTTTCTTGTTCAGAATTGTTAGTGTTTTCGTATGGCGTGTGCTATACGAAAAAAGCAACAATTCTCAACAAGAAAATCATGGATAGGATTAGTCAGGATGTTCACTAGCAGCAATATCCCCAGTCAAATTGGTTTCAAAATATTCAACAGCTTACCTGCATGCAATTGTTACCTCGAAATTTAGATTCTGAGAATTCGGGTTTCAGTTTCAAATCGATTTTAACTTAACTTCAGAATGGTGATATTTAGTAGGTTTATTAGCAGGACTAAAGAAGTTTTCAATATATTTAGATAAATGATGCAACAGCCTCCAGTCAAATTGGTTTCAAAGTATTCATCAGCTTACCTTTATGCTATAGTTACCTTGAAATTTAGACTCTGGGAATTCAAGTTTCAAAGTTTCAAATCGATTTTAACTTATGTAAAAAGTAGACGGAGCATAGCGAGAAATGAATCCCTCTCTTGATCGCATAGTGTAGAGGCAAGGATTTTCCGTTTTAGCGGAAACGAAGCAGAATTAACGGAATTCACATTTTGAAACGGAAAATGGTGTTTTAGATGGAAATACATGTAAACAAAAGTTCACATTTTTCTTTAAAAATATCAACATTTTCAGATCCTAGAGAAGTTTTAACATTTGGTATTGTTCCGACATGTCTGAAGATGAAGTGTGATGGTTGAAATGTGACCTATTTTGACTTTTAGTTAATTTCATAAATTTCTATATCACCCTGAAAAAGGTGTTGCTTAAGATACTTGATTTATTACCCATGATGAATTATATGGTTGAATAGTGCACATACATGTCTGTATGGATGGTTGGTAATCAGGAGATATACATGTGTAATATTACTATATGACAGTGGTAACTAAAATAACAATGAAACTGGTGACGAAGTGGAATTTTCTATTACTGAAATGGAAAATGTAATATTTTCAAGTGGAAAATCATTGGCCCTAGCATAGTGCAGTACTTTTCTTAATTTTTTCCAGTCAAGTGAGAAATGTGTTGAATCAAGGAGCAAACCCTAATCTGCTATTGCCCGCTGAAGCTGTCACGCCATTCCATATAGCATGTGGCTTACATGGCTCCGAAGGTATCGGCATGACAATGCTATTGCTGCAGTATCGGGCTGATCCTAATGTCAGGTATTTACCAACAATTGTCTGTCAGACATTTAACCCTTAAACACGAATTCGAGCCAGTCATTCCAGTGGTAAATTTTCAAAAATAGTCTTCTCTTGGTCTGCCAATGGATATTTCTCAAGACCACTGCACAAGCCGTATTTGGCTGATATGAGTGTTAAATGGTTAAAGAAGTTGTACATGTCTTTAAATTTTGTTAGAACTGGCTTTAAAATCCATTAAATGTCTGGCTGATCAAAACAGCCTCTGTAGTGGTCTTGAGAAATGCCCATTTACAGACCAATAGAAAACTATTTTTCAAAGGTTGCCACTGGAATGATAATGATAATCGAGCCTGTCATTTCAGTGGTAAATTTTCAAAAATAATCTCTTGTTCTGCAATTGAACATTTTCTATTTATGAAAATTGTAATTTTTTCTGACAATGTATAACCATTGACCGGTCAAAGAGGCTGCCTCAAGATTATACAATGGACGTTTCCAGGTATCCATCCATCATCTGATGTCATAATGAACTACGTGACGTTTAGGATGATGTCATTAAGCAATGCTGTCATGAATGACGTAGATGAGTTCATCACGAAGTCATAATTAATGATTGTCTACGCATCGTTGTACGAATTGTATGTCTACTATTTAGTACACATGTTGAATATTATGAAACTAATTTGACTGGGTGATGTTGGTGCCATAAGTAGCAACTAGCAACAGCTCCCAGTCAAATTAGTTTCAAAATATTCAACAGCTTACCTGTATAGTTTTCTGGAAATTGATAGGATCAATCAGAGATCGATCGTTCCCAAGCGTGGGTGGAGCTTAACTCGGAATGGGCGGGGCATAACTAAAACTGGAAAGTTAAAAATTGTACTAACATGACCGAGTAACATGTTTCTATTTTGGAAACATGTTAGGTTATCTATGAGCTTTACTGGAATAAATCTATTTCCTTGCGTATTAACTACGGCTGTCACAATGTGCTGATTGACATGCGGGTTGCCATTGTTGCGGACATATAATAGAATGCAAAAACCGAAAGATTAAAAAAATATCTGCATGCATGACCATTGCAGTAAAGTCGATGTCTCAAAACTGAAGCTAGCACGTTGCCATTGACAACTAGTACTGCAGCTTTGCATTCTAAAGGCAAAGGGTAAACGTTTCAGAGCACTGCATGTGCAAAATCAGCTATTTTTGGTTTATACGTTATATGTCAGACGTAATTAATCCCAAAGCAGCAGATTGTCAATATAGTTTGCAGATTTAGCAAAATGATTTGAAACCTTTTCCTTTTGGATTGCAAGGCTGATGTTAAATGTACATATATTCCATTTATGGCCATCAATGTGTGACAGAATTATGGCCCTCGGAAAATGTACTTTTGATTTTAATAAGTTGTCGGATGGCTTTAAAAACAGGTTAGCGCATGACTAAATATATTGCAAGCCAAAATTTGAAATACAGCTTCATTTTACTAATAAGGATAATTGATCATTAAACGAGCGCAAGCCATTCCGGTGGTAACATTTTCAAAAATTGTCTTCTGTTGGCATTGCAAAGGGACTTTTCTCATGCCCATTGCAAAGCCATTTTGAGCGGCTTGACCATAAAAGGGTTAACAAAGCTACAGAGAACAAAAAGTTACAGAAAACTGAGGAATGGACCTTTCCATTTTTAGCTATGCCCCGCCCATCACTAGCTAAGCTCCACCCACACCTCGCTGTGTTGGGATTGATCGATCCCCAAATGCCCTAGCTATCAATTTCCTGAAAACTATACAGGGAAGCTGTTGAATATTTTGTAACTAATTTGACTGGGTGCTGTTGCTGCCTATGGCAGCAACAGCGCCCAGTCAAATTAGTTTCAAAATATTCAACAGAATATTTATTAAATAGTAAAAGCAAACAATTTACAACAAAGCATAGACCGTCTCCAAATATGCGTTCGTGACATACTTATCGACGTCATTCATTATGATGTCATTGTACACATCACGCAGTTAATTATGATGTCATATGATGGGTCGGTACCCTGGAAAGGTGAATTCCGACTGACGAGGATTTGGCTGCCAAAAATTGTTAGATGGAAAGAATGTTGACTTTAATGCCTTAAAATTCCAGTATCATTTTTTTCTAGGTATGGAAAAATAAAGTTAGGAAAGTTTGTCAAATAAAAAAATTAATTTAAATCAGCGCCAACATGTTTTAATGAACTACCTCTGTGCACAGGTCAGAAGATGGCACAACACCATTACATGTGGCCGCTATATGGGGAAATGTGGAATGCCTTAAACTACTACTGCAAAATGGAGCAGATCCGAGCACATTGGATATGGTATGTAATGTATTTATTATCACTCTGATGTAAAAAAAAAAAATTCAAATTAGGTAAAGTTAAAGTTAAAAATATTACAGAACGCAAGCAATACCATTGTTCTGCTCCATGTCAGAACGGTTATACATATATGCAAGTATAACAAATTAGATTAAAAGATGAACTGGTGTTCATTTTTCAACAAATTTGGTGGAAGATGGTGCTGTCGTAGACAGCAACATCGTCCACCAAAATTGATGAAAAATGTACACTGTCAGTTTCTTTGCTATTGACACGGTAAAAGGTTGACATCAGAGTGGTTTAGGGTTAATATTCTAGACAGCGTTCAGGTCACAAAATTTGTTCCATGGATACTCGGATTCGGATAGCCTATCCAGACAAACAATCCATTTACTGAACTTCAGTTGAATTGAATAAGTTTCAAAGGCTTTCACTAAATTCGCATCAACTGACTGTATGCTTAAAGTTCTCATCTATTCTCAAAAGACACATATCCTAGCTAAATTTATAGCGATTTGTTAATTTAAAGGCACTTTAACTAACTAGAACCATAGCCACCATTTTAGATTGATATTTGCTGGCGCCATTATTTCAGACTCTATTGTCTTCGCCGGTGAGCAATTGTTCGTATAAAACCATTCTTGTAACGCTAATGCTAGTCATTCTTCTGGTGGCTTTCAAGGCGAGTGCATAGACGTACATAGCATAGGTCAATACCAGTTGTGTATATTTCCTATGGTGCAAGTGACAACAAAAATATTTATAGCAGGTTTACTGAAAACTGCTGCTGCCTATAGCAGCAACAACTTTCCATCAAATTGTTTTTATGCTCCCCGAAAAAAATTTCGCGGGAGCATATAGTCGCCGCTTTGTCCGGGAGCATATAGTCGCCGCTTTGTCCGTCCAATCGTCCGTCCGTCCGTTCACCATATATAAGTTTGTCCGGGGCATGGTTTCAAGACTTTTTCACATATGGTCACCAAACTTGGTATGTGGATGCATCTTAGGGAGAAGATGGGTGGAGTGTGAAAAGTAGGTCATGCTAACCTACTTTTCATGGTCGACTGAGTATCACAGAAATTGTTTGACCAGGGCATAGTTTCAAGACTTTTGCACATGTGCTCACCAAACTTGGTATGTGGATGCATCTTAGGGAGAAGGTGTGCAGAGTAGAATAGTAGGTAATGCTGACCTACTTTTCATGGTCGACTGAATATCACAGAAAATGTTTGTCCGTGCCATAGTTTCAAGACTTTTGCACATATGGTCACCAAACTTGGTATGTGGAAGCATCTTAGTGAGAAGGTCTGCGGAGTATGAAAAGCAGGTCAAACGTAGGTCATGCTGACCTACTTTTCATGGTCGACTGAATATCACAGAAAATGTTTGTCCGTGCCATAGTTTCAAGACTTTTGCACATATGGTCACCAAACTTGGTATGTGGATGCATCTTAGGGAGGTGTGCACAGTATGAAAAGTAGGTCATGCTGATCTACTTTTCATGTTCAACAGAATATCACAGAAAATGTTTCTCCGTGCCATGGTTTCAAGACTTTTTCACATATGGTCACCAAACTTGGTATTGATTATTACAGAAAATATCTCTGTTCGTTTTGAATATAGTTTTTATATGTATTTTTCATATGGTGCCAAGCAAGGTCTAAGTGTATTTATTTAGAGAAACTTTGTAAGATTTTGCTTTTATTAAGCTATCCTTAACAAATTGTTCGTTAGGGCAAATCCTGCCAGACCAAAAGAATGATGGCCCACTGAATCATTCCTACTCTCCAAATTGTGGATTTAACATCATTACCCCAAGTCAACAAAGTTCGTTTCTCTATGTCTGAGCCACCATTCCAAACCTTTCCCTGAAGCATATGCCTTCGGGGTTATCCATTCAGTTTCTCTGCGGAGTATGCCTTCGGGGAGCATACATCAATTTATTGATTTGCCTTGTTTAATATAATCAGCTGATAATACAATTGTCACTAGATAAAGATTTGATAACACTTTGGCTGAAAATCGGTGACACAACAACTTTCAATCAAATTGTTCTCAAAATAATCAGCAGTGTAGTCAACGTTGCACGACTTGCTGAATTTATTTCGCGCAACTTTATTGACAATCATTTCTTACTCAGGCAGCAACAGCTTTGTCAAATTTTTCTCAGAATAATCAGGTTGAAGATTTTCGATCTTCGGGTCTAATTTAGAAATATATCTACCACACCTCTGATAAGAATATGATGTAACGGTTGCTGCGACAACCTCTTATCAAAGATGCAGTAGCACGATTATCTGCTCGCCTCGTCGACGGTGATGGTGACGATATTTATACTCGATAATCTAGGCCTGATCTGACTCGGGTAAAAGATGGTGGCTCGGGACGGTGGTCTTCCGTCGCTTCCAGACTGGACAATAAATAACCCAAACTCTTGCTTCGAGGATATCGAAGTGATAATATATTCTCTGAAGTTTGACTGTCTGATATGACCATGAATATGTGTGACTTATGCTGTCACGATAGAAGTTAAAATAAAACTCTAAGTAAATATAAGTGGCTTATACTGCCACCAGCGATGTTAAATAATTAATATTGTACTTATACTAGCGCGACTACTTTGGGTGACTTATACTGCCACCAATGACTACAGAAACAACCGATATCTACGCGATACGAATACTGGTTATTCTATCATTTAAAAGTTGCGTTTCACGATTCGCTAGGCAGTTTCGTCAAATACTGTTCTTGGCTACTTAAAGCCATTCACCAAGAATTCATTTGAATCTCGACAAAAATCAGTTCCACGGAACTATGCGGACTCGAGGCTAGGCTTTCTTCAGACCAATCTTTTTCTGAACCTTCAACGTTAGAGACCGGACCGAACCCCGACTGAAAGTTAAAGTCCCGCTTATATACAATCTTAGTTTTTTATATCTTGTTGTTCTCTAAAATTCCAGCTGCCTTTTATGACAGAATGACTTATCTTGTTTGACGACAAGTCTCGATTTGTGTGTCCATGCCTATGAATCTGTCCGAATGACGAATGGTCGGTTTGATACCAAGTATCGATTTGTGTACCCAACATCCATGAATCTGTCAGAATGACGAATGATGGGTTTGATGACAAGTTTCGACTTGTGTACCTAACATCTATGAATCTGTCAAAATGACGAATGACCGGTAAACAAGTTACCATTCTTCTTAGTCTTGAGTGATTACTTTTCGGCTACCGCTTATGAATCTGTCAGAATGACGAATGATCGGTAAACAAGTTACCATTCTCCTTATCCTGATTGTTTACTTCTCGGTTCTTTTTCTCAAGCTTTCGTGAGAATATAGATCGCCATTGTACGCTAATCATCTTGCCAATTTTGATAATGTGTACACTCCCTGACAGTGCATACATGTCCAACGCTGATAATGTATACATTCTCTGATAATGTACGCATTCCTCTTACAAGGACGCTATAAACGGTACCAGTTATTCAGTGCTGATAATATATATCCAAATAATAAGATGCTGGTAATATACATATCCAAATAATAAGATGCTGGTAATGCATCTAAGTATAGATGATGATCATTGCTAGTAACCGCTGATCGGTACATCTTAATATACATGGTGACATAGTCTATTAGCTCGCCTGGTATTCACATCTGAATTTTGAATTTTTACTCAGGACTTACTCGTACATATAAGATGTCCAGCGGGGTCATGACTTCCCACAAGACAATCCCATATCTACACATGCCCCTCAACCGAAGTTAATTAGCCGTCTCTTGAGGCCTAAAGAGAGTGATAATTAACTCGTTGTGCACCATCAACAACCTAAACCACGCCCTACCAGAGTCCTCCAGACCAGGTCATACATCCGACTACATCATATCTTAACTCCAACAATGTTAACTAAACATGTCCGGGTAACGGAATATCGGGCGCAATCGACTGTCCCCGGAAACATAGGAAAACAGCATAATTCTATACAAAATGCAAACTTGTCCGGGTAATGGAATATCGGGCTGAAATTACCATCCCCGGAAACACATTAATAGCATCATTAAACCGTGGTCGATAACCTCGATCCACGCGTAACTTAACATAGAAAACAATACGATTAATCAAGCAATACAATAGTATAATACACCACAATCAATTGTTCTAATGACGCCATCTAATCGTGACGACGTCACCATAAATGTCAATCCTTAATCCTACAGTGCAAATATCATTACAGATCATGTGAATTTTTCCTATTTAAACAAAACAGTACACAGTATGGTATCATGATAAAGTTCGTGCCACAATTATTAATAGTCACCAATTACTGTTCCAGTAGAAACACATAAAGTTAGTGCCAAAATGTCACGGTGATACCTCCAAGCGGTCTATGCTCACGTTAGGATCCACCATGTCAACGTACGTCTCCATTTCTATCCAGTCGGCAGCCGTCGGGTCGATCTCAGTCCTGGCATTAGCATTAGGCGACGACCCGGCTGCCAGCAGCAGCGGCTCCAGTAGAGCTGCAGGTCTCCGGGGCTGCTGGGTCTGAACAGTTGATGCAATGCTGTGCGATTCACTACTATGGGCCGCATGTGGCTTGCATTTATGAGCCGTACGTGGCTCGCATTTAAGCGCATTCCACATGCGTGATAACACGCCACATTTGTATAATATAAGCACAATTACTAACACAACTACGAAGGAACTCGTTGAATATGATACAAAAGAGCGTACCCCAATGCCATCGACCGCCACTGGGTCGATCATGGATAACGGTGCTAGCGGCACATACTTGGACTTTTGTAAATGGTTCCATGGTTGCATTTTCAAATGATTCACAATCACGGACTGGTTAGGAATTCCGGTCACATCCAATTGGGGCATGTCGATGGCCAGGCTAACCCGAGTGTACGTCCGACTGTAAGACGCAACAGGCTCGAATCGCCAGCCCTTTCCACTATAACCACATTCACCCGACATTAGTGCATACACTCCATTACTCACCACACACTGGTCGGTCAGTCGTCCCTCGCAGTGTACATCCATTGTTTCACCGAACGTTTGCAACACAACGCCTACTTTCTTATGGGAGAATAATTTGCTAGCGGTTACGTTGGATTCCGAAAGATGCACGCTACACGTACCATCGGTGGTGTTTGTCAACAGGCTCACTATGCAGGGCACGTGGGTCTTATCGACCTCTAACTGTCCCTGACATACCCTAGGACCGGTACCGCGACACCCAGACGTCGTGAAGTACCATCCAGTCTTTGTATCGAGACCAATGCTAGTCCGGCCTACCACTATTTGCACGTAATACCCCACGGTAGCTAACGGTTCGGGCCATGAATGCAAACCGTACTCTATATAATTGCCATCGTCGATCAACGGCAACGTCGCCACGTAGTGTAACATATTGTCGTTCTCCCACCACGGGTAAACTATCACATTCCGGTAGTACCACTGGTACGGACGTATCAGCTGGTTCCCTACTCTGACGTGTTCTGATACTGATGTCAGATCGGCGGGACCGAATATTTCCTCGGTTAGTCTTCCTAACTCTAGGGACGCAGTTTGTCTATGAAATCGTGCTGCTGCCTTCTGGTAACTATATACCACACTCTCGGCAGAGTCAATCATATGCCCAAGCCGTACTAAAGCGTACAAATCGGCTTGTCGGGCGGCGTGCGCTTTAAATATATTGCTCACATTCCTAGTTAATTCTACTAGGCCAGTGGTAATTTCGTTGATACGGTTAACGTTGGTATTGATGCCTACGAATGCCAGTTTCACGTGAGAGGCTAGTTTGTTGGAGAAATGTACCAAACGATTTACGTTCCTTGAAGCAACCTCAACCACCTCCTTAATTGCATCTATATCACCAGAGGTAGCGGTACCAAATAGAGACGAGGCGATATCCCTGACAAAGTTAAACAAACCACGTTTGCGTCGTATACTGTCCTTACGCACCATAGTTTGTGTCTCAACAGCGGTTTTCTTAATGTTGTTAACACGATGTTGTAAACCAAAAATGTCTTGACTGCTTAATGAAGTCTTTTGACCGATGTCCACAATCAGAGCACGAAACTGCGCTAACCGTTCAAGAAATTGGGGAGGTAAATAAGGGTGGTCAATAGACACCACTACGGTCCATTCAGCCCGGATAATGGATATAGCCTCTGGTTTAGTTGTCATTACCCCGTTTGGTAATCTATGTACACTAGACGTCTTACACAATCCGTTTATTAAACATACTAGGGTTACCACCATACTTAATCGTAAAATATACATGATTCAACGCTCTGTGATGCTTACTGGTACAAAGCTAAAACTCACAATTTAAACGAATAAATTTTTGTATCTTGCGAACGAATTTAGTTTTAATTGTTATGATACTTTACGTATCTGCTATTCGCGATGTTATAGTATAGCGATACAATACACACTACTGGCGGCTGTGCCGCCGAATAACGGCATTTATACGACTGATGAAATCAGTGTATAGCACGTCATCGTAAAGGGCGGAGTCTACTATGCCAATACGGAGTCGCTTGTTACCCTCTTCGTCCTCCTGCCTATGCCCGTGTTTCCGCTTCATATCCAGCCGGAGTTGCTTGCTGTCAAAATCGTCATCCTGTGTATGTCTGCGCTTGCGCAGCATATAAGGATGCGATGGAAGCGTCTCCATTGGTTCAGGGGGCGGCTCTGGTGCCGCCTCCGGAGCATCAATCACCATGGGCCTAGGAGTTTCGATGATGTCACTTGGTGACTCATGGTTTCATCTGCGACTCGTACTGGGTTGCACCCTTTTCCGGTCAACCCTCTTACCCCCTGTACGCACCTCTGGCTCTCTATCCGAAGCTGGCCGCTTCTTACGAGCCGGGGGTGTCGTATCGGCGTCGGTGACCATTGGTTCTGGCTCGGGCAACATCGCCCTGGGATGATGGCTAGCTTTCGTCCCCTTGGTAGGGTTACGAATGGGGCGTGGTCGCACCCCGTCCCAGCACATTTCCGAGTCGACTACGCGCAGCTTACATATATTAAGCACACGCATTCTCCCGGACCTTTGATGGCGGACATGGGCCACAGGTCCGTTAATTTTGAAGATCTCATACTCGGGGTCACTGCGAGAGGTCAATTTCATCCTCTCTTCAGCTTTGATGACCACCGAATCCCCCACTTTAAACTCACCAGCGTTCGCACGCTTATTAACCTGTTCCCTGTGAATCTCTCGAGATCTAGCTGTTCCCTCCCGAGCACGTAGCAAGGCGTTGTTGAGATACGTTAGTCTCTCACCAAGGTCTTGCGACGCATCGATTGGAACGGCCATTGGCAATCTCGCCCGTCGCCCATACGTCAAATAAAATGGCGTATATCCGGTCGTCGCATGACGAGTACTGCGGTACGCTGTCAAAGCTGCTCCCAACTCGTCTTCCCACGCCCGCGAGGCGTTGTTCACCCCTTTCTGGATCAACTCCTTAAGAGTGCGGTTGAATCTCTCGGTACGTCCATTGGTCTGCGGATGGTATGGGCTAGACCGTCTATGGTCGATACCGTGTTCCTCAAACCGCTCCTCCAGAGAATGGGAACAAAATTCTTTACCCTGATCGGTTATTACAATCTCAGGGACACCATGACGCGCGATATACTCGTTGAAGAATTTTTCTTCCACATTTTGAGATGTTTTCGCAGCGATTGGATATGCTTCTGCCCACGCAGAACAGTGATCAATCACCGTCATGATATATACGTTACCCTTACCCGATTCTAATAGTGGACCGATCAAATCCATTCCAATTATCTGACCCGGATAATTGGCCATGGGCATTTCACTATACCTGGGTCGGGTAGTGACAGGTCGGTTGACCTGGCACTTCGTACACGTTTCAAGCATACGAATTATGTCTTTTCTTAAAGACGTCCATACAAACGAATCTCTTACCATGCCGATGGTCTTCTGCAGACCTTGGTGACCAGCTCGTTCATGAGCCATCCGGAGCACTTTCTCACGGAACAGGGTGGGTAAGACAATTCTGGGGTACTCAGCGTCCAATGCTGAAGGCGTAATTAAAGAATATAAAATACCATTCTTGACCATGTACTCCTCCGAGGTGTCCTTGAACAACTCCGGGTATTCCTTGGTCTGCTCGGCACACAATTCGTCACATGGTATGTCGAACGCTTCCAGAGGGACGTGAGGTAATACTCCCTCGTCGACGTCTGGTATTACAAAGTCGCCCGTATCCAACGTTGCGACTTCCACCGGACGACGTAATCTGGACAACATGTCCGCTCGAATATTCTTCGAGCCTTGGATGTATTCAATCTTACATCCGTACTCGGCAATCAGTACCGCCCAGCGCTGCACTTTCGTGTTTTTAACTTCGCCCACAAACAAACTCTTTAGGGGTTTGAGGTCGGTATACACGGTAAACTGCGCGCCAAATAGATACGGTCTAAGCTTCTTTAGCGCGTATATTACTGCATAAGCTTCCTTTTCTATCACAGGCCAATTCAACTGACTGTCTTTAAGAGTAGAGCTAACATACTGAATTACCCGCTCAATACCCTTGTCATCTACCTGTACCAGTATCGCACCTATCGCATAGCTAGACGCATCAGTATATAACTTATATGGAGCATTCAAATTTGGATGTGTGAGAACCGTCTCACTACACAGCAAGTTTTGCAATTTCTTAAACGCTTGCTGTTCCTCCTGACCCCATTCAAAACGTTTATATTTCTTAGTCAATTCTATCAAAGGCTTAGCGATTTCGGCATAGCCTTGCACACAAGAGCGGTAATACCCTGTAGCGCCCAGGAAACTTCTCACCTCACCCACGTCGCGTGGCGGTGACATTTCTCTTATGACCTTGACCTTCTGGACCTGAGGAGCCACTCCCTGTGCTGAAACACGATATCCTAACAAATCAACTGATGGTTGGGCGAAATCGCATTTCGATTTTTTAACTTGCAAATTATATTCTTGAATTCTACGCATAACTGTACGCAAATGCTGTGCATGTTCAGCCGGGTTTCTTGAATATATGACTATATCGTCGACAAAAACATGCAGACATTTTCCCACGAATTCTCGGAAAATATCGTTCATTGCCCTCTGAAATACGGCACCTGAGTTCGCAAAACCGAACGGCATCCGAAGAAATTCAAACAAACCTTGGCTGCAAACGAACGCTGTTTTCGCTATGTCTTGGCTGTCCATTGGTATCTGCCAATAGCTAGACTTCAAGTCCATAGTCAAAAATATCGTAGCGCCGCCCATAGAATCAAAAATGTCTGATATATTCGGCAAAGGATAGCTATCCTTACGACAAACGGAGTTCAATTTCCTATAGTCAATGCAAAATCTCGTCCCCCCCGTCCTTCTTAGGGACCAACGTGATGGGTGACGCCCATGGGGATGACGACTGTCTTATGACGCCCGCTGCCAGCATCTCAGCCACTTGATTCTTGACTATATATTGCTTGGCTAGCGGTAGACGGTACGCTTTCTGCCTAATAGGATAGGTATCCCCTGTCGGTACCGTACACTTGACTTTGGGAACCAATCCTAAAGTATTTGGACGAGCCGTATCAAAAATATCCGCAACGTCTGCCATGACTTTGTCGATATCTTTATATCCGGTCGTTTCCTTACAACTTGCATGGACGTAATTTGTCTGTTCCCTATAGGGATATCTAAAGGGATATATCTGGCCAAACCATACTACAATTTTGGCCTGATAGTCAATCTTTGCATTTCCCAGGTGCAAAGCGTCCGCTCCAAGTAAACATTCATGCCTCATTCTGGCCACAATCGTACTAGGGATGGGTCGGGCATTCTTGAATTTTACTTGTGTTTCCCCCAAAAGTTTTATCGGGGAACCATTTACAGCTAAGATCGTTTTTGCTCTTTTCAATGGCCTAGCATCCAACATGCTACGCCATATATCTTTACGAATCAAGGATGTGCTAGCACCAGTATCCACTAAGGCATGCAGGTACTCACCCTGATCCGTTGGACCGTTTTTATCTATACGAAGACGGATTAAGAACCGCTCGGTCGGTGATCTCACCAACGGCTCTCTCCGTCGTCGTTTCCCGGGCTCCTTCGTCCATTAACCACTTCGGCGTAACTGTGCCTATGATTCGATGCATTATTTCTGATACCGTCTGAATAACGGCCATGTGCATCGGTATTTTCACTCGTTAAAATAAAACCGTCACGATCAATATAATCTTCTCCCACGCGCATCTGATTGTTTATGTCCTTTCTGTAGTTGCGGGAACATTCTCGTGGCGTCGTTCGTACATTCGTCTGTCGGTCGTTTATTGCGTCAATTTCCATGTCCCAATTCTCTTCTTCACGCGGACGCTTCACCGCTCGTCGTTCCAACGGTCGATCTATCTGTCCGGTCGGTGGTTCTCTGCGCTGGCCGCGCACGCCATGCGGACAATCCTTAACGAAGTGTCCATTCTGATTACACCCAAAACATTTCGTCGTTACGGTCGGAGTCATCTGTCGGATCATGTATACCCCAAAACAATTCTGGGCCATGTGTCCTTCTCTCCCGCACTGGGAACAGGTCATGGGTGGCCGTTGTGGTCGGGGCTGTGGTCGCGGTTGTAGTCGTCGTGCGGTTGGTTGCACTGCCTGACGGCAGTCACTTTTATAGTGACCGATTTGTCCACAATTGTAGCAGGTAATGTTTGCGGCGCTTCTCGGCGATCTGCGTCCCGCTCCCGGATTAAGTTGCTTGGGTGGTGGGGTTGCTGTTTTTCGCGTGGGTACAGCGCGTTGGGCTGCCGGTTTAGGTCGTTCTTGCGCTGCTTGCAAATCCTGCACCAACCCGCACAGCTGCTCGATCATTTTAGCCTGCTGCGCCATTTGGCTTTTTAACCCCCTCACTACTTTCCACACCTCTTTTTCCTCCGCTGGCTCCAACATATCTATCTCCATCCGCTCTTCACGCCTGCCGTCGTCAATTTTCATTGCCCGTAGCAGGTCGTTGCAGGTCTCCTCCTCCTCGGCAATTTCGATGGCCCGCGCCAATGTCGTCGTCCTTTTCCGGACGATGCGTTTGCTTAAGTTTTTATCGTTCAGGGCACGTAAATAAATGCCCAGGACGGTGCGGCGATTATCTGCGTTCGCCTCAGGGTAGGCGCGCACGCTTGCCTCCAAATACCGTCTGTTAAACGTGACCACTGTCTCGTTTCGGCGTTGATGTGTCCCCTCCAAATCAAATTTGATCCGCTCTCCTTCATTTGCGGATATAAAATTTAGTGTGACGTATTGCCGCAACTCTTCGAAGGTGACGTCCTCCCTCGCCTTCCCCGCAAGGAATCCGTCCAGTGCCCGTGCTAATGGTCCCCGGGCTGCTCGGGTAACGACGTAGACAGGTACGCCTTCAAGTCGCCCCTCGTTGGCCGCCCACGCCCTCCTTGTGGCGTCCAAAAACTCTCGTACCTCTTCCGGTACCACTCCGTCACAGGGTTGGATGCGTTCTATAGCGTCTCGGATTTCTCGCCTGTATATTCTCTCGGTCTCGCGTCGGTCCCCGCCTTGTACTATGGCTCCCGCCATTGCCGTCCCCATTTCCCGCATGGCTACCACTGTGTCGGGTCTCAATTGTCGGTCGGTTGGCGGTAGTCCCGGGTTGGTAGGGTTTTGTGGTTGGGCCATTCTGGGCAGTCTATCTCAGTCGTTACTTTGATATATTGTACTCACGGTTCACACAGTGTCCAATCCTGGAATATATAAATCCTGGCACGGCGAAGCCACTGAAGATTTTCGATCTTCGGGTCTAATTTAGAAATATATCTACCACACCTCTGATAAGAATATGATGTAACGGTTGCTGCGACAACCTCTTATCAAAGATGCAGTAGCACGATTATCTGCTCGCCTCGTCGACGGTGATGGTGACGATATTTATACTCGATAATCTGGGCCTGATCTGACTCGGGTAACAGATGGTGGCTCGGGACGGTGGTCTTCCGTCGCTTCCAGACTGGACAATAAATAACCCAAACTCTTGCTTCGAGGATATCGAAGTGATAATATATTCTCTGAAGTTTGACTGTCTGATATGACCATGAATATGTGTGACTTATGCTGTCACGATAGAAGTTAAAATAAAACTCTAAGTAAATATAAGTGGCTTATACTGCCACCAGCGATGTTAAATAATTAATATTGTACTTATACTAGCCCGACTACTTTGGGTGACTTATACTGCCACCAATGACTACAGAAACAACCGATATCTACGCGATACGAATACTGGTTATTCTATCATTTAAAAGTTGCGTTTCACGATTCGCTAGGCAGTTTCGTCAAATACTGTTCTTGGCTACTTAAAGCCATTCACCAAGAATTCATTTGAATCTCGACAAAAATCAGTTCCACGGAACTATGCGGACTCGAGGCTAGGCTTTCTTCAGACCAATCTTTTTCTGAACCTTCAACGTTAGAGACCGGACCGAACCCCGACTGAAAGTTAAAGTCCCGCTTATATACAATCTTAGTTTTTTATATCTTGTTGTTCTCTAAAATTCCAGCTGCCTTTTATGACAGAATGACTTATCTTGTTTGACGACAAGTCTCGATTTGTGTGTCCATGCCTATGAATCTGTCCGAATGACGAATGGTCGGTTTGATACCAAGTATCGATTTGTGTACCCAACATCCATGAATCTGTCAGAATGACGAATGATGGGTTTGATGACAAGTTTCGACTTGTGTACCTAACATCTATGAATCTGTCAAAATGACGAATGACCGGTAAACAAGTTACCATTCTTCTTAGTCTTGAGTGATTACTTTTCGGCTACCGCTTATGAATCTGTCAGAATGACGAATGATCGGTAAACAAGTTACCATTCTCCTTATCCTGATTGTTTACTTCTCGGTTCTTTTTCTCAAGCTTTCGTGAGAATATAGATCGCCATTGTACGCTAATCATCTTGCCAATTTTGATAATGTGTACACTCCCTGACAGTGCATACATGTCCAACGCTGATAATGTATACATTCTCTGATAATGTACGCATTCCTCTTACAAGGACGCTATAAACGGTACCAGTTATTCAGTGCTGATAATATATATCCAAATAATAAGATGCTGGTAATATACATATCCAAATAATAAGATGCTGGTAATGCATCTAAGTATAGATGATGATCATTGCTAGTAACCGCTGATCGGTACATCTTAATATACATGGTGACATAGTCTATTAGCTCGCCTGGTATTCACATCTGAATTTTGAATTTTTACTCGGGACTTACTCGTACATATAAGATGTCCAGCGGGGTCATGACTTCCCACAAGACAATCCCATATCTACAAGGTGACTTCCTGTTTTGTTTGCGAGCAAGTGCATACACAATTAGTTAGGCCCATAGAGGCCGATTTCAGAGTGAAATATGTTCACAAAGATCAAGCAGTCCACCAGCACATGCACGATCGCCTCTAACATGCCTACTGTGAATATAATAATACGCTTACCTCCTGATTGACAATGAAATGAACAGAATTTTCGAGAATATCTGAGACTGGGTCTTGATTCCGTATACCATATAGGCCTAACTTATTGTGTAGGCATTTGTTAGCTAACAAAATAGAAAGCTCGCTGATTATTCTAAAAAAAATTTGACAACAGTGTTGCTGCCTGAGTAAGAAATGATAAAGACAATAAAGTTGTGCGAAATATCTTCAGCAGGTCTTGCAACATTGACTGCCCTGCTGATTATTTTGAGAACAATTTGATTCAAAGTTGTTTCATCAACAATTTTCAGCCAAATTGTTATCAAAACTTTGCCTAGTGACAATTGTATTATCAGCTGATTATTTTGACAACAATTTGACGGAAAGCTGTTGCTACCATAGGCAGCAACAGCATTCAGTAACTTGTTAAATATATATTTGTATTTATTTGCACCATAGGAAATATAGAACTAGTATTTTACTACGCTATACTTAGTACTCGCTCACCTTGCAAGCCAGCAAAAGAATGACCAGCATTAGCGTTTACGAGAATGGTTTTATGCGAACAATAGCTCACCGGCGAAGACAATAGAGTCTGAAATAATGGCGCCCGCAAATATCTATCTAAAATGGAGGCTACACTCCAAGTTAGTTAAAGTATCCATAAAGTAACAAATAGTCCTAAATTTAGCTAGAATATGGAGCTTTTAAGAATAGATGATAACTTTAAAGAGATACCGGTACTAAAGTAATTTCAAATGCTGTCTGTAAATTGTATGTCCAGTGCTGTAGCTTAACATTTTGAGCTGAATGCTGTCAGGGCATGGTAATAATTAAAACTGAGTGCCCTCATTGAAATTAGGATGGCCACATTATTCTGCTATTGGACAGACACAGAAAAAGTCTATGAGGGCAACTGACTGAGGAGATCTGCATGCCCATGGCAATTTTCACATGCATTTACATAAGGGCATGTGCTAAGTTATAACACTGGCCTGGTATGGATAGATGATTATTTTATGGCGGATTCAATAGCATTCATATCCCACCATATTCCTTTATCTGTATTGCAAGTATTTTCTTTTTATAATCACGTTATAAATGTTGAAGACTAGTTGGCGCCATTTTGTTTCCTCAAGGGATAGTGTGTAATATCTTGTACATGTAGGACAGTTTTCAGTGTAGTAATTAACATTTTTAAAACTATTTTGAAGCAGCTTCAAGTCAAATTCGTTTCAAAATATTCAACAGCTTACTTGGATGATTGTTTTTTTGCCAAACTATAAATGGTACCTCAATGAACGTGTATATACTGAGGCAAACAGCTTAGGTTATTTATGATTGGTTGAAAAAGAAATAATGACCGCCTTCATAGACCGGAGAACATTTAGCGACATTTAGCTACATGTATTATTAGTCTGGATATCTTTGACAGTATGATAAAAAGCTAAAATGGCATGCAGACTTAAGGGTTAAGCCGGCCAGAACCAGCCTCTACAGTGATCTGGGTAGATGTCCATTTGCAGGCCAAGATCAGACAATTTTTGAAAATTTACCGCTCAGATATTTTAGTGGTAATGTTTCAAAAATAGTCTTACCTTGGCCTGTAAATGGACAGTCAGTGAACAAATGTTTAGATTTTCTTGACAAAAGGGTTAAAATGCATATTTCAGGAAGAGAAGTCGGCTCGTGACATGGCTGTGGAATATGGCCATACAGAGTGTGTTGAGTTGCTGGATGAGTTCTCTGACTCTGAGATCAGTAATACCTCAAATGCTGATAGCTTATACGTCTGCACTAATGGCTGTGACTCGGAAGGTTTGTCAATAGTTCCATGTACATGCGTGAATGTTGCATCTTGATAATCTGTGTATTTATCTGCATACCTCTACAATAAAAGTCTTGGCCTATCGGAAGTAATATGTCATTGTCTATCATAGCAATCGTGTAGCTGTGTGATATGGTCTGTTCATGGTTGGTATACACACGTCCTAAGACCCAATGTAGTATGCGATGGTGTGTGGCGTCTGTCTGTAAAGCAAATTTGTGTCCAGGACAGATCACAAGGCGTTTTGAACCTACATTTCAAATTTTTCTTCAAGTGGACGTATTGGGTGGACATAAAGTGTAACTTTTTCTTTCCGTTGAGATGCGTCCATTTTTGCCAGCGTTATCTCGGTTAAGCGGCTTAAAATTCATCAAAGATATGCATAACCCCGCTAGGCAGGTCTCATGTAATAGAATGCAGTACAATAGGGATTACCGGTAGTATGACTGTATCTCGAAAACTACTGATCCACTTTGGCTCCAATTTTAACTCAAGGAAGGAACTTGCTGTGCAATAGGATTTCCAGACATTGGCCATGAGCCGGATATCATAAGAGAACCTGGATCGGATAAAATTATCGAGCTCTGGATATCTCAGAAACTGCTGTTTGGATTTGACTCAAATTATAACATAGGAAATGGTGTGCTCATACGCTAAGATTCCACAACTTTGTGCGTGATCCGACAGGATCCAGAAAAGTTGGAAAAATCTTAATAATGCAGCTATTGAGATTCTATCAACTTTGTTTTCTATCCCTAATCAGCCCAGTTTCATTGAGATCACTGCCATAATGGCTTCCATGGACTCTGAATATGTGCAGTGTACAGTACCAAATTAAATCTCTAACATAACCATGGAACTTTAGATATGTTATCATGTGTGGTTTTAACCCGCTCTTGTGTCAACAGCGCCTCAATGCACTCACAATACTACTTGATATAGCAATTAAACATTTTGCTGGTCAATATTTTTATCCCTACGCTTTTCGAAGCCGGCCGTCTGTGCACTTATCGATTGTAATGCATCTCCTTCTAGACCGTTTAAGATAGATACTTGAAACCTTGGGGATGATTATACCTATGAGGAAGGATGTTCATGACACTTGGACTGGGCCCAGGGGTGAAAAGGTCAAAATTGGCCAGTAATTATCGATTGTAATGCACTACCTCTAGACCATTTCAGATAGAAACATGAAACTTTGGGGATGATTGCACATATGGACAGAGATATTCATGACACTTGGAATTTTGGCATGACCCCCAGGGGCAAGGCCCTGGAGGTGGGAAATATGGGGTCCAAAGGTTGTCATGCTGCATATCATTTTTAAGCCAATGATGAGTAGTCTACAGTACAAGGAATTATTTTGATCTTGAAACTGAGGGTAGGGGGCGGGGTCAAAAGTGGGCACCATTCGATTGTAATGCAAATCCTAAACCATTTCAGATACAGGGGCACCTGGGGGTGGGAAATTTGGCGTAAAAGTGAGGGTAAAGCTCTAAGTGATAAATGCTTGGGGATTTGTGATGGCATGACATTGACTGCGCATTCGACTATTTTTTGTAAATTTACCACTGAATTTTCTTTCGACGGCTTGATCATTAAAGGGGTACTAGTAAAGAAAATTAAAGTTTTTACTTAACCGGTGTATATCTGAAGGCCGAGAGAAGAGTATTTTTGACAATTTAACACTTGAATGACTGGCTCAGTTATTAAAAAATACTCTTCTCTAGACCTTTCAAATAGCCATGTCTTAAGACTGATGCAAAGTTGTTTTTTGGTCAGTTTGACCATTAAAGGGTTAATTTGACACAAAAGGGGTTAAATTGTTCATTGAAATAATGCACAGTTAATCTGTTTGTGCTGATATTTTTCTGTTTAGTACTGACAAAGGCATATGAATAACCCATCTTCCTACGGGAGGTGCTATCTAATTGAGAGATCAGATCTGTTACTCAAGTATCTTGACGTTATAATCAATTAGATCACTATATAGCTGATGTCACAAATAAAATTACGCAGCTCCATCACAAATATTGAAAATTTAACACTGCAAAGACTGGCTCGATAACCGAGCCAGTCATTCTAATGGTAAACTTTAAAAAATAGTCTTGTCTTGGTCTGCAAATGGACATTTTCTATGAGAAAATTAAAATTTTTTTGAACAAATTTGAGTGTTAACGGGTTAACATGTATGTGTTAATTAAATTAGGCTTGCGCGATTATTGTTTTCAGTAATCACGATCGATTATTTAATAATAATCGCGATTACTCGATTAATCAGCTTGAGTACAAATTACCCAGTTATAGCAGCAAAAAAGCATATCAATGACGAAAGCTGCAATGGTGTTGAGAAAGGTCGATTTGCAGGCCAAGAGATTATTTTTGAAAATGTATCACTGTAATTCTCGAGCCAGTCATTCCAGTGATACATTTTCAAAAATATCCTTCTCTTGGCCTGCATATGGACATGCATTCGCTGAGCAAAATGTAAATTTCCGTGACCGATCGCAATAAAGAATAATTAAAAGGTAGGTTTTGAAATATTTTATGCTGTAGAATTATTCACGATTATTTGATTAGTTAATTTTTAATCATATAAATTCACGATTTAAAAAATAATAGCAATTTTCGATTTAATCGCGTAATTGCGCAAGCCTAAATTAAATGGCTACTAATTTATTGATTCGGAGTATACATGCTATATATAGGAATACTTATAGTTTCATGAATAATTTTGCCCATTAGAGGGATAATAACAATATGTGTTTTAGAATATTTCAGTATATACTCTACAGTACAGCTCATAAATACGTTAACATAATTCCAAAATGACAAACTGTTCTTTTGAATATTTTGAATATAATTGGATTGTACTGCTGCCTTGATGCTTTCACTGACGAATCCCGGAAAATATATATTCTTTATACTATAAAACTTATTCTGTTGAATATTTTTAACTTAATTTGCCTGGATGCCGTAAGTCAAATTAATTTCAAAATATTCAACAGTTTTCCTGTCTGGTTGCCTTGAAAATGAGATATGGTGAATTCATCTGTGAAGGGGTTAATGTCTTCCAATCCAATTATGGCCAAAATTGTCAAAAATATGTTTTATTTGCTTTTGGAAGCATGTTAAGGGGTATAAGTTATTTCTAAGCCAGACTAGATGAAGCAGTAAATTTGTTCCGAATATCTGTCTAATTTCTTGTACATGTTACAGGCTGGTCTCCAAATTCCAGTGATCTCTCTGGTGGTAGTAAATCTCAGTCATGGAACTCGGACAGCCCATCATCTTCTGTTCCTGAATGCGACATGACATCTGAGAGCAGAGGTATTAGTCTGTCCACGCTATTGAAGGAGAGCCTTTCATTAAGCAAGCAACATGGTCGTCGTAGTTCACTGTATATGCGTGAGGTAATAGCTGTCGATTAACCTTAAATTTGTATTCAATTTGGAATGTGAATAAAGTTGAATAAAGTTGGATAAAGTTTGATTTTTACAAATTTGAAAAAGTACTTGAATTTTGGCATCAGTCTTTGACTTGAGATTTACCTTGAAAAGTTTGTGAAAATGGCAGTAAGGCCTTGAAAAGTACATATACTTGAAAAGAAAAGTAAATCCACTCACGCTTTTCCCGTGTTACGATAAATTGATCCATGTATTCCCTGAATCTCATTTTCTAGAAAACTACACTCGGGTAAGCTGTTGAGTATTTTGAAACTAGTTTAACTGGGCGCTGTTGCAGCAACAGTGTCTAGCCTAATTAGTTTGAAAATATCCAACAGCGTGTTTATTAAATGGTATAGACATACGATACGTACAACTTGACAAACTATTAACTTTAAGCGTTTATGGCCGACTAAATTATGCCATGACATAATTGATTATCACATCATCATACATGTGACCTTAAAGATTATAACATCATATGATTGATCGATAAACTGGGCTCATCAATTGTTCGGGTGATTAGGATAACCGAGCCAGTCATTCCAGTGGTAAATTTTCAAAAACATTCTTCTCTTGGTCTGAAAATGGACATTTTCTTAGAAATTAGTAAAAATTTCTTTAACAGATTTAGGGTTTAAAGGGTTAAGCAGATTGATTGCGTCAGTGTCAGTGTCAGTGTCAGTGGGACAACTACATTTATAATGAATGATGTGGGAAATAAATAATTTGGATGTGCACCAAGACGAGTGTGTGATAACCACTGTAGTGTTAATATATACACATGCATTCTGGTGTGAGCGTGTGTGCACTCCCTGGGAACTTTATTGATTTCAGATAGGTGTAGAACTTTATATTTGTACTTTGATAATGTTCAACGTAACAGTATCTTGATGACAACGTTATTGTGAGACACTCAGTATATCCGGCGCGTCCTCATTAGCTGCAACCACCCCCACCCACCCTCCCCCCTCCCGGCCCACCTAGCGGGGCTTATTATGCTTTCTTCCGCACATTTCAGAAATCTTGTCCCACAGTTTTAGAGAAAATTGTGTGAAATTTGACAGGATGATTGTACACTAGCAAAACATGTGCCTAATGTTGAAATACTTTGTATCAATCCATCATGTACAGTCGTACATACATCTGTCTATCCAGTACATCCCGCAAAGGTCATCGCTGAAACTCCTACAGTTTGAGAGAGAATTGGAGGAAACTTGACAGGATGATTATACACCGCTCCAAAATATGCCTAATATTACATTTTTGCATATTCCGTCATTGTACATACAGGTACATCTGTCAAAATAAAAGAAAACAGAAATGTATAAAATAATACAAAACCTGTAAGGTATGTAGCTCAGTACACATCAAAGAAGCATTAATACACAGGCATCTACTGTATTTTCATATCCGTGTTCTAATTTATCATCCAGACAAATCTTGCATCATGCATTCACTTTGCTGTATTGAAAAACACTCGCGTTGAGGATGTAGGCCTGCATGTGTTGACCAATGCAAAAAACTTTAGCGATTGTCACATCTTGTCAAGTTTCAACCCATCTATTTCAATACCATCCATCATACAGGAAAATGATGGATATTTGACGATAATTTAAGCTTAGAGTCAAATTGTTTTCAACATACTCTCCATAATATGTCTTAAAATATTGAGATTTGTTTTCTCTCGTTTGTGGTTTTGAAAAGGTTAACATCTTCCCGTCTTTCCAGGTGGAACAAATACTGGAGGACATGATGTCTAGTGGTGAACAAATCTATCTTGATGTCACCTCACCAGGCCACCCTGTTTTAGACATCAAGCAAACCAGCCACCACAGTCACGGCCAATGTCAGAATGCTAACTGTAAAAAACCTCAATGTAAAGCCAGTCTGGACAAAACACTAGCTTATTCTTCACGCAAAAGCCATTCTTGTGAGTACATATCACATTCATGAAGTTTAAAGGTGCATATTCACAGTAAAATGTATGAAAATAAAATTGTTTGAATTATACACTTTTGAGCCACTACTGTGAGCCTATATGTAATGAAACGAAATAAATCTTAACATATGATGATTCCATTCCATATAAATTAATATAATTTTTTAAGTTGCGAAATTGAAATAGAGGCACGGGCCTCGCAAGATTATTGGTTAATAAATATAACTATATAGAAAGCAACCAATGAATCGCAAGGAAACTACCGACAGTAAAGAAAATAAACAATGTTAATTTTATGAATGACGTAGTAGTATCTCTATATATAGCATTTGTAGTATTCGTAGTAAAACTAGTAACACAGTGGACCGATTGATGCATGCTGATCACAGTAAAACTTTTTACCATTCACTATTTAAGCCAGAGAAAACAACCATTAGTAATTTTTAAATAAAAATTGTTAACTCTTTCAACTGAAGTCATAGTATCGCAGTAACTCAATTTCATCTTAATAAGCTGTTGAATATGTTGCAAGTTTTTAAGGGGTGGGGGGGCCCCCGTTGCTCACAGCTGCCGTAGCCTGCAACAGCTTCCAGTTAAGCACTAACACTATTCAGCCTTCTTACATTGTATTGAATGATGTGTACTTTGTTTAGCTTACCAGTTGAAAGGGATATGTAATGTAGGTTGGTAAGTTACAAAATATATGTTAACCCTAGTCAATGAAATCACAGTATTCATGGGAGGTAGATTATTGATTTTTTTGAAAATAATTTGACTGGAATATGTTGCTGCCTTAAGCAGCAACAGCTTCCAATCAATGTAATTGCCAAATCTGCCAATACGTATTATTTTAGGTTTCCTATACTCCCTGACCTTGGCCAGAGCCAGTACATGCATATTGTGAATCTGACATATGTTATACTGACAAATAACAATACTGGCTACTGTAGACCTGAAGACTGATACACTATCCTCAATAACATTCTCAGAAGTCCAATATTAATTGTTCAACCATCTGTTCATGTCACATTTGTGCAATTTGTGTAAACTACGTGTAGCATATTACACGCCTTACGGACTACAAATTTTTTAGACGGACTACTGATTTGCCAAGTCTGGTAGTCCTTCGTCCCTGTTGGAACACCAACCAGTTTCAACACAGTTTGTTTGCTATGCAAGTGCTATGAACTGCTATGCATTATTCGATGTGTTTAGCAGTTACTGCTATGCAATTTCTTTCCAACGAAATATTCCCTGATTTATATGGAATGGAATCATCATATGTTAAGATTTATTTCGTTTCATTACACATAGGCACATAATTTAAGCTAATAAAAGTATGCAATTTGAACAATTTTATTTTCAATCATTCTGGTGTGAATACGCACCTTTAAGGGAAAATACAACATTTAATGTGAAGTACAATATATCAATGGAGGTACACTTGTAGCTAAGCTGCCACTTTTTTACACTTATCGGCATGGTTGGAATCGATTTGAAACTGTGAAATCTGATTTCCTAGAATTTTGATTTCAAGGTAACTTTACAGGTCAGCTGTACAGCTTCACCAGATACCGGTATTATATCGAATACCGGTATCATAGCTACACCGTTAGTCATATCGATATGATTTTGCTGATACCTAAATATCGAGATATAACATAAAACCGTTATGACATTCTGCTTAGGCAGATAATCTGCTTTCCATCAACAAAATGCAATAGTATATCTGTCTAACGAGATAAGCGACTGCTCTTTGTATGGGAAAATGATATTTTACCTGTATTTAGCGACCACGCTTAAAGTTTTCTTATTTATCCGTATCTGTCAAATTGTTGTATGGAGGCTGGAGAAATTGATAAATTAACGATTACTGCTACGAAAATTGTCTACTTATAAGAATGTTAAATAGAATAAAACTTATTTTAATTAACCTCATAGGACCAAGGGATGGGTAAAAATGTCTAAAATATATCTTTGCGCTAATATTTAGCTCGGGCCAAGTGAGCTTATGCCGTGGCGATCGTCCATTGTCTGTCTGTCATCCGTCCATCATCTGTCAACTTTTGCTTTAAAACACTACTCATTAACCACTAGGCTGATTTCAACCAAATTGGACTGGAAGTACCCTATAGTCGTAGGTTCCAGAACGTCCATTCAGAATTTTGATTCATAAATTTTTTTGGTGAGTCTTAGATTTTATGAAACATGTACCGGAAATCGTCAAATTGCAAATTTAGCAGAAAAATCCTATGGCCATAGGCTCTAGAAGTTTCATTCAGAATTTTGATTTGTCAATGTTTGGAGTGAAAATCTGAGCTTTTATGAAAAAGGTACCGGAAATTGTCAAATTACTTCTTATCATTCTGATGGATTTCAACCAAATTAAGCTAAAACAATCCGATCCTATGGTCATAGGCTCTAGAATTTGCATTCAGAATTTTGACTCCTCAATTTTTTTGGTGAAAATCTTATATTTTATTAAAAATTTACTGAAAATTGTCAAATTGCTTTTTCTCCTTACCATTTTGATCGATTTCAACAAAGTTGGGCTGAAAGGATCCTATTGTGATAGGGTCTAGATCTTCCATTCAGAATTTTGATTCGTCAAACTTTTGGGTGAAAATCTTATTTTATGAAAAATGTAGCGGAAATTGTCAAATTGCTTCTTCTTAGCTTTCTAGTAAGTGATTTCAATCATATTGGGCTGAAAGGATCATATGACCATAGGCTCTAGAACCTACATTCAGAATTTTGATTGATAAGTTTTTGGGGGGAAATCTTAGATTTTATGAAAAATTTACTGGAAATTGTCAAATTTCTACGCCTCCTTAACCGCTTGACATTTTCAACCAAATTTCACTAGATGTGTTCTATCATTGTAGGCTCTTGAATTCTATTCTGAATTTTGATTGATCAGTTTTTTGGGTGAAAATCTTAGATTTTGTGACCAATTTACCAGAAATTGTCAAACCGTTGTGTCTCCTTAATCATTTGGCATATTTCAACCAAATTTGGCTATGGTGACCCTATTATGGTAGACTAGAATTCCTATTCAGAATTTTGATTGGTAATTTTTTTGGGTGGTCATCTTGGACTTTCCGGAAATTATCCATCATATCTATTTAAATGCAAATGGTTCAAATGCTAAAGGTCTAGGTGAGTGCCACAGGCCTTTGGGCCTCTTGTTTATAATTTCAGCCCATTATTTGCTAGAAGATCATAATTTCAAATGAATAGTTGGCATCATAATATTTTATCTATCTATCTCAATTACTGCAGCCTGGTTAACTTTAGAGATTTTGCGGAATTGTACAACTTTGTAGTGATCGTCAAACGGCCCAAGTAAAGAGGAACCGACGATATGACAAAAACTTCTCAATCACTGCGAACTCTATTCCCTTCTTATGTTTGGGTGTTGCTAGATATCGATCGATATGAGCTACTCTAACAGTAGTTAGGCCTATGTATTCTCGGCATATATGGTGGTCTATTTAGTACATGGTATAATGGCTAAGTTGTACGTCTGCACGGAGATTTCCACGATTCCTGGTCATGTCGTCCCAGTGCAAATTCATGCTATACAGGTTTTCGTGAAATGTTTATTTATTATTCTTGCGCATATCAATACAAGTAGCCAGAAAAATTAGTAAAACATACTAGGTTTATATCCATTATCCAAGTTTTTTTATTCATAACATTGATACTTGTCAGTCAAATATCAACAGGTTTAGCTGTTCACAAAGTCTCATTAGGCAAGTTTATTTGGGATGAGATGGTCACTGGTTATCTTGCATCTCTACGCAGGTGTAATTTTGTGGCAAATTCTAATCATTTGTACGGCCAATTTTGGGATCATTTAAGCTGTTTTGGTATATGATTTAACTGAAGACAGTTATAATTTAGTGTTTAATATCAGGATTCATCTTGGTGTTATTGTGGAAATTGAATTTGTTATCATACTACCCAAGCTCACTTTATTTTGCCCATCGCAACAATACCGATATTAAAGGTCTTCCGGTATGGAAATTGATATCGAAACCGGTATTCATCTTTCTAATACTGAAACTCCCTAACTATTAAGCTGAATATTGAATATTTTGAAACTAATTTGACTGGGAGTAACAGCTCCCTATGGCAGCAACAACCCCCAGTCAAAGTATTTTCAAAATATCCATCTAAATGTTTATTAACCCTTTCATGATGAAGCAGGCCAAAACCATTTTACCTCTGAAATAACTGACTCAGTGACCGAGCCAGCCATTCTAGTGGTAAGTTTTCAAAAATGCTTCTCTTGGCATGCAAATGACCATTCAATAAGGAAATATTTTGATTTTCTTGACCAAATTTAGACATTAAAGGATTAAATTGTAAATCCATCAAAGACATACAATTGAGACACTAGATAGATATTTCATGTTTCATAATTCCCAGATTGCTTAGCTAACATCAGCTAACATGTGATGTTTACGTCGGACGCATGAGTGCCAGATAAGATCCCTCCATTTGTTGCTACCTTGAAAGCACTTAGCGCGCATCTACTGCGATTATTCCAAACGCCTCCTGCTATTATTTAGCGCTTGGAATGGAGGGATCTGATCTGTCACTCAAGTATATAATGCCGTAATCAAATACGTTACTTACATATTAGCTGTCGTTACAATCAAGATGACGTTGAGTTTTTCATTTTGAAATTGGCCAGGAAATGTTCATCGAGTTTACGAATAGTTTGTCTAATAAATTTACAATTAATTAAAGAAAAAAATGTTGTTGAATATTTTGAAATTAGTTTGACTAGGTTCTTTTGAACAGAATTCAAATTACCTTCAAAATATTTAACAGCTTACCTATATAGTTACCTTGAAATTGGAATTCAGGATTCAAAGTATATAATCTGATTCTAATAAAAAGTTGGCGGAGCTTAGCTAGAAAGGGGTATATCCTAACTTTTTAACCTTCAAATTTGTTCTATAAAATTGAAATTTTCTCATTGAAAATGTCCATTTGCAGATCATGAGATTATTTTTGAAAATTTTTCACTGGAATTACTGGCTCATTTATGGTAAATTGTAAAGAATAGTTCTTGTCTGCAAATGGACATTTCTACAGACAAGTGCAGAAGCCGATTCTGGCTGTCTTGAGTGTTCAATGTCTAACAGACACCTAGATATAAATGACATCGCCAAATAGAAGGAGCTAAATTAATGTATTTGCTCCTTCATATAAAGGACAGCTGTCACCTGTTCATAAATAACAAACAGTTTTCTATAGTCTGCATAGTATATTAAGATAATTAATAGACAGGTTACCGGTTAATTGTCAAAGGTGGTCAAGAAAATTGAGAATTTTAATTAGTGAGTGTCCATTTACAGGCCACGAGAAAATGACTTGAAAATGTATTTCAAACAGTCTTCTCTTAACATATGAACTGAGATTCCTCATGACCACTTGAGCGGCTGGCTTTGGACGGCTTGACCAGAAACCCTTTAATGGTCAAGATCCATCAAGAAAATGTCCCTTTGCAGACCAAGAGATGACTATTTTTGGAAATTTACAACTGATATGACAGTTGAAAATCTTCAAAATTAAATAGTCATGTCTTGGCCTGCAAAGGGACATTCCTCAAGACCACTGCAGGGGCAGGTTTTGGCCGGCTTGACCGTTAAAGGTATAAATGTGCTGTAACATTGTCATGAGTTTATCATATTTGTTTGTTGTTTTGGGAGCATTAGTACCTACATATTTATAACCAGTCTTATTCAGTACTGGTAGTTATGTTTTTGTGCTATTCTTCCGCCTACATAATAAATCCTTGCATGTACATAGGCCCTGATAATCTTGTCATTGCAACTCCTACTGTTTGAGAGAGAATTGGATGAAACTTGACAGGATGATTGTATACTGCCCAAAGATCTGTCTACTGTGAAAAGTTTGCATTGGTCATGTGTGACTGATTTAGGATGCTGTAGGGAAAACATGGATAATCTTCAGTAGGTACATCTCAACGCTGATCTTGTGGGTGTGTGCAAATACCATGGAATTTTAGTATGTACGTCCCAAAGATCTTTACGCTGCAATTCCTACAGTTTGAGAGAAAATTAGATGAAACTTGACAAAAAGCATGTAATTTAGGTATGTAAATCCCAGAATCTTGATGCCGTGGCGCCTCCTACAGTTTGAGAGAGAATTAGATGAAACTTGACAGGATGGTTTTACAGTACCATAGATGTTCCTAATATGAACAGGTTTTACATTGGTCATGCATGACTGATTTTTTGTGGGGAGGTGGGGGGGGGGGGGTTTCCAAAAAATGGTGAATCTTGGTATGTACGTCCAGTAAATCTTATCGCTGCAACTTATACAGAGGCAACTCTCATGTTGGGGATGTAGTCATGTTGAGGCGAAGGTGTACAGTACAGCTCATAACAAAATTAACATATTTCCAAAACAAAAACAGAAACATGTTAGTACAATTTTAAACACAATGTAGGAAATGGTCTGTTGAATATTTTTGACTTAATTTGATTGGAAACCATTTCTGCCTTCGGTAGTAATGTTTTCCAATCAAATTAAGTCAAAAATATTCAACAGTGCATTTTATTTTGTTTTGAGAAAAGTGATTCTACTGCACATTATCCTTCTTAACTGATTTTCTCTTGCTCTTGCTTGCTTTACAGATATCTCACCGGAAGATGTGAAGAAAGCTAGCCGCCACCGAGAAATAACTCCGGAAATTGGTAGTAATGATGACTCGTTCATCACTTGTTGCAGTGATCCGGAACCGATATTCATAGATGACACCAGAGATCCGTACAAACCGACCTCTACCATCGGCAATCATGATGACACTCTCAGTACAGAGAGACAGACTGTTTCACGAATTAAAGATGGTCTGCTAACAAAAACTAAATCTAACAGTTATCTTGGAAATAATATTCTCCGCGATACTGAAGAAACGAAATGTAAAACCAGTTTTTTATCATCCACCTACTGTCGCACCTGTGACGAGGCACTAAGCTCATCTATTGAAGAAGAAAGCAATCATATCACTGTCAAGACGACATACCATAGTCCTATCCACATGTCACATCAACAATGTAAATCATCATCACCATCATTAGGCTCTATCGCTAGCAAAACAAAATGTACAGAAAACTGGACAGATGAGTGGCCTTTTTACCATGCAGATGAGTCTAGACGCTTCTCTGGGGACCATTACTGTCATGGACAATTCAGGGATGATGACCAGAATTTGGGGAGAAATAATGTGAAGCTTGAGAAAAATATGACTCGGGAAGCAAAACATCCATCCTGTAGTAACCATGACAGTCGCATCTCACCCAGAAATACAGTAACTACATCACAAGGAAATCCGAGAAAAGATGAACAACCATCCAACAGTCAAATACCTTTCAGATATTATTCTAATTCTCCCTATCACTATACTGGCCATGTTAGTGATATCTATGAAAATCCATGTGTTAAGGAAACTAATTGGATTCCGGGCACACCGAATCAATCAACTCATTCTAAAGATAAACAAAGTAAGGTAATCGATAGTAGTGCTATTTTATATTCAGCGACTCCATCACCATACAGGTATGAAACACCGAAATCCTCCAAAGCTTCTATTCGTGCTCAAAAGGTGAAACAAACTTCAAATACTGAGCAAACTGTGGCATCATGTAAACATCCAACTATTGCTACGCCAAATGTTTCAGTTAAACCCAGCATTAGGAAATCTGTCGTACAGATGTGTAAGGAGACTGCATATAGTCAAGACAAGCTCCCTGAATCTAGTCACTATAGCAAGCAATTACCCAGCACAGAATCGAGCACGAAGGCAGCTGTAGAGTGTTTGGATGATTCCATATTTAGTCATATCAGTACTGATGTATCCATGAGAGCCATTAATGGCAGTGTTTCTAAGTCACCACTCAGCAGTACACGGTGTAATACACCAGTTCTTAATACAACATTTACCGTTTCAAACACACAAAAGCCGCCAACAAATGATATCAGAAGATACTTTAAGACTATCCCTGAAGAAGTTATGTCATCCCCTCGTGAGGAGGATGATGTTTGCAAACATTCATGTAATGATAAATATGGCAATATCTGTCGCTATTTAGCCAGTAAGAACAACCCTCAATTGTGTAAAAATAAAGTAAACATTATGCCACAATTACTGGCCAATCAGAATCGACGTTTGTCTACGAAACATGTGGAAACGCTTGGCCAACTTCATCCTCATACTGACTCTCCTGTCTCGTCTTCACACCATGGAAAATGTGTATGTAACCTATGTATGAATAAACATAACACTAACAAGTCAGGACTTACTGAATATTTCACTGCACGTTCTCATGGTTCCGATACGGCAGAAATGCTCTCAATACCGGATTCAACGGCTATATCACGACCGGCAGACTTACTGCGTCAATCTAGCCAGCCAGGACGTCACTCTGGAGATTCTGTATACAGTACAATTGATGTTGTGGACCAGTTATATAAGGATCCAGACACTGGAGTAACATTAATCGAACGTTACTGTCCATCACAATTATCTGAATCTCGTCTGAGTGGTGGAGGAAGACTGTCATTAGAAAGCATATCTAGTTATAAAAGCAGTGATTCAGACTCCACGGTTATTTACGACTGGAAATCATTCACTGTAAGTCACAGCAGTAACAGTGGGACAACCGGCAGCCATGACAGTGGTTGTGGGCAGTCCGGTTCTGACAAATCACCCCCTAGTGATAAAGACCAGGCAGAACGAAAGATACCTGTACATTTACAAAGGCTTGATAACAATGAGCTGAAGCAGAAGCTATTCTCATTAGGTGATGACCCTGGTCCAGTGACAGAGTACACACGTAAGGCATACCTGCAGAGACTGGTTCGTCTTCAAGATGACCCGGATTTGATAAAAACAATTAACAGCAATCGCCAAACTCCATGTAAGTGTATTTGGTAATTAATAGTTTGCACTGTAAGTAAAAATGGGAGACAACTTGCTTTGACCATTCACAGATCATATAACGGGGAGATAATTTAATACATAACTGAAAAACTTAATGATGATAGCTCAATTGCACAATGACATTAAAGGCTGGCCTAGAAATTATTGAGAAATCCAAGCATGAGTCTCAATTTCAGGTGAATGATTTTTATAGGTACATGTACATGTACATGTATATACCGGTAGTAATCGCTTTGTCTGCGCATCTGTCCATGTCAAAACAGTAACCAAACTTGGTGTATGGATGTATCATCGTCTAAAGCTGTGTCATGTATCAAAAGTAGGTCAGCATGACCCACTTTTCACTGTTCACTGAACATCATACACATGTAGTTTATTTTTGTCCGGGCTGTAGTGTCAAAAGTTTTTTGTATACAGTAACCAAACTTGGTGTATGGATGTATCATCACCTAAAGCTGTGTCATGTATCAAAAGTAGGTCAGCATGACCCACTTTTCACTGTTCACTGAACATCATACACATGTGGTTTATTTTTGTCCGGGCTGTAGTGTCAAAGGTTTTTTGTATACAGTAACCAAACTTGATGTATGGATGTATCATCGGCTAAAGCTGTGTCATGTATCAAAAGTAGGTCAGCATGACCCACTTTTCACTGTTCACTGAACATCATAGTTTAGTCTTGCCCGGGCTGTAGTTTCAAGAGTTTTTAGCTCAGCTGGCCTATGTCATGGCGACAATCCATCATACGTCAATCCGTCAACTTTTCCTTTTAACGACTTCTCAATAACCACTGCGCCGATTTCAATTATATTTGCCTGGAAGTATCACTAGGGCATAGACATCCAAGTTTGTTCGAACGAAGCCGATCGGCCAATTTGGCTGGTGGCCATCTTGGATTTTGGCCAATTTATAGAAACGTCTTTAAAAATCTTCTCCGAAACCGCTAGGGGGATCGATTCAAGCTTCAGGAAATATCATCTACAGCAAGTGCTAAACCAAGTTTGTTCAAGAGAACATGATTGGCCAAATAGTTTGGCGGCCATCTTGGATGACCTAGTTTTCTCGAAAACTACTTCCCCAGAACTGCTGAAGGGATCGGGCTGAAATTCGGGAGATATGATTATTGATTAGGGACGAAGGGCCATTTAAGTTTGATCAAGGGAAGTTGATACGTAAATAAACATGGCTGCCATGGACCAATCAAAACGTAACACGTTTGGTGGCCATTTTGTGTTTTTATTTGATGTATTTTGAAGCTGAATATCGTTTTCTCACCAAAAACTCCCATACTAAAGCAATGGCAAAATTAAAATGTCTTCGAGAACCATTGGGACGATTTCAGTTATATTTGACAGGAAGCATCCTTAGGGCACAATGATCCAAGTTTGTTCAAAGGAAGCTGATCAGCCAATTTGATCGGTGGCCATCTTGGATTTTGGCCAATTTTTATAAATGGCTTTAAAAATCTCCGAAACCACTAGGGGAATCGATTCAAAACTCATGAAACATCATCTAGGGCAAGAGCTAAGCCAAGTTTATTCAAGAGAACTTGATTGACCAAATTGTTCGACGGCCATCTTGGGTGACCTAGTTTTTGTGAAAACGACTTCTCCAGAACCACTGAAGAGATTGGGCCTAAATGTGGTAGATACAATACGGTCTAAGGGCCATTAAAGTTTGTCCAAGGGAAGTTGATATGTAAAAAAAGACGGCCACCATTGACCAAAGTGTGTTTGGTGGTCATATTGGATATTTTTATTTGATGGATTTTGAAGCCGAAATTGGTTTTATATATATATATATATATGGTCAATGAAGTTTTATTGAACAAACTTCGATTGGCTCTTGCCCTAGATGATCTTTCATGAGTTTTGAACTTTTCTCCAAGCGGGTTCTGAGAAAATTTTTAAAGACGTTTCAAATCCAAAATGGTCGCTGGTCAAATTGGCCGATCGACTTCATTTGAACAAACTTGAATCTCTATACCCTAAGGATGCTTCCTGCCAAATATAATTGAAATCGACCTGGTGGTTCTCAAGAAGGAATTTTAATTTTCCCATTGCTTAAGTATGGGAGTTTTTGGTGGGAAAATGTATATATATATATATATAATTGATAATTATATATACACCTGTGCAAAAGTTAAGCACCACCCTATTTTAACGCACATGTGAGGGTATATTCATGTGCTATGAAGAAAGCAATAGCATAAACATTTATGTACCCATCCATCTTAGTGCAAGAGGTAATAATGCAACTAGAGGAATGCTGATTATGATGGTGGGGAAACACTATGTTTTTGTTTGAACTTGAAAACGAGGCCTGAATATGGTTACGTTGACACAACTGACAACTATTGCCCTACAGTTGACACACGTGGCTAGATTGTCATTAATGGTGTCTGAAAACGAAGTTTAACATCTGTGCACGAGTTTGAGACTGTCATTATTAATACCGGGTATATCCACCTTGTGCCTGGATGACGGCCTGGACACGACATCTCATGCTGGTCACCAACCGACTGATACGCCATTGTGGTATTCGTTGCCATTCAAGATGGAGTGCGTCTGTTAATTCCTGTAGGTTCTGCACAGGAGGATCCCTCCTCACCATGTTTCCCAGAATGTCCCAGATATGCTCAATAGGGTTCATGTCAGGGCTCCTTGCTGGCCATGGTAGGGTTTCGATGGCATTCTGGCGGAGGTATTCATGCACAGCTCTAGCACGATGTGGTCGGGCATTGTCATCCATGAATATAGGGTGGGTTCCAGGTGCATGATTTACAAAATGAGGGACCACATCTATCCAGTATGGAATCTTGATATCTTTGTCCATTTAGTGTTCCAGGTACAGTCAACAGATCCAGCTTACAATCAAATGAGATGCACCCCCATATCATAACGGAACCACCACCAAATGGAACTTCTTCCATGATGTTACGTTGGTCGTACGCCGTGCGTCTGGACCTCCATACACGAGTTCGACCATCTGTGGCATGAAGCCGGAACCGACTTTCATCGGACCAGTGTACCCGTCTCCAGGATCTCATGTTCCAGTGTCTTCTTTCGTTGCACCACCTCAGACGCTCCTCTTTGTGGTGTGCAGTGAGGAGAGGACGTCTGACAGGTCTCCTAGCTTTCATGCCAGCAGCATACAGTCTCCTTTTGACGGTAGACATTGACACTCTATTGCGCGTTTCCCATTGCTGGCTGAGCACTCTGCTGTTGGTGAATGGAGATCTCCTAACAAGGCGTACTAGGGCTCGATCATCACAGGCAGTAGTCTTCTTCGGTCTTCCAGATCTAGGCCTGTCCTTCACCTCGTTAGTTTGCCCATGTTTTGCAATCGAACGACTGATTACAGTATGGTTAATGTTCAGCTGTCTGCCAATCTCTCTGCATGACATACCAGTGGTATGCATGCCTATGATTTGCCATTTCACACGATCACTTAACCTTCGTCTTGCCATAGCGGTTCACAATCAAGAGCTAATTCTCTCTGTACAAATAAACCACGGTCATGAACACAAAATTCCTAATCTTGTCGCCTAAATCTGTATGTAATGTTCTACACCTCAAACTGGACTTTTACATAACTGAACACGTGTGCTGTTTCCCGCCACGCACGGACATCAAGCGGCGTGAAGTCATGCATGCATGTGCATTTCGTACTTGGAATTATGTCAGCTAACGCGGGGACAAAAAGTATGGCAGCCTAGTTGTACCATCATGTTTCTACGTTCTATTGTTTTTGCTGGTGCTTAACTTTTGCACAGGTGTATATATACATTTTCTCGCCAAAAACTCCCATACTTAAGCAATGGGAAAATTAAAATTCCTTCTCGAGAATCACTGGGTCGATTTCAATTATATTTGGCATGAAGCATCCTTAGGGTATAGAGATTCAAGTTTGTTCAAATGAAGTCGATCAGCTAATTTGACCAGCGACCATTTTGGATTTGAAACATCTTTAAAAATCTTCTCAGAACCCGCTTGGAGAAAAGTTCAAAACTCATGAAAGATCATCTAGGGCAAGAGCTAATCGAAGTTTGTTCAATAGAACTTCATTGACCAAATGGTTCAGTGACCAACTTGAATGACCTCGTTTTCATGAAAACAACTCCAGAACCTCTACTTATAGCCAATGGCCTTTCTAGTTGAAATGCCTATGTTCCAGGTCAGCGATACAGGCTCCTTGGGCCTCTTGTTTACATATAGTAACCAACCTTAGTGTATGGATGCCTAAAGGTGTGCCTAAAGGTGTATCGTGTATCAAAGGTAGGTCAGCGTGACCTACTCTTCACGGTCCACTCAACACTAAGTTATTCTTGTCCCATCTGTAGTTTCAAGAGTTTTTTGTGTAGAGTAACCAAACTTGGTGTATGGATGCACCAAGGCGTAAAGGTGTCTCATGTATCAACCGTGGGTCAACATGACCTACTTTTCACGGTTCACTGAACATCATAGTTTATTCTTGTCCGTGATGTAGTTTCAAGTTTTTTTATACACTGACCAAACTTGGTGTATGGAATATATTGATGCATTGTAGGTTATTGTTGTCGCATATCAAAAGTTGGTCAACCTGGCCTACTTTTCATGGTTCACTGAGTATGATAGACAATTCTTGTCTGGGCTTTAGTTTGAGTCGTTTGTATACATTAACCAATCTTGGCCAGTGTATGAATGCATTCTACTTGTCACTAGTATCAATTCATGGGTCACCTATTATGGGTTTGCATTGGAAATATTACAGCACAGTCCTGTGTATGGATACTGTATACCTACACACACGTAGCTTAAGCCTCACCACCCAGATGTCAAAATTTTAAGTTCTTCAAATTAAATTACAAGATGAACTGGGGTTCATTTTTCAACAAATTTGGAAGATGTTGCTGTCATAGACAGGAACAAAGTTCACTATATTGTTTTAAAATGTACCCAAGTTTCTTTCCTGTTGACACAGTAAAAGATAGACTATTGACATCAGCGTGTTAAGAGGTAAATACATAAAGTGAGATATCCACTTTGAAAGCGCTCCACAATTTATTAGCTCAGCTGGTCACCTGTTTTTATGATGTCAATTTGATCATAAAAGGATATAATTAGTCTCGCCTCATAATGGGAAGTATTGTGATCGGATCTGTCCCTGTCCATCCATCCATCCGCCCACCCCTCCGTCTGCGTATGTATGTCTGCGTGCGAGTGTGTGTGTCCGAAGCTGTGTCTAAAAAACTACTGATCCAATTTGACTCAAATTTTACCACAACGAAGAAAGTTAAAGGATAACTAATCTGAACTCTTGATAGCTATTCAGGTGATCTAATATGCCAGTCATAAACTATGCAGGTAATGTTAATCTTTTCATCATGCCGCTAAAGAAAGATATTCAGGCTTTAGTAGCTAAATGTTAGTACATTTCTACAGCCTATTATGGCTGTCATGATTTACTTTTCAACCAATCAGAAAAAGCTTAGTGTGCCTGCCTCGGGGTATAGCTCAGTCATAGAGGCGCCAGCTATAGTTTGGCAGTGTGATATAAAAGCAGTCATACAGGTAAGCGGTTAAATATTTTGAAACTAATTTGACTGGAAGTTGTTGCTGCCATAGGCAGCAACAACTTCCAGTCAAATTGGTTTCAAAATATTCAACAAGATGAATATTACATAATAAAGAATGTAATGCATTGGCACTTACATGACAGCACACATTATCGCCTGGAGGAGACAAAATGGTGGCTTTCACTGTTCAACATTTACGCGATATTACAAAGAAGATAATTGTGATACAGAAATGGGAATGTGACAGGATATGAATTATCTGGAATCTATAAACCATAATCTATCGGTCCAATATGACATTTGAGATGAGATTAGCATCGCTTTAAAGTTCAAGAGGAATGCCAGACTCTGGACGTGATGTGGATAAAAAAAACCCCAGATTCAGATCAGATCAAATTCTGGATCTAGGGATATCTCGGCAATTGCCGGTATGATTGGCTCAAATCTTAACACTGGCAAGGGTGTGACCAGGATTCCACATCTTTGGACGTGATCCGAAAAAATGTGGAAAATCTGGAAAAACGTTTTACAATGGGACAAAAACTTGAGGTTAAAGGTCAGCCAGAGATTGTTTTTGTTATGATAATGAATTCAAGGTTTCAAATTATTTCCACTTTGAATATACATTTGCATATATTTTGTAATTTATTCCATCTTTTTAGCTTATCCTCCTGAACTATGCAGTGTTTTAGCGGGTAACCAGAATGACATGGGCCTCGATGATATGGTACAGGAAATGGTTAATAGCTTTTCTAATCCATTGAGAACATGGCGAGAAGGAACGCTGAAGTCATCCTTTAATTACCTGCTACTTGATCCCAGAGTCACCAAAAACTTACCAGCCAGAGCAGCAGCATTAGGTATGTGTTTGCATTGTAAGAATTAGGCTTGCACGATTATGTGATTAAATCGAAATCGCGATTATGTTTTAAATCGTGAATTTATATGATTAAAATAATTGTGGATAGTTTCTATTGCATAAAATATTTCAAAACCTGACTTTAAATTACTTTAAATGCGATCGGTCATGAAAAGTGACATTTTGCTTAGTGTAGAGAATCGAGCCAGGCATTCCAGTAATACATTTTCAAAAATAGTCTTCTCTTGCCCTGAAAATGGACTTTTCTAAACGCCATTGCAATTTTCATCATTGATTTTCTTTTGTTGTTATGTCTTGGTAATTTGTATCCAAGCTGATTAAGTGAATAATCACAATTGTTTTTTAACAATTGATCGTGATCACTCTACGCAATAATCGCACAAGCCTAGTATGAATGTCATATGTTTATGCTAATGTGCAATTAATTTCAAAGATTAAAGTACATGTAAGCAATCTTGTGTTAAAAACCGCTAGATTCATTGCATATACTAGCTTAGCTTGAAGTGGGCGGGGCATAGCTAGCAGGGGTCCCACATCCTTGAAAATCATTGAAAAAGATTTGTGTTTTCAAGGCCTTGAATGGCCTTGAAATTAGCCAGAATTGAAAATTTCCTTAAAAACCATTGAAAAAAAAAATTGTTATTGTCCTCCTTCCGCGGCTATGGAGACCAGGCGAAACAGCCATGGAGGGAGGAATGAACAACTAGAAGAGGAGGTAAAAGAGGCTGTAACTTTTTTTTAAATCCTTGGAAACCCTTTTGTTTACCACCTTAAAAATCCATTAAAAGACCTTGAATTCCCTATTTAAAAATCTGTGAGAACCTTGGCTAGAAATGGATCCCTCTATTGGATTACCCGTAGACAGGATTTTGAAAATAAGTTTCTCACAGTCTGATTGGTCAATTGCTTTGTTTGAAAATAGTATTCTCTACCTGTTATTGTTCTGCCTTTCTCACAGGTGACTTGGAGACATTCCGTGCATTCATTGGTGCCATTTTCTACATCGGCAAGGGGAAGCGATCTCGTCCATATTGTCACCTGTATGATGCAATATCTCATTGCAACTGTCCACGAAGAAAGGTAACTATTCTTGTTTGACGATTTCTAACTTTTTAATTGAGGAATCCAATTTATCGATCAAGCATATGGTGTCATAATCAACTACTTCACATGTAGACTGGCGTCGTAGTCAATTTCATCAAAAATGCTTAATAGTCTGTGAAGTTGTACGAATTGTATGTCTACTATTTAATAAACATGCTGTTGAATATTTTGAAACTAATTTGACTGGGCAGTTTTGCTGCCATAGGCAAATTAGTTTCAAAATATTCAACAGCTTACCTGTATATTTTTCTGGAAATTGAGATTCAGAGAGGGCAGTGATCGATTGATCCCAACATCGGCAAAGCGTTGGTGGAGCTTAGCTAGAGATGTGCGGGGCATAGCTAAAACTGGATTCTTTTATTGGCAAGCTATCGAAATATGGATTCCGCACTCTTCTTGATCTTCAAAAGTGTCCATTTGCAGACTAAGGTGAAGAGTATAAATATATAGTGTGTACATGCATGTGCAAACTTGTATTAATTCCATTGCATAACATTTGCTGCGAGCCATATATTACTGCATCCATCGTCGCATAGCAGCAATGATGTAACAGTACCGCTTGCAAGGTTACTTAACTGCTGTTAAAATGTTGTAGAATGAAACACTTGGATAAATTTTAAGAGAATGCTCACAAGTTTTACAAGATCAGTTAAAAATTATTTAAGACCTGAGGTAATAAACACTGTGGCAAACTCTAGTAGTGAAACAAACCATGCAAAATGAGAAGAATGTGACAAGAATGTACGTGAAAATTCGAAATAATAGCTTATGTGATTATAAATAGAATCTCACATGAGTTGACATGACATGAGTTTAGTAAGATCTCATTTGGAACGAGATTTAGCGAGTGTGAGATTGATAACCCAATTTCTACTGAAGTGATCCTCGTCCAAGTTTGTTCACCTTGGTGGCTCTGTGAACCTTATTGATTTTGATGTCACGGTCACAGATTTTATCGTATTTCCTACTGATAGCTCATTTTCACATCATGAGAACATACTTACCTCCCTAACACTCTTGATATACTAGTATATCGGCTCTAAATTCAATAATATTCAGAATTATAAAAAGTTAGGTGCCCCTAATGGGCAGGTGGAAGTACACAGTCATGCACATGACAAACACCACCCTCTGCGCATGCGCACACCGGTACTTCCATTTTCTAATATATTGGCTGGAAGCAACTGGTGGAAATTCCTCACAGGCGCTTTCCTGAATTCATAAGAGAACAATACATCCAAATCTATCATGGCTGATGCGAAAATGTCAGAGGAGCCCTCCTCGTCATCATCCAAGGTGACATTGTTCCTGGCTTTTATTTGAGACTTGTAACTTTCATGTGTTACCGGTTTTCGTAGCGGCCGTTTTCGGCGGTACCGCGTTTTCAGGCGCTGGGAATCCTTGTAAATTTTTTCCCAGCGCCTAGGGCTAATAAACTCTTGTGTTTTATGCTTACAGGTCGGTCTTGTGTCTATACAAGGTTGCCTGGTCTTCTCTGGAAGGTGTTCACGTCCCAGGATGACTTATCATCGTGATATGTCTAAGGGTTGGAGATATAATATATTAATAAATAAAATATCTCCTTCCTTTTGTCCCATCCCCCCCTCATCAGTTCTTCTGGAAGAGGAGTCTCGGCGGATGGATGGACGTGTTTCCTGCACAAGAGGATGGTTGCCTGTGCCCAGGCTAAGGGAGTTATTAATTATGGCGCATGATTATTTGAAAATAATTACATTTTCTGCTGCCGTTTGCTATTGCACTATTTTCTCTCTTGCGTGTGCATGGGTTCTCGAGTATATATAATTTAATATTATATTAGTCGAGAGCGGAGAATGTCTGGAGATCTAGATATTTCTTACATAAATCTGACGTCCCCTCTCCTGGTAGGAGCTTTTGCATAGTGAGGTTTGATGTCATAATCAACCAGAGTTTCTCTTTCCTTGATGTCATAATCTTAGTTTGGAGAAGTCGGTGATGTGTTCATCCCCTGTTTATTAAGGAGTGTAGAGAGATATCTAGATAGTCATGTTCTTTCTCTCTCTCTCTCTTAATCTAAAAGGATCTGGTTGTATTTGGAGTTATTAACTAGAGAAGTCGCCTGTCCCGTCAGGGTGGTCGTAATAGTGGATGTCTTCTCTCGTGGTTGTTTTGGTTTCTTCTTAAAAGATCCATTATCAAGGCTTTGAGACTGTCATACTCATTGTCTTCGTATCCGTCTTTTCAGAAGTGTCCGTCCTGCCTCAAGTCTATGAAGGCTAGATTCTTCCCCCACCCTTGCCATCTGTGTTCAGCTTGTAGGCTGTCCAACAAATGTGTTATTTGTGAAAAGTGGGGGGGGGGATCTAACCTCTGAATTCTTCTCTTTACAGGCGAGGATGATGGCAGAGGAGGGGAAGAAACCAAAGAAGGACGGTAAGAAGAAGGCCTCGGAGAAGAGTGGTCTCGAGGCCTTCAAGAGTGAGTTGGTGAGTGAGATGCGCAGGACTTTGAAAGACCTGATGCCTGACATGCTTCGCGGCATGTTGCCTGGCACAGGTGTTTCAACTTCCTGCGCATCGACCTCGGTGCAGGTAGCCCCCGTCCCTGGATCATGGCCTATTAGCTCGGACAATGCGTTTAGTGATCATGGGGCGGCCGTCTTGGACCCAGGCTTGATGTTCGCATCGCCTGGGGTGCCAGCGGCGCGAGAAGCATCAGGCGGGACCCGACCAACGGGCCTGACCACGATCACTCGCGGAGTAAACTCGTCATCTGCCTTTGAGCAGTCTCCTGGTCAGTCTGGGTTAGTTTTCCTTACTAATCCAGAGCCTAACTTTCCTGACCAGGAAGATGATGAGGACTACCTGCTCAGTCCACAGGTGGATCATGAAGACATGGATGTGAGCGCCTACACTCCTCTGTTGGGGAGCGTGAACGCTCGCACCTATGGCACTGTTCCCTCGGGAGCAGGTTTCATGGTTCAGCCTGTGGCCCGCTTTGGAGCAGACGGCCGGCCGTATAAGTGTAACCCCCCTCGCACAAGCGCGGCCTTGGAGCTTGGTTTGCCTATGGAGAATGCTATGCCGGCCCTCGCGGGCCCGTATACGTTCCCTGGGCAGCCAGGTTCGTCTATAGCCTCCTCCTCGGCCATACCTGCGAATGCCATTGAGGATGACGAGGGCCCGTTGCTCGTCGGCAGTTCGCAGGTAGCCACGGATGAAGACTGGTCAGAGGCGTGTGCGTGGCTCCTCGCTGTAAGACCAGAGCTCACCGTGGACGAGACGGTCGCCGGTAACCCGCGGGCGTGGTTACAGGCGAAGCCGTTGGCCAGCACGGCTCTGTCTCTGCCGTATGCTGAACATATCTTAGATATGTTCACGGCGGCAGAGGAGTCGATCAGACCGAAAGGTCGCCTCGCGAAGGCCCCCCGCGAGGTAGCGAGGCGATGTCGGGTTACTGCCAGTCAGTATGCTCGGTATGGCCTGGCGCCCAGACCGAGCGCGGATGACCACGCCGCTCTGGGCGAAGATACGCGGCCGGGTTCCCGGGCTGACACGGGAGCCTTGTGCTCGGGCGCTATGCGCTCGGCGAATGCCGCCTTGCGCGACACCGAGGAGAGCTCGCGAGCAGCGATCAGTGCGCTGTCGCATGTCTCTCAGCTGCTGTCGGGGGTGGTGGCAGCGTCGGTGCAGCAACATCCTAGTCCCGTGACAGTCCAACGAGCCATCCAGGATGGCATCAACCTGGCGTTGGACTGTCTGACTAGGTCGGTCACGAAGTCGCTGAGGACGAGGCGCACTTTTGCACTGGACAATTTGTGCCCATCTCAGGAGCTCAAGTCGCGCTTGATGCAAGCGCCGATGGCGGGCCCTGGACTCTTTGGAGGTGAAGGTTGTCGGCACCTGCAGGAGACAGTGACTTTGGTGAACAACCAGAGGGCGCTGCGGGCACAGTTTGAAGTGCTGCGCAGGGAACACGTGCGTGTTCAGCCCTCGGCTGCTCGACAGCCGTACGCTCGTGGCGGGGCTGGCAGTGTCAGAGGCCAGCAGGCCGGCCGGTTTCAGAGACCGCGTCGGCTACGCCAGCAGCAGCGTGCTGTTGTGCGACAGCCGCCGCCTCAAGCGCAGCCTGCCAGGCAGCAGCCCGCGCACCATGGTGCGCGTGGCGCTGGTCGCGGCGCGCGGGGAGCGGCGCGTAGTAACCGGGCCTGACGCAAGAAAATTTTTTCCGGTTATCACAAGTACCACTGGGGTGTTGCCACTCGTATCAGAGACACACCCACTTCTGAAGTTTATGGGCACCCCGTCAACCCTAGGTGCACCAGTGGGAGGTCGTTTGACTTGTCACATTCAGAAGTGGGCGCGGTTAATTCAGGACCGCTTAGTCTTGCAATGGCTTTCGCAGGGATACAGTCCAGATTGGATAAGAGGTCCGCCGTTGCATTTGTCTCTGGTACCGGTCTGGACTCAAGTTCCACGAGATCCAGACAAGCGGTTGTGCATAGAAGAGGAGATAGATTCTCTCGTTCTAAAAGAAGCAATTCAACCGGCGCAGGATTGCCCGGGCTTCTATTCAACCGTGTTTCTTGTGGCAAAGAACACCGGGGGGTGGAGACCAATTCTCAACCTCAAGCCTCTAAACAAGTTTTTAGACACTCCGACTTTCAAAATGGAAACAGTGAGATCGGTGTTGTTAGGGTTAGAGAAGGGGATGTGGACAGCATCTATAGATCTCAAGGATGCTTACTTCCACATTCCAATTGCAAGGAGGTTTCGTCGGTTCCTGAGATTTGCTTTTCAGGGACGCCAATGGGAATTCAAGGTTCTTCCATTCGGCATCTCGACGGCTCCAAGGGTCTTCACTCGAGTGGTACTTGCTATCACGGCATACCTCCGCAGGAGAAATATACCTGTTCACACTTATATAGACGACTGGTTGCTAAAAGCACACAACCCAGAAAGTTTGACAGCAAATCTGGAGATAGTCTTGGAAACTCTCACAGATTTAGGCTGGATGATCAACTTTCCGAAATCAGAGCTGACTCCATCCCAGAAGTTTGTTTACCTGGGTATGTTCTTCGATCTGGAGATAGGATATGTTTATCCGTCCCAGGAGAGAGTGGAAAGTTTCCTCTCGTGCAACAGTCGTTATATTCTAGCACGGGTCTATCTGAGAATGTTGGGTCTGATGGTTTCAATGGAACCGGTCATTCCTCAGGCGGCCTTACGCAGGCGGCCGATTCAGTTGTTTCTCATGACCCAGTGGACGCAGAGTTCAGGATCACTGGACTCGCGCATTCAAGTGTTGGACCCTCTCATTCATCACCTTCATTGGTGGATGGAGAGACGAAATCTCCTGGCGGGGGTCATGCTGACCCCTCCCCACCCTCAAGTAACGATGTTTACGGATGCATCGATGGAGGGTTGGGGAGCTTGCCTGGAAGAAGCCACTATATCAGGGCTTTGGAATCTGGAACAGTCAAAGGAACATATCAACATGCTAGAACTGCGGGCTGTAGTTCTAGGCCTGGAACACTTCCTAGGGGAGGTGAAGGGAAAATTTGTGATGATACGTTCAGACAACTCTACAGTAGTGAGTTACATAAACCGCCAGGGCGGAACGAAGTCGCCCAGTCTCTGTATGATGACATGGAAGCTGCTTTGCTGGTGCATGGATCATATGATCACCTTGAAAGCAGTTCATATTCCGGGAAGGCTGAATCTGTTAGCAGACTCATTGAGCCGAAGGATGAGTATTCTGCCTACGGAATGGCAACTAAATCAATGTGTGGCGGATCACCTGTTCAATCATTGGGGAAAGCCCAACATAGATTTGTTCGCAATGAAGAAGAATGCGAAGATGACGACGTACGTTTCTCCGATTCCAGATCCAAGCGCTATCGCAATAGATGCGCTAGCTATCAGTTGGAAGAGAATGTATGCATACGCATACCCTCCAACAATCCTGATTCCAAGAGTCCTTCAGAAGATCAGACAAGAGGAATGCCAAGTGCTTCTGATCGCCCCGAATTGGCCAAGCCGATCATGGTTTACGGATCTGCTGGACCTTCTGGTTTGCAATCCGGTTCCTCTGCCGCTGATGGACGATATTATCTTCCAGGGCAAGACCCTTCACAACAATCCGTCAATGTTTCGATTGACTGCATGGATGTTGTCAAACAATCCGCAATTAAGGAGGGATTTTCTGAGCAAGCAGCCAATTTCATGGCCAGAGCCAGGAGGGGGTCAACCTCCAGAGCTTATAATTATAAAATCAACAGATTTGCAGAATGGTGCTCAAAGAGATGTATCAATCCGATGGAAGCATCTATTCAGGTAGTAGCTGATTTTCTATGTCACCTGTATGATACCTATAGTCTTCAACCTAATTCTGTTGCTGGATACAAATCAGCATTGATGACTGTTATCCCTTGCTTGGCAAAGAGGGGAAGTGATGAAGTAAGTGTTTTAAATACTCTTATTAAAGGTATGGGCAATCTCAGACCTAGAAATCCTCCACTGACACCGTCATGGAGTCTTTCTCTGGTTCTGCAGGTTTTGAGTGGTAAGCCTTTTGAACCACTTAGTGCTATATCTGTAAAATTATTGACACTTAAAACTGTATTTTTAGTGGCGGCGGCTTCAGCCAGACGCAGGAGTGAATTCATGCCTTGTCTGCTGAACCTGACCGTTATATAGTTACAGGTGAAGGCCTTAAGCTTCTACCTAGATTGAATTTCTTGGCTAAGAATCAATCTTTAAAGTATCCGGGTAAACCTATTATTTTACCTGCCTTAACCAGATATGATCCTGGTGCTAAAGTATGGTGTCCAGTCCGTGCTTTGAATAAGTACAAGAAAAGAACTCAGGTTTGGCGGACGGACCCATGTTCCCTATGGTTGTCATATATTGTACCCCATGGTAGGGCGTCAAGAGACACTATTTCCAGATGGATAGTGGAATGTATCCAATTCTGTCATAAGACAGCCACTGGAATCCAGGTAGATAGAGCCAAGGCTCATAGTGTCCGTGGTGTGGTAACTTCCACGGCATTATTTAATGGTGTTTCGATTGAAGACATTATGTCAGTAGCCCAGTGGCACTGTGAGTCAAGTTTTACCGACCATTACCTTCGTGACACTTCTAACCCACTCGCCGTCTCAGTCCTCAGGAAATAAAATAGTTATGCAGAGGTTTATGTGTGTAAATAGTTTGCCTCCTCTGCTATTTGCAAATATCACATTTGTTGGTAGGGTATTCCTACTATTAGCTGGTACACTTCTCCTCTTCCGGTGGGGGAAGAGATGAGTGCCGCGTCCAAGACATCAAAGGTCAGTGGTTATGACCATTTTTTGATTTTCTGTCTTGGTGATGGTGTCATTTTATTTTTTAATATGGTGATGGTTGATGTCTCTTAATTGTGGTTTTCAGAGAGGTTTTGAAATAGAAGCAATTCTTCTTTTTCCAATGTCTAGTAATACTTTCATTAAGTATTAGAGAACGTGCTAGTCATTTAGAGCAGCGTTTTTTCCTATACCTTCCTCAGAAAGAGGGGGGGGGGAGCGCATTTGCCTTTTGATCAATCTCTCTTCATCGGTCGATTATCCGATGCAAAATTCTATTCCTGGTTGTGGTTTCAGTCACAATTTCAGATGCTTTAAATCTCTTGAGAATTCAAAGAGCCTAGCCTCTTCGAGGGTGTGCGGGTTTTCAGGACCTTGCCTCCCTCCCACCAAAATTTACTTTCAAATTCTGGTTTTTATCAAGAGTGTTAGGGAGGTAAGTATGTTCTCATGATGTGAAATAAGTAAATTTATCAAATTTCTTTTTCACGAGTGAGATGACATACTTACCTCCCTAACAGGATCCCGGCCTCTCCACCCCACGGAGGCCTGGTCCTTTGGCTATTGAATAGTTGCTTCTATGTCAGCCAATATTTAGTAACGGAAGTACCGGTGTGCGCATGCGCAGAGGGTGGTGTTTGTCATGTGCATGACTGTGTACTTCCACCTGCCCATTAGGGGCACCTAACTTTTTATAATTCTGAATATTATTGAATTTAGAGTCGATATACTAGTATATCAAGAGTGTTAGGGAGGTAAGTATGTCATCTCACTCGTGAAAAAGAAATTTGATAAATTTACTTAGTTCTACTGAAGGTTCTTTAAATAAACTCGCATTTTTGTTCCTGTGTCTGCCGGGAGAACCATATTGATGTTGGGGTCAGAAGGTCATGGTCATGGTAGCACTGTTCATGTTGTATTAATCCATTGTTTAATCGGCCATAGATTTCAGCAAAGTCTGACATCCTTACGGCATAGAGATCCAAGTTTGTTCAAACCGAGCCGATCAGCCAATTTGGCCAGTGGCTATCTTTGATTTTGGCCAAGTTTTAGAAATGTGTTTAAAAATCTCCGAAACCACTTGGGGGATTGATTCAAAACTGATGAAGTATCATCTAGGGCAAGAGCTGAACCAAGTTTTTTCATGGAAACATGGTATTGGCTAAATGGTTTGGCGTCCGTCTTTGATGACCTAATTTTCGTTAAGACGACCTCCAGAACCATTGAACAGATCGGGCTGAGATTTGCGAGATAGATTAGGGAGGGACTAAGGGACATAAGATTTGCTCAAGTGAAGTTGATACGTAAAGAAACATGGCCGGTGTGTTTCTGTTACGATTCTTGTCAACTCTTTAGGGGACTACTTATAGCCGATGGCCTTTCTAGTTGAAATGCCTATGTTCCAGGTGCGAGATACGGGCCCCTTGGGCCTCTTGTTATTATTATTATTATTAATCTGTGATGTAAATCGCAGATTATTGTTTTCTTATCGGATCCTTCTTCCTTCTTTCTTTCTTTCTTTTTCTCGGTAACAATTTTCTGGAACTATCTCCTACAGTTTTCATCCTATCAACTTCTGATACCCAGTGGGATCTTTATTGCTATTATTTTGCAAAAATGAACTCGCCATGAAAAAATATCCCCCCCCCCCCCCCCCCCCCCCCCATTTTTTCACCCAAAATAGCCACCAAAGTGAATTTTGCTCCGATCGACTTGAAATTTGGTGAACTTCTAGCGCACATATTACCTTGATTTGGTCTCAAATTTAAAGTTAATCCGACCAACAGTTTTCGAGAAAATCAGCTTTTGGTTTCCACATATCTCCATAGTAAACCTATGGGAGCAATATTAGAACAGTGTTATCTCCTATAGTTTTCTTCCAATTCTCTTCAAACCTGATCAGGTTCTAGAACCTTGAGAGATCTAAATAATTTCTGATGAAAATTCAAATATCTCCCTTGGGGTCAAGGTCATTCACGGGCAAATCTTTCCAGTTTTCATGTTTGGTTTAAGTTACCTGCCTTTCATCAAGCAACTTCAAAGATCATGTTAGAAGATACACCTTATTTCATCTCTTTATTAGAAGAGGCCTTATACTATTTCTTCATGGTCATATCTCAGATTTACAGTTACTTCAGTAAATGTTCTCTAGTTATTATTATTATTAGCTCACCTGGCGTGAAGCGTCAAGTGAGCTTAAGTATGGCATCCATCCGTCGTATGTCTGCCATTCAACTTTTGCTTTAAAACACTACTCATTAACCACTTAGCCCTTTCAAACAAATTTGGTAGTAGGCTCCAGAGTTTCCATTCAGAATTTTTGATTCATCAATTTTTTTGGCTAAATTTTATGAAAAATGTAGCATAATTTGTCAAATTGCTTCTTCTTACCATTATTGAGCTATTTCAACCAAATTTGGCTGCAAGAACCATATGGTCATAGGCTCCAGAATGCCCTTTCGGAATTTTGATTCATCCATTTTTTGGGTGAAGATCTTAGATTTTATGAAAAATGTACAGGAAATTGTCAACTTGCTTCTTACCATTCATGCCATTCTAAGCGATTTCAACCAAATTTGGCTGTAAGGCCCCTATGGTCATAGTCTCCAGATCATCCATTCAGAATTTTGATTCATCAATTTTTTGGGTGAAAATCTGAGATTTTATGAAAAATGTACCAGAAATTGTCCAATTGCTTCTTGTCCTTACCATTCTGAGCAATTTCAACCAAATTTGGCTGAAAGGATCCTGTGGTGATGGGCTCTAGAACTTCCATTCAGAACTTTGATTGATCATTGTTTTGGGTGAAAATCTTATATTTTATGAAAAATATACCAGCACTTGTCAAAATGCTGCTTCTCCTTATCTGCTTGACATATTTCAACGAAATTTGGCTATATGGATTCTATGGTTGTAGGCTCTAGAACATCTTTTCGGAATTTTGATTGAACAATTTTTTGGGTGAAAATCTTAGATTTTTCCATAACCCTAAATCTACCGGAAATGGTCTAAATGCTACTCCTTAGCTGCTTGACATATTTTGACTAAATTTGGCTAGAGTGACCCTATCATGGTAGACTGTAGAACTTCTATTCAAAATTTTGATTGGTTAATTTTTTGGGTGGCCATTTTAGATTTCCAGAAAATTATCCATCATATCTATTTAAATGCAAATGGTTCAAATGCTAATGGTCCAGGTGAGTGCCACAGGCCCTTGGGCCTCATTATTATTATTATTATTATTATTATTATCTTTTAAGGCCAGTTCCAAGGTATCACAGATTCTTGACATTTGGAAAGAGGGTGTCGGTGTTGTTTCATTGCACTTCTTCCAGAGTGTCATACCTGTTGAAGCATATACGAGAGAAGCTTGCATGGTCGATGCCATTGGTGGGTATTTCTACAGCAATCAATAGATACTATATGTAGCCAAACTATGTATCGAGAACACAATTAACCCTTATCGGTCAAGATTTGTTACGAAAATTAAGATTTTTGCTTATTCACACCAATATGCTTGAAAATAAGTTTTAAAATTGTATCTTTTACAGCATTAAATTGTGTGCTTAGATGTAATGAAACGAAATAAATCTTAACATATGATGATTTCATTCCGTATGAATAAATTTCATATTTTTTGTTGTGAATTTGAAATAGAGGCACGAGTCCCTAATTCAAATTCACAACATAAAAAATTATATTAATTTATACGTAATGAAATCATGTGTTAAGATTTATTTCGTTTCATGCCATCTAGACCCACACTAAGCCTCTAGAAGTATACAATTTAAACAATTTTATTTTCAGTCATTTTGCTGTGAATATGCACCTTTAATGAATGCTAATTTGCAGACCAAATGGAAAACAATTTTTGAAAATTTACCACTGGAATAACTGGCTCTCTGAGCCAGTCATTCCAATGGTAAAATTTCAAAAATAGGCTTCTTTTGCCTTACAAATGGCCATTCCTGAAGACCACTGCAGATGCTGGTTTTGACAAGGCTTGACCATTAAAGACTTATTGAATCCGATGAAATTTATTTATTTTTGAACATGCAAATTTAGTTTGTACCATTTTCTTGCTGATTACCTATTGTTCATCTTGAATATAGTGCTGCTGGCAGACAAGGTATTATGAGAGCATAACAGCTTGTATACCCGCACTATTCAAAATGAATACACAGCTACTGGCTTCCTATTTCATGTCCTATAAAATCCTGATGTTTGCAGCTAGTATCCTAGACTATGTCATTCAGAATGTTCATAAGGTGTTTGTCATTAAAGGACAATTCCGGGATGATAAAAGGTGTGCTTTATTTGAAAGATTATTACATGTTTAATGAAATTGCGCCAGAATAATAACCAGATAGAAATCCCGTAACCAACTATCGCTAGATGAAGTTGGTAAAATTGACAATCTTTCGCACATCAAGGCGCTGCCATTTTATCGCGTCTTGCGACGTCTGCCCTGCACCAGCGCTATTGCTATAACTGCAGGAGCGAGGCCAATAGATGCGGGTATATATTTTAAGGAAGTATGCGTAAATGATAATAGCAAACGAACCGCTGAAATGATTCCAATGATTCTAGGATCGCTAAATAGTTGCCGACCTTGGGATTAATATGATATAGCGGTTCAAAAGACTGGAATATATAAAAAATATTATTCATCTAAGATTCGATCTGAGAATATGTTATCCTTTTTTTTGGTAAAATTCAGCATGAGATGGTTTTTGTCTCGCAGACGCTGAAAAAATGGCTATTTGCCTGACCAATTATAATTTTTCTCACGTGAATATTGCCAGAGATATCACTAAATGAATTAACATTTTTACATAAAATCTGGGAATTTTCATCGCCGACAATATTGCCCGACAAGCTGTAGTAATTTTAATAATTAAAATAATTTGATGGAATTTTTCCCGTTATGTGATAACATTGTAAAGCTTCGGCACAGCAAGTTCTGTCATTGTAGCTGTAATACTCATTCTGATATGGGATGATGGATAGAGCGCATCCTGAAATTGTTGTTTGAAATTTTGCTGGCTTAGTTTTTCCCGCATGCAGAGTGTATCTTTGAACCACTAGGCCGATTCTAACATCCCTAGCATTGGATAAATCTTCGCAGCTACAGGTAGGTATCAGAATTATTACAATCGGTTCTGTGGTTCCGGCAATAGTGTCATATATGTTTTCTTGGAATATATATTTACACTGCCCGCGACACACGCTATAACGGTATCTTGAGTCGGCTGAGTAATTTGACAATATGCACGTGTCAAGTGTGCCACTTCATTTAATCCTTATCACATGGTGTAAAATGCGTAATAGCCTACTTACAAAGATAGTGCTGGGGTACATTTTGAAAAAAAAATGTTGCTAAAACGTATTGCTGTCGTGCACAGCAAGACTTACAGCAGTATTGTTACCAAAATGAACACATTCTGATAGGATAGAGAAAATGGATTCTATGCTTCAGCGGTCTAGTGGTTAACGATTCCCCACCGACTTCGAATACTAGAATTACTTGAAAAACTTACTAGCTTACCTGGACAATGTTCTAACGCGATTACAAATTAGCTTATGTTAGGGCTCTATGCATATACATATTTACTGTCCAGCCTACGTGCTCGGCAAAGATAGCATTGGTGGGGAGATGACGTCAGGATCTCGTGAAATCTCGCTCTCGTTGCAAGAAAATGGTGCCGCCCGGGAGATAAAATAATCCTATGTTTACGATGGTATAATTACTCGTATTATTTGTTTATTGTTCTTATTTATGATCCAATATGTTAGTCATATAATAGTCCTTCAAATAAAGTACACTTTTACCCGTCCTGGAACTGCCCTTCAACTTTGTAATCATCAAGATGGCCGAGAAAATCACAATGGACCTTTCCGGTTGATCCATCCATCATATGATGTCATAATCAACTACGTGATGTGTAGGATGATGTCATAATCAATTACAGCATGAATGACTGGATTTAGTCTGTCTCAAACGCTTAATAGACTGACACATTGTACAAAAAAATGTCTACTATTTAATAAACATTCTGTCAAATATTTGGAAACTAATTTGACTGGGCACTGTTGCTGCCATAGTGTGCACCAGCACCCAATTAAATTAGTTTCTAAATATTCAACAGCTAACCTGTATAGTTTTCTGGAAATTGAGATTCAGAGACTGCAGGGATCGACTGATCTCAACACGAGTAACGCATGCGTGGAGATTATCTGGAGATGGGTGGGGTATAGCTAAAACTGGATTCCTCCATTACCAGTATTGCTTGTTATTCCTTTAATGGTCAAACTTGCTAAAAGCCGTCCCTGCAATGGACCTTTCCGATTTTAGCTATGCCACGCCCATCTCTAGCTAAGCTCCACCCACACCTCGCTCGTGTTGGGAACGATCGATCTCTTAACACCCGGACTATCAATTTCCAAAAAACTACACAGGTAAGGTGTTGAGTATTTTGAAACTAATTTGACTGGGTGCTCTTGCTGCCTAAGGCAGCAACAGCGCCTAGTCAAATTAGTTTCAAAATATTCACGAGCATGTTTATTAAATAGCAAAGAATTACAAAGACATGCAATTCATACAACATGTCAGACTATTTGAGATTTGATGACAGTCTATATGGAACCCTTTGTGACATAATGATTGTGACATCATCATACACATGCTGAGCTGATTATGACATCATACGAGGTCAGATGATGGATGAATTCTCTGGAAAGATGACTTGTTTTGTGAATTGTCTTTGTCATGTATGTAATCCAAGCAAAAACCATTGAAAAAACTTTACCACTAGAATGACCAGCTGTTATTGAGCCAGCTAAATTTCAGTGGTGAATTTTCAAAGAAAGCCTTCTATTGGCCTGCAAATGGGCATTTCTCAAAACAATTACAGACAACTTTTGACTGGTAATAGGTTAACAAGTGTGACATGCTATAGTTGTGACACGCCTCTTTGTTAGAAATGCCAAAAATTTGGCGGACAAACCGACTTATATACTAGTTGTGAGTCATAGACTGGTGCAATTATGTGATTAAATCGGAAATCGCGATTATTCATTGAATCGTTAATTTATATGATTAAAAATTAAATAATCGAATAATCGTGAATAATTTCTAGTGCATAAAATAGTTCAAAACCTGCAATTTAATTACTCTTTAATGCAATCGCTCCCGAACATTGTTATTTTGCTCAGTGAATGTATGTCGATTTGCAGGACAAGACTATTTTTGAAAATGTATCACTGGAATGACTGGCTCGAGTATCGAGCCAGGCATTCCAGTGATTCATTTTCAAAAATTGTCATCTCTTGGCCTGCAATTGGATATTTCTAAATACTAATGCAGCTTTCGTCATCCATATATACCTTTGTTATTATGTCTCGGTAATTAGTAGCCACGCTGATTAATCGCTTAATCACGACTATTCTTAAATAATCGAACGCGATCACTCAAAGCAATAATCATGCACGCCTAGTTAGTCACAAAGAATAATTCTGTATAAATACAAAATAACTTGTATTCCTATCATACACACAGGTTTAAATCGGATTACTAATGTGAAACGTGGGGATTATTACGGGCTTGCTTCCACATGGACCGCGAAACAGAAGCGTCAAGTTGGTGTTTACTTACTGCGAAAAGCTTTGCAGATTTTCCTCGCTGAAGGAGAGAGGCAGATTTGTATACCAGATATCAAAGTTGGCCAATGATGCGGCAGAATAAATATATGAGATAGTTATTGGTGTGCTGTGTGCTCAGCAGTATATATGTTAAGTCTGTTTTGTTAAGTATTCGTTCTTTTGATACTCAACTCTTCTGTGACATCATGTATAGCAGTCTCATTTGGTCAATTATTTTCAATCAAAGCAATTGGCCAAACGGAATGTGGGAAACTTATTTTCAAAAGTGAATCTAATGATAATCCAGTAGAGGGGGCTATTTCTAGCTATGTCCCACCCATCTCTACCTAATCTCCTCCCACTTAGTATATGTGTTAGAATCAATATTAACACTGAACCCTACAGTTTCTAAAATCTTAATTTTAAGGGAGCTTTACATGTAAGCTATTAAATATTTTAAAGCTAAATTGATTTGGAGAATGTTTATTAAATTGTAAATTCACCAAAGACATACAATTCATACACTTTTGTGATGGACCATTGCCGCTTTTGTGATGAAACTACATTTTAATTGCGACGTCAGCTAATGTGTATCGTATTTGATTTTGGCATCAGGTCCTTTAATGCCAGGTTGGATTCCCCCCCCCCCATTTGCTGACTATTTAAACCCGCCAACGAGACCACCCATATTTTCGAACCAAAAGATGGTGTTTATTTAACCCTTTAAGGGTTGGATTTGTTTAAGAAATTTAACCTTTAATCCTCATATCAGCCAAAAACGACTTCTACAGTGGTCTTGAGAAATGTCTATTTACAGACCAAGAGAAGACTATTTTTGAAAGTTTGGCACTGGAATGACTGGCTCAGTCATTCCGGTGGCAAAATTTTCAAAAATAGTCTTCTCTTGGTCTGCAAATAGACATTTCTCAAGACCACTGTAGAAGTCGTTTTTGACTGATATGAGGATTAAAGGTTAAGACAGTTGTTTGTAGGACTGCAGTCATTGGGCTCCTAAAGCCATATGCTATAGCAGGTCACATGTATCAGTTATATGTTAGCTGGAATCACAATAAAGATGATGTAGCCACATCACAAAATTGAAACGTTTGTCATGGAATTGTACGAATTGTATGTCTTTGATTAATGTATAATTTAATAAACATTCTGTTGAATATTTTTTAAACTAATTTGACTGGGGATGTTTCATCACCCAGTTAAATTAGTTTCAAAATTTCTACAACTTAATTGTATAATTACCCTGGAATTTAAATTCTGAGAATTCAAGTTTCAACGGTTAAAATGGATTCCAACACAAAGTACCAGTAGGTGAAGTTTAGCTAGAAATGGATGGGCATAGCTAGAAATGTATCCCTCCGTTACAAGACCACCTACCTATAGTGACTCCGTCATGTGGTCGCTTAACTCGCTAACTGTTACAGACAAGAGGCGAAAAATTATTTTTTGTTCTAAGGAATTTTCTGTAGAATATTTTGAGACTAATTTGACAGAGCTGAACATTGGCAGCAACATGTTCCAGTCAAATTAGTTTCAAATTATTTAACAGATTTCCTGTATATAGTGTTGTTGAAATTGAGACATTGGAACTTGAAGGGTTAAGGAATAATCCTTTAATGGTCAAGCCGGCCAAATCTGGCCTCTGTAGTGGTCTTGAGGAATGTCCATTTGCAGGCCAGAAGAAAATTTTAGAAAATTTACCACGAATGACTGGCTCGATAACCGAGCCAGTCATTCCAGTGGTAAATTTTCAAAAATACTCTTGTCTTGGCGTGCAAATGGACATTCAATAAGTAAATATTTTGATTGTTTTTTAATTTGTCCATTAAGGGGTTAATGACAGGTTTTGCTGTTTTCGCCAGTACAGAATACATCACTTATTAATCATGGGCATCTCTCCATCTTAACTCTGTTATATAGTGCTAATTAATCACCGGTGATAATTACTATCGTTATCCATATTGTTGTTGTTGTTGTTATTATTGTTAGTTTTTGTTACACATTTTATGTGAAAAGCCTTATAGGAATATAGATAATACTATATTCGGTAGTCTATCAGGGATAAATTTTAATTGTTTTATGAATGATTGAATTTTATGAAGAAATTGTGCGATTTGATGTAAATCTTTTTTAATTCAAGAAAATTTTTGATTAAAAATGTATTTTTTTTGGACAAATTAATTGATCAATTTCTTTGATTCATTCCATATGTAGCATATCTAGGTTATATGAAATTCCGCCTTAAAGGAAGAGTCCCTTTTGGGGCTTATAACTGGTTCAGCCATTTCACCTGATTTTGAACCAGTTAGTGGATTCAGCCCGGCCTTTGCTTTCAGCAACTGTGTGGAGGTATGTTGAACTGAATAGAGTTTTCTGGTCAGTATAAATAATAGTCTCTGAGTCGATAGATTACTTTGCTACTGGTTAGTTACTGCTGGTTACTTTGAAATGGTTTTGATCTCAAATTTGATTGGATAATATCATCATTATCACCATTGTCGTCATTATCACCATCATCATATCGCTGTCATTGTGGTCATCGTCATCATCATCGCCGTCATCATAATCATCATCACCATCATCCCAGTCATCATCGTCATAACATCATTATCACCGTCATCATCATCATGATCTTTGTGCCACTGCAATCAGTCTTTTCTGTTGCTAACATTTACCAGTGATTCTGTACATAATCAGATTATAGTGTGATATTCACACTAACTGTATATTCTAATGATTCCAATTAAATGTACCTATGCATGCATATCACGTACGCACGCACGCACGCACGCACGCACGCACGCACGCACGCACGCACACACACACACACACACACATGTTACCCCGATGGAACTAGGATAATAAGAATATGAGCTGCTCACTTATGTAACATACATGATACGGCTGACCGATGACGCGCTAAAGAATATTGCGATGTACATTGCCAAAAAATTGTGATCTATTGATCTATTGCCATTTGTAATGTATCAATGCATCGTATGTGTGTCTTACACATTTGTGATAGTATCAATAAAAATCAGCGCAAACTAATTGTATATACCCATGCACACACGCACACGCACACGCACACACGTATATGCACACACACATGCACGCACTCATGTTCACGCACGCACGCATGCATGCACACACACACACCATGACTATCATCATCGTCATCATCATCATCATGCCCTGCAAGTAAGAGCCACCGTTGCTAACATTCACCAGTGATTCTGTACATAATCAGATTATAAATGTGTTATTCACACTTAACTGTACATTCTAATGATTTCAAATATATGTACCCACCCAAACACGCACGCACCCACACTACCCTGACCTATCTAACACACGTAATAGGACTGAATGATAACGCATTGGACATGCTAAAGAATATTGAGATGTACCATGCATAAAAATTGTGACCTATTGTCATTTGAGATATATCAATGCATCATACGTCCCAATGCACATTTGTGATAGTGTCCATAAAAATCAATGTCACGCACGCATGCACACGCACACACATCGATTTTCAGACTTAGAGAAGACTATTTTTGAAAATTTCACTGAATGGCTGGCTCGATTATTGAGCCAGTCATTGTAGTGGTAAATTTTTAAAGTCTTCTCTTGGTTTGCAAATCATCATTTCTCGGGACCATTGCAGGAGCCATTTTTGATGACCGACTTGAGTGTTAATGGGTTAATGGTTAAGCCGGCCAATACTGGTCTTTGTATTGGTCCTGAGACATATCCATTGGCAGGCCATGACCGAACCAGTCATTCCAGTGGTACAATTTCAAAAAAGTATCTTCTTGACCTGCTAATGGGTATTCCATGTGATTTAACTCTGGATATGCTGAATATTTTGAAAACAATTTGATTGAAAGTTGTTGGTGGCTAAGCCACCAACAACTTTCAATCAAATTGTTTTCAAAATATTCAGCAGGACTAGAGTTATCGACCATTGAAATTATTGGCTTGGCTTGGAGTAGTATGACAGTTAATGTAGTGTTATGGTATGGCATTGCGTCATTCAACAATACACACCAGTCTATAGCCGTGATTATATATATTACAATTTTTCGCTGAGATGTGGTCACTTCCAGACACCTGGACGCTTCTTAGAGAATTGTAGACAGGGCACACACAGTATGACGATAAATCTGATTTAGAATTTTTTTTAAACCAGTACATATTACGGCTAGACAAAGCTGAACGTGAGTCAGTCGGAAGGACCATAATGGTCGTACGCCATGTACACACACACGCGATTCCATTACTGATTTGATCAGATTTTGTTCAGATCTCATAATAGCTTACGGCCACACAACAAAATCTTGAAATGTTAAAACTTTCCCGATTTGACTGTGGTCCTTTTGATTTGCTTACACCTTCCAAAATCTCACCACACCCCTACCATAGAAGTATACACAATACTGAGCCATACAAGAGTTTCCCCAGGGTTTTGTCTTACGGAGCCGGGCCGTGACCACATCCTAGCGAAAAAAGAATGTAACCCTGGATTTATCTGCACCAATGTTATCAAATTAAGTTTAGTGTTTTGAGATTTTCTTGTATATAAAATTGTGTCCATATACATTTTTTACTTTCATATATTCCATTATACATAGTCCTCCCACGATAGTGAGAGGAAAGTTAGTGCCATATAATTTTAATTAAGTGTATTTTTCAAGAAATCTATTGAAACAAAATTTGTATTTACAATAAAGAGTTAAACGTGTGTTTTATTCAGATCTAAATAATATAGTGTATTTTCATATATTGTGGAAAGAATTCCATTATTAACTCACCTGGTCTTCTGCAAGCCACCCAACAATAATTTTAATGAGAAAAAAGTCTTGACTTTTAGCCACCAACAACTTTCTGTCAAATTGTTTTCAAAATATTTAGCATGTCCGGGAATATAACCTCTGGAATATATTGTCTGCTAAACCTCAGCACTCAGATGTTAATGGCCTTTGAGATTATGCCATGGATCTGTCGGTCATCGTGTGCTGGACAAGACTACTCCTCATTAATGACTGGGCCAATTTCAACCAAATTTGCCTGAAATGACCCTTTGGTGACAAGTAGACCTCCAAACTTGTATACAGAAATGTGATTTGTAAATCTCTTGGGTGGTTGTCTTGAATTCCGATCTTATATACAGAAATCTGATTGGGCGATGGTCCAGGTGAGTGGCACAGGCTCTCTTGTGTTTTGTATATTTTAATTTTTGCTCAATTAATGTTGATGAGAAAGTAGTTTATAAGCAGCTTTTAACCCTTTCATGACAAAGCCGGCCAAAACTGCCTTCTGCAGTGGTTAGCCATTAAAGGGTTAAAGACGTTGGTATTTAGTATTGTAACTACACTTATGTTTGTAATTATAATGGCTTGAAGAAAAGCATTTACATTAAGTCAGCTGCTCATTACACCATCTTTGCTCAAATTTGTTCAAGAAAATATAAATTTTCTCATACAAAATGTCCATTTTCAGGCCAAGAGTACCTTATTTTAAAGATTTACCAGTGGAATGACTTTCTTGGTTATCATGCCACTCATCCATGGTAAATTTGCTGTAGACACATTTTCAGGCCAAGAGTACCTTATTTTAAAGATTTACCAGTGGAATGACTTTCTTGGTTATCATGCCACTCATCCATGGTAAATTTGCTGTAGACACATTTTCAGGCCAGCTTCAGCGTTAATGGGTTAACCCTTTAGTGGTGAAATTTGTTAAAAAAATTAAAATATTTATTGAATGTCCATTTGCAGGCCAAGAGAAGACTTTTTGAAAATTTACCACTGGAATGACTGGCTCGGCTATCGAGCCAGTCATTCCAGTAGTACATTTTCAAAAATAGTCTTCTCTTGGCCTGCAAATGGGCATTCACCAAGACCACCGCAGAGGCCGTTTTTTTTACAGAATCATCAATCCTTGCATGTATACATGTGCACTCACGCACGCATGCTGCTTGTAATGTATTGTGATGTATAAAGTACAGCTCAGAAATAACTTAATATTTTCAAAACAAAATAAAATGCCAGTTCTGTTCGATATTTTTTACTTAGTTTAATTGGGAGCCTTAGCTGCCTATAAGGCTGCAATGGATTCCAATAAAATTATGTCCAAAATATTAAACAGAACATTTATTACATCGTGTTCGGAATTGTACTAACTAACATGTTTCTGTTTTTGTTTTTTAAACATGTTAAGTTATTTATGAGCCGGAGTGTATATGGAAGGGATCAATGAATGCCTTGGATGGACCACCTGTATTGTCTATGAATCTGTACATATAATCATGAAATAAATATTAATGAACATGATCACTCCACCCCCACCCCCCACCTCTCCACATGCATGCACGCGCAAGCCAAGCACGTGCAAGCCCAGCACGCACAAGCCCAGAACGCGCAAGCCCAACAAAAATACTTCATAAAATGTAATTATGTTTTTAATTACGAATTTCTTAACCCTTTAACACTTAAATTTATTCAAAGAAATTCAATTTTCTCATATTAAATGTCTATTTGCAGACCAAGAGAAGACTATTTTTGAAAATTTACCACTGGAATGACGGGCTCGGTTACTGAGCCAGTGATTCCGGTTGTAAATTTTCAAAAATAGTCTTCTTGGCCTGCAAATGGGCATTTCTCAAGACAACTGCAGAAGTCGTTTTTGGCTGATATGATTGTATTGAATACATTGTGATGAGCAGTGCTGTTAACCCTTTAACGTTCAATCCGGCCAAAACTGGCTTTTGTAGTGTTCCTGAGAAATGACCATTTGCAAACCTTGAGAAGACTATTGTTTTGAAAATTTATCACTGGAATGACTGGATTTCAGTGGTAAATTTAAACAAATTGTCTTCTCGAACTGTAAACGTACATTTTCCATTTTCTTGAAAAATTTGAGTGTTAAGGGGTTAAACATATTAACCCCTCTGCTCTGATGAACATGTGACAATCCCGGGTCGTTTATTGTCTTTTAAGATTCACCTTTTTTTACTACTCAGAGGAAAAATTCTGTAATAGATTAATACGGATACAAGATCTTAAATTATCAAAACTGAATAATGCTACCGGTAATTGATGAATCAAATTAACCGTCCCTCGCCTGGTAAAGGGAAGAGGATATTGCGAGTGTTACTGTCTGTCTCTGTCTGCAGGCGTACGTTCATGCGCGTGCGTGTGTGTGTGTGTGTGTGTGTCTGTCTGTATCTTAAAAACTAGTACTACTGATCCGATTTGGTTCAAATTTTAACATAACGACGGAACTCGCCAGGCAAGAGGATTTCCAGACTTTCGTCAGGATCCAGGTAAAAGAACCTGGATCGATGAATATCTCGGAAACTGCTGGTGCGATTTTGCTCAAATTTAACACAAAAAGTGTTTGACCATCCACTAGGATTCCACAACTTTTGCTGTGATCTGAAGAAATCTGCAAAATCCGGGGGGAAATTCAGAAAATCCGAAAACTTTCAATGTGACAGAAACAAAAGGACGAGGAGATTGGTCTCGCTATGCATGTGTGCATGTTTACTATGTGAAAGCATGAGAGTGTAAATATTATTCTACTCTGTCAATCACTTGTAACTAACTATGGTCTGTAAAATATTTCTAGTCAGGAAGGATTGTTAATTGTTATATCATGTGTCTTTGTGCGATTAAAATGCACAACCAGCCAGATTAAAGTGCCATTCATAGAGATTTATATATAGCTTTTATATTATTATATTCTACTTACATTCACTTATGAGCTAAGAATTCATGATTCCATTTCCTCACTCAATCATATGACGTTGTAATCTACTAAGTGACGTGTAGGATGATGTCATAATCATTAAGTCATGAATGACTCGATTTAGTCTGTCTTAAATACTTAATAGTCCACCAGGTTGTATGAATTGGATGTCTGCTTCTATAAGTTGTGATAATTTTGTGGTATATGTATATCAAAATAATATCACACACCATATGAATAGCCTGGATGGTACTTTAGCTGGACCATTTTTCACATCAAGAGTATACTTACCTCCCTAATACTTTTGATATTGCTAAATATTGGCTTTCACTCAATAAACACTCAGATTAAAAACAGTTAGGTGCCCCTACTGGGCAGGGAGTCAGAGCGTAGTCTGGCGGATGCCAGCCCCACCACCGCGCATGCGCAGACTAGCACTTCCTCTTTGCTAATTTATTGGCTGAGAGACAACACATGCTTTCATGATAGAATCTTTCTATACTCTTTTCAAAGCTTTTTAAGACTATTAGATAGAAGTTTACCGCTGACAAAGATGGCTGAGAGAGTGACTTCGCCACAGGAGGGCCTTGGACCTTTAAATCAGGTGACTTCTAGTAAAATTAGCGAGTTTTGTCCCGTTGTAATGTGTTTCCGGGACTCTCGCTAAACGTGATAAGCGCCTTAATTAGTTGGGTTTTTTCAACTAGGTGCTATATAAGACTAATCTCTCTTTGTGTTTATGTCCACAGGTCTGTGTGAAGGAGAAATAAGGACATGACATCAGCAGAGGGTTTGTGTCTCTCCACCATGGTTCCATTTCCTACTAATACTGTTAGGTTATCTAACCAAAAATTTCTATGCCCAGTGAGTTGGAGGCCTATTATAAAGGTCTTCTCACTTTGCCCTCTTGATCCAATTCCTTCCCCTTGAGGTGGAGAGAGTTAAGAGGCGTTCAGTGGTGGAGTTCTCCAGTTCATCAGGTTGGATGGTTTGTCTAGACAAGGTGTCAGGTATTAATTATTGATATGAGAAAGGGAGATAATTAACACTATTTGCCATTGTTATCAGTATTTATCTGATGCTTGTGTAGTCGAAATGTCCATTCTGCACATGTTCTGGTTAGAGATACAATGAAACTATTAACACTGAAGACTGTGTTTTTAATTGCTGCGGCCTCGGCTAGGCGTAGGAGTGAGATTCATGCCTTATCAGCCGAGGATGACCGTTTTGTGGTTTCAGGGGAAGGCCTTAAGCTGCTACCTAGGATTAATTTCTTGGCTAAAAATCAGTCGTTGAAATATCCAGGTCAACCTATTATTCGGCCAGCAGCGAGGGGGGCGCAGGCTCCTCAGGCGCAGTCAGCCAGGCAGCCGCCCGCGCACCGAGGTGCGCGCGGTGCTGGTCGTGGCGCGCGAGGATCTGGGCGGGGTAATCGTTCCTGATGGGACGGTTACCGCGGTGAGAACCGCGCCGGTGTTTCTGGCAAAGGAGACAGTGCCGCTCTTGCACTCCTTATGTCCACCTCTATCCCTAGGTGGACCGATGGGAGGCCGATTAGCCGACCACATGCAAGAGTGGGAACGGTTAACTCAGGACCGTTTAGTCTTGCGATGGCTTTCAGTCGGGTATCATCCCGATTGGATGACAGGCCCGCCATCGCGACTGTCTCTAGTGCCGATCTGGACTCCAAATCCGAGAGATCCAGATCAAAGGTTGTGTATCGAGGAGGAAATAAATTCCCTCATACAAAAAGGAGCTATTCAGCCGGCACAGAGGTGTCCGGGCTTCTATTCAACCCTGTTCTTAGTAACAAAGAACACCGGAGGGTGGAGACCAATTCTCAACCTCAAGCCATTGAACAAGTTCATAGAGACGCCCAGTTTCAAGATGGAGACTGTGCGCTCGGTGTTGGCGGGGTTAGAGAGGGGAATGTGGACAGCGTCGATAGATTTGAAGGACGCTTATTTCCACATCCCCATACACAGGAGTTTCCGTCGCTTCCTGAGATTTGCATTCCAGGGCAGACAGTGGGAATTCAGGGTGCTACCCTTCGGAATTTCCACGGCTCCTCGGGTTTTCACCCGTGTGGTTCTTGCGATCACCGCATACCTCCGCAGGAGAAGCATAGCAGTCCACACGTACATAGACGACTGGCTGTTGAAAGCGCACACCCGGGAAAGTTTGTCGGCCAGTCTGGAGATTGTTTTGAAAACTCTCACAGACTTAGGCTGGATGATCAATTTCCCAAAATCAGAGCTGACTCCATCCCAGAAGTTTGTTTACCTGGGGATGTTCTTCGATCTAGAGACAGGATATGTTTATCCTACTCAGGAGAGAGTTCAGAAACTCATCTCATTAATTCAGTCAGTGTGCGACAGTCGTCATGTCCTGGCACGGGTTTACTTGAGAATGCTGGGGTTGATGGTTTCATTGGAACCAGTCATTCCTCAGGCCGCCTTACGCAGGCGGCCGATCCAGTTATTTCTCATGACACAATGGACCCAGAGTACAGGTTCGCTGGACTCGAATGTGTCAGTGTTGTCGCCTCTGATTCATCACCTGCAATGGTGGTTGGACACAGAGAATCTCTTGGTGGGGGTTATGCTAACCCCTCCCCACCCTCAGGTGACTGTGTATACAGATGCATCGATGGAGGGCTGGGGAGCTTGCCTGGAAGACTCCACGATATCAGGGCTTTGGAATCTGGAACAGTCAAAGGAACATATAAATCTACTGGAGCTAAGAGCAGTAGTCCTGGGCCTGGAACATTTCTTACAGAAAGTTCAGGGCAAGATTGTTCTTATTCGTTCAGACAACTCAACAGTTGTGACTTACATAGACCGCCAGGGCGGAACGAAGTCGCCCAGTCTCTGTATGATGACATGGAAACTGCTTTGTTGGTGTCTGGATCACCAGATTACCTTGAAAGCAGTTCATATTCCGGGAAGGTTAAACCTGCTAGCAGACTCATTGAGCCGAAGGATGAGTGTTTTACCCACGGAATGGCAACTAAATCAATGTGTGGCGGATCGTCTGTTCGACCATTGGGGGAAACCCAACATCGATTTGTTCGCAACGAAGAAGAATGCGAAGATGACGACGTACGTCTCTCCGATTCCGGATCCAAGCGCTTTCGCAACAGATGCGTTAGCTATCAGCTGGGGGAGAATGTATGCATACGCATTCCCTCCAGCAATCCTGATTCCAAAAATTCTTCAGAAAATCAGACAAGAGGAATGCCAAGTGCTTCTGATCGCCCCGGATTGGCCAAGCCGATCATGGTATACGGATCTGCTGGACCTTCTGGTCTGCAATCCGGTTCCTCTGCCTCTGATGGACGATATTATCTTCCAGGGCAAGGCCCTTCACAACAATCCGTCAATGTTCAGATTGACTGCATGGATGTTGTCAAGGAATCTAGAATTAAGGAGGGCTTTTCTGAGCAAGCAGCCATGTTTATGGCCAAAGCCAGGAGGGGGTCAACCTCCAGAGCATATAATTATAAAATCAACAGATTTGCAGAATGGTGCTCAAAAAGATGTCTTGATCCAATGGATGCATCTATTCAGGTAGTAGCTGATTTCCTCTGTCACCTTTATGATGCCTATAGCCTCAAGCCTAACTCTATTGCTGGTTATAAGTCAGCTTTAATGTCTGTTATTCCTTGCTTGGCTAAGAGGGGAAGTGATGAAGTGAATACATTAAATGTATTAATTAAAGGCATGGGCAATCTAAGACCAAGGAATCCACCGGTGATTCCGTCTTGGAGTTTATCGCTAGTGCTTCAAGTACTAGGTGATAAGCCGTTTGAACCACTTAGTTCCATTTCTATGAAACTATTAACACTGAAGACTGTGTTTTTAATTGCTGCGGCCTCGGCTAGGCGTAGGAGTGAGATTCATGCCTTATCAGCCGAGGATGACCGTTTTGTGGTTTCAGGGGAAGGCCTTAAGCTGCTACCTAGGATTAATTTCTTGGCTAAAAATCAGTCGTTGAAATATCCAGGTCAACCTATTATTTTGCCTGCTTTAACTAGATATGATCCTAATTCTAAAGCATGGTGTCCTGTCCGGGCGCTTCGCCGGTACAAACAACGTACGGCGGAGTGGCGCACCGATCAGTCAGCGTTATGGTTGTCATATATTGAACCCCATGGCAGGGCTTCTAAGGACACCATTTCCAGGTGGATTGTAGAATGCATTCAGTTTTGCCATAAATCCGCCACCGGGAAGCAGGTTGACGTGGCCAAGGCTCACAGTGTCCGCGGCGTAGTGACATCCACTGCCCTATTTAATGGGGTCCCTGTGGATGATATTATGTCGGTGGCTCAGTGGCACTGTGAGTCAAGTTTTACAGACCATTATCTCCGTGACACCTCTAATCCTCTCGCCTTGTCGATTTTGAAAAAATAACTAGGCATATATATTTTTGATGGGGTTTCCTCATTGCTTATATATTTCACAATTAATTTATGGAAACAACCACTAATTTGGGACTGCATCGATCTTCACCAATGGGAAGAGGATGTCAGCAGCCATTTCAACAAGGTCAGTCTTGTGTATGTGTTGTCCATTGTTGATTGTCTTGTCACGTTACCCGTTATTTATATGATGATGGTTTTGTGTATTTATGTGGTTCATTGTTGAGAGTATACAAAAATGGAGTTTTTTCGTCTCTGTCCTGTAGTACATGGCACTTGTACGTAGAGAGCGTATAGGACATTGAGGTCATTCGACTCTTCCTCCCAGGAAGGAGGGGGGGGGAGCGCATATGACATTCGGTCATCTCTCATACATCGGGGGTGTTATCCGATGGTTAGTCAAATCCTGACTGTTTTTCATACAGTTTCAGAAGTTTAAGTGCCTTAAACGCAGAAAAGCGTATAGGGATGAGCTGGTCTTTTGACCTCGCCTCCCTCCCGCCGAATTCACTGTCGAATTCTGGCAATATCAAAAGTATTAGGGAGGTAAGTATACTCTTGATGTGAAATAAACGAAATCAAGGATTTCTTTTTTCACGAGAGAGTTGATACTTACCTCCCTAGATACGGACCCGGCCTCTCCACCCCACAGAGGCTCGGTCTTCAGGCTCTTTATAGTTGCATGTGTATCAGCCAATAAATTAGTCAGAGGAAGTGCTAGTCTGCGCATGCGCGGTGGTGGGGCTGGCATCCACCAGACTACGCTCTGACTCCCTGCCCAGTAGGGGCACCTAACTGTTTTTAATCTGAGTGTTTATTGAGTGAAAGCCAATATTTAGCAATATCAAAAGTATTAGGGAGGTAAGTATCAACTCTCGTGAAAAAAGAAATCCTTGATTTCGTTTAATTCCTGCTAATGTCTATTTTTCCACAACTTTGGCTTTAATTTTAAAATATTTCTGGAAATAAAATTACTAGAGTAGATGTGACTATCCAGGCTAGGATTTTGGTATGTTTACCTAAGGCCAAGTGAACTTATGCCATGGCGACCATCTGTCGTCCATCAACTTTTCCTTTAAACGTCTTTTTTCAAGAACCACTGGGACGACTTCAGTTATATTTGGGAGGAAGCATCCTTAGGGCATAGAGATTCAAAGTTGTTCAAACGAAGTCGGTCTGCTAATTTGGCTGGTGGCCATCTTGGATTTTGGCCGCTTTTTAGAAATAGCTGGATAACCTGGTTTCCCCGAAAATGACTTCTTCAGGTTTACTGAATGAATCAGGCCGAAATATCAGAGATATGATTAGAGACTAAGCAGCATTAAAGCTTGTTCAAGGGAATTTGATACGTAAAAAAAGTCGCGTGTTTTGTGGCCACCTGGGATTTTTTAATTTGATGGATTTTGAAGCAGAAATTGTTCTTATGTATGGGTTTGGGTATTCTGATTTCAAATTTCTGATTTTTGAAACTGTTGGATAAATGGTTTGGTGACCATCTTAGATCTTTTTCCTTTTTTTACTAAAACAATAGGAAACTAAAAATGTCTACTCGAGAACCACTGGGACGATTTCAAGTATATGTGTCAGAAAGCATCCTTAGGGAATAGAGTTACAGCTTTGTTCAAACGAAGCCGATCGATTAATTGGATTTTGGATGATTTTTTGAAACGCCTTTAAAAAGAAACTTCTTTTCCGAATTCGCTGGGGTGATCGATTCAAAGCTCATGAAAGGTCATCTAGGGCACCAGCTGAAGCAAGTTTGTTCACAGGAACTTGACTGGCCTAATGATTTAGCGGCCATCGTGGATGACCTAGTTTTCATAAAAATTACCTCCAGATCCGCTGAACGGATCAGATCGAAATCTGGGAGATATGAATAGGGACTAAAGGCCATTAAAGTTTGGTCAATATGTAAGGATACATGGCCGCTGTGCTCTTGTTACAATTCTGGTCAACTCCTTAGGGTTATACTTAATAGTTGATGGCCTATGTTCCAGGCGAGCGATACAGGCCCCTTGGGCCTCTTGTTATATAGAGAGCAACGCCATTTCTCAAGATTACCACCAGTCATCCTCGCTGTAACTACTACACAATCATGCATATATTGCTTACATGGCTAATGTTTCTGTTTACTGAAGTGCTAATGATTGAGAATAGTGCTATTTAATATTGCTGTCGTTTGCTTTTTGATTTTATGAGGTTCTATCTAATAAAATAAATCAATGGCTGTAATCTGTGTCAGTTGTTGACTAGGGTAATTATAGACCCGTACCAATCTATCAGTAAATTAAATGCTGCCCCTTCATAAAGGTTTGTGGTCGCACCTATCTACACAAACAGCTTATGCCATGGTGACCGACTGTCTGTCCATCCGTCAACTTTTTCTTTAAACAACTTCTCAAGAACATGGGCTGATTTCAATTATATTGGCCAGGAAGCATCCGTAAGACAGAGATCCAAGTTTGTTCAAAGGAAGCCGATCGGCGCATTTGGCCGGTGGCCATCTTGGATTTTGTCTGATTTTTACAAATGTCAAAATCTTCTGAAACCGCTTAGTGAATTTATTTAAAACCCATATATGGCTTGGACTGAACCAAGTTGGATCAAAGGAACTTGATTAGCTAAATGGGTCGGTGGCCATCTTGGATGACCTAGTTTTCATGAAAATTACTTATCCAGAACTGCTGAATGTGTTGGGTCGAAATTTGAGATATGATCAGGCATTAAGGGCCATTAAAGTTTATTCAATGGAAGTTGATAGGTAAAAAAAACTTGACCGCTATGGACCAATCAATATGTAATGTGTTTGGTGGCCATTTTGGATTTTTTTAATTGCTGAAGTTTGAAGCATAAATTGTTTTTAGTAGCTCAGCTGACTTGCCACCGAGCTGACATAACGATGCCCCCCCCCCCCCCCCCATCCATCTGTGTGTCTGTCCATCTATCCGTCATCAACAATGGTGGCAGGTTTTGTAATTTCATGACAGATTGGCCCCAAACTTGGTCACAATGTTAATGTCGGCATCTAATATGTGTTGCAAAAATTAAACTGATACAGTGTCAAACACCAGAGTTATCACCATTTAGCTATTTGCAGTAGTAAAGTGTCACATTCATAGATGGTTTTTCCCATCATTCATTGATGGTCCATCCTGACAGTCTTTATTGCCAAAGTAGATAAGAACTTGTCTGACGTCTATACTGTTAAAACATTTTGAAATGTATTTGATTAAAAGTTGTTACTGCTTAAGGCAGCAATGACTTTCAGTCAAATTATTTTCTAAATAAACTCCAGCTCACCGTACCCAAGTAACTCAATCTCTGCTGCTAACTTGGCATGCAGCCAAATGTGCATGTGTTAAATGGATTGTGAAACCAGCTGCCTTCTGATTCTCCCTTTTGTGGTGTCTTAATACAAGTTTGACCATATATCATCAATTTTTGTTTGTTAGCACATATTATTGTTCAAAATCACTATTGCAATAAGCACTCCAGAGATTGTTGTCAATACCTCGAAAACTAAACCATTTGACTACAATCATTGGAAGTGGCACTGCTTGATGTAAAACTCAAAGATTAGTTGAAATGCCAGTGTTCCAGGTGAGTGATACAGGCCGTCTTGTTCTTATCTGGGCTGTAGTTACAAGTTTTAAGGTCGTGTCCTCACCAAACTAATAAGAGACATTAGAAGATGGCATATTCCCCCAAACACAAACATCTGTCCGAGATTTTTTGTCCGCACCATAGTTTCAAGGAGTCACCAAATTTGGTATATCGTGATCCTAATTAGTTATGGTGAAGCATCCAAAGGATATAATTTTCACCACGCATTCATCAAGTAGCTGGTTTAGATATGCTTTTTCCCTCTGATTATTTCTGTAAATTCATTTATAGGATTTTCAGTTTTCTGAACTGCTTAGAAGATCCTGTGATAGTTTGTTCCAATCCCTTATCATACTGGGAATAAAGCAGAATTTTAAGACGCCGGTTCTTGCATAATTTGGTTTGAAGTGGCTGTTGTGCATGTTTTTGGTTTTCTGAATTGGGGTCTGTAGACTGTCTAATGATATCTTTGTTTGTTGCTGTAGACTGTTGTAGAATAAAATAACACTGTTTTGTTTCCTGTCTGAAATGGTGAGAGTTTTAGGGTATCCATTATATTTGACATACTTCCTGGTTCGTAGCGAGGTGATAAATGTAGCTGCACGTTTTTGCACATTTTCTAGTTTGTCCTGAAGAGTTATTTGATGAGGGTCCCAAACTGTCCTTACATATTCCAAAACTGGTCTAATCAGCCCCATGTATGCTTAAAGTCTGATTTCTTGGGAACAGAATGATAAATTTCTCCACAATAGTCCTACGGTTCTGTACGACTTGCTGCAGATCTCAGTGATGTGATTGTTGCTGCTAAGGTCATTGGTGATTTTGACGCCCAAGTACTTTACTGATGAAACAAAATGTAGACTGGTTCCTCCTAATGTTACATTTTACTGGTTGGAAGAGCATTCCCCAAGTGGTAGTCAAGTTAGCTAGCATGTCTACGTCTTGCAGGACAGTCGTCAGCGAATAGCCTAATCTCTGAGGAAATGTCCTAGGATATATCATTTACGTGGACTGAAAACATTAAGTCAGCAACGGGCCTAGAACGGTTCCTTGAGGTATACTGATGTATCGTAGCCTAAAGGTGTGTCATGTATCAAAACTGTTGTGCCACCAAGAAAATACTGTTGGCAAAAATTCTTGTGCACTTCCAAAAAGGGCAAAGATTGCTGTGGCACCAAAAATTTTCGCTGGCCCACAAAATGTGTGCGCTGCCAAAATGAAGCACCGCCAAAAAATGTCAAAAACCACCGGCTCCACCAATGGGTGCGCCACCAAAGACCTATGGCCCTGTGTCACCAAAACATGCTGCGCCGCCAAAAAAACTAACTTGCATGGCATACCCAAGCCCAGTCCCCATCCAAAAAAATAGTGTAAAAGAGCTGGCACCAATGAGCACCAAAACAACAACAAGCAGAAGCACACCCATCACCCAGCCCCAGGCCAGCCTCCAACCACATTACTATGAAATGCTTTTGTACAATGCAGCCTCTTAGGAGACCGAACTAGAATACCAGTCTGGGCACCTATAAGACCCTATCAGCTCATGTAAGCCAGAAGCAATGATCAAAGCTAACATTGCCTACAAACCAGACAGCAAGGACAGACCATTCCTTGAATCATTCGAATTGAGTCGGACTGACATGGCGAACTAAAGCGCCAAAAGACTGGCAGACAAATACCAGGATACCACAGGCTACAAGACAACCTTCAAAGATGCATATCTAACCATCACCACCACCCAGCCGAGATGTATTCGGATATCCCTCCTCTTGATAGGAGCACCATCTAGGCCGACATCCTAGCCGCTCAGTGTATTCCATTCTGTGATATACAGTGCACTATTAACAGGTTTAGATATGGAGCCACTGGCCGCTTTAGCTGTTGACCAAAACGTAGATACAGTACAGTATTTTAACTTATTTACACTATCAGGGCGTATTCACGACTGAGCTCTTGATACAGGGCCTGACACAACCGTATCTTGCGAGATCTCCTTCGATACGAGATTGAGAAAAGTATCTCATATGTATTGAGTAGCCATTGGCGTAGTGATTTCCACCAGGATATGGTGGTAGAGAGAATTGAAACTTGAAAGGACACAAGCTCTACTCTCTTCATAGCAGGCAATATTAATTCATGTAAAACGAGATACTATAAATCCTATAGTAGTCTGTCTGAGAAGTAGTTTACAGAAAGAGTCCCTCTGAATTTGTCGTAAAATTCAAATCTGTCGCACACAAAATGAGGTCAAGAATTTGCTGATGTTGCGTAGATGCTGATATCACACGAACCACTGGATGGATCGAGTCGAATTTAATGTCTGTATTAAGCTAGCGATACAGAGGTTAAGATGATACCAAAATCAACACAATCCAGTGTTGCTTTTACTGGACTTTCGGCAAATGTAGATGATGCATTTCTCAATACAACTAGGTATACTTTCCTACAGCAACTGGTTACTAATGCGACACGACATAGAATAAACCAGACTTCAAATCTTTTGGATCTTGTTTTAACATACAACCAAAACATCGTCGATGAAATTACGCACCTACCTCCACTAGGTAAGGGTGACCATGACGTTCTACAAATATCATTACATCCAGACATCTTAAACACAAACAAACAAGCAGCCAAACCAAATTTACTTTTGAACAAAGCTAGATGCTATACCGAAATGAGAAAAAACTGAAGAATGACTGACTGGAATCAACTGAGCGAACTTAATGCATCAGACACTTGGAACTTCCTACACAGAAAATTTATCACAATGAAGGATCATTACATTCCTACAACAAAACAACATGGTAAGAAGAAACACGTCTGGCTTGACCGTACTGTAACACATTCACTCACATGTAAAAATCGGGCATACAAAAGATATAATGAAACAAAGAAAACCACAGATTACGCGCTTTACAAAATTGCTAGAAACAAAGCAACAGTGAGGATCAGAAAAGCAAAACAGACATTTGCGCGTAAGGTGGCAAGCGAATGCAAGGGGAATCCTAAAGCTTTTTGGAACTATGTCAAGAGTAAAGCGGGCCTACAGGAATAAATTAGAAAGCTACGCAACCCAACTAATTGAACTATGACTACGGATGATAAAGAAAAATCTAATATTCTTAACATCTTTAAAAATTTGTGGTGAGGCCTTTACGGCCTGAATATGTGAGTCTACAGATGTAGGGGCAGGATGTTCTTTGATGGATGACTCGCCGGATCTGCCGGCCATGCCTAAAAGTTGTATTTCAATCGCCGCCGCACTAATATTGTGTCGATTCTTTCGACTTTCGACCGCAGCAAGTAAACTGCCCAGAGCGTCTTCAGAGCTGGCTGACGTACCCAGCACCGTGAAGCTTTGTTTTGTATCCTCGTTTGCCTCTGACAACCCCCGCTAGTGACGGGTTGTTTACACCTTCCATCCGTGCCATTTGTGTACGGGAACTTTCTTCACCACATAGTACTATCGTATCTTTTACTGACTGCTCGTTAGACATTCTGTTAGGCCTACAGCACTGAGCGATGTACTCCTCCCACCATTAGTATTCTTGCGGAAGTCTTGTTTGCGGAAAACAGCTTGTGGGAACCAACCTGCGGGAACTTTCCAGCTTCTGGAGAGCACATCATCTCACATTGACTACAGATTGACGTATCAATTTCAGTAACAAGGTAGCCTAACTTAGGAATTCTTCTTCTTCTTGCGTTCATCTTTCTCATGACAGTAATCTTAGACTGCTTTCCTTATTTGGTGCATGAAAACTGAAGTGGTCATCAAACTGTCTCTGTCTCCTCTGATCTTCTCTTCAAATGATACTTCAATAGGCCAGAAGCTTCTCCTAGCCTGTTCATATCGCTGGCAGTGCTGCAAGAGATGTTCTGCTGTTTCTTCTGACTGCTGACACTCACAAAGTGCAGAATCTGTAATCTTGAGATAGTGAAGATGTGCATTGAGATGATTGTGACCAGTCCTCAATCTGAAGATACATGTCTGATCCTCCCTACTGAGGCTGTGTATTGCATCATTATGCTGCCTGCTGGTGGTTCTTGTGGCTTTAATGATATGCTTCAGTTCTTCAAAGTCAACCTCACGGTTGAATTGTTCTTTATTTGACCCTTCCTTAGCCAGTTGATCAGCTTTGTCATTTCCTAATATGCCACAATGCGAGGGATCCACTGTAAGTTGACATTGTTCTCCTTAGCCAGTTGCGTAAGATTTTCATGACTTAAATCGGTACTTTCCTTTCCACTCTTCAGTGCGTGGAGCGCTGAGAGGGAGTCTGTCAGGAAGACAATATCCTCATTTCTGGTTTTTCGTTGTATCAGCTTTTGGCTAGCTATGATCAGTGCCTGGATTTCTGCAGTGTAATTGCTACAGTGCTTCCCTGTTGGCAAGCATGAGTCTGTTATATCTCCACATGGAAACCGAATGTGAGCACCTGCCCCTCCACTCTTGACAGCCTGGATAGCTGATCCATCTGTATAAACATGTATCCATTCTTCCTCAGGGTAGTTTTCTGCAATATGACTCAATGCAAGAACTGTGTTTGTCACCTCTGCTTGCTCTCCCTTGCTTTCAATCCCTGGAATCGTGGGCCAGATTGAAATTGTGTTTTCTATTTCAGAAGCTTTCCGCGGTTCCCTCTCAGAGATAGCAGTTATGTTTCTACATCTGGGGAAGATGTCCGACTCTGTTTCTTTCAATTTTCTTAGATGTTAATAAGAAATTATTTCTTTTGAGTCTTCCTCTAGACATTTGGTGAGTCAGCATATGCATGGGATGGTGAGGCATCAATTTGAATTTCTCGTATTGAATCTCGGCCTTGATTTCTCGTCTCTGCTGGAGTGGCTGGATATTGGTAAGTTCTTCCATCGCTGCTATTGGAGTGGTCTTCATAGACCCTGCTATGATACGAAGAGCCTGATTTTGTACCTTATCCAATGTCTGAAGGGTGCTTGTAGCAGCTGTCACCCATGATGATGAGCCGTATTCGATGATTGGCCTAACTGATCCAGGGTAAACCTGTTTCAGAATTTTCATGTTAGCTCCCCATTTTGTTCCAGTGAGCTTCCGCATAACTGCCAGTCTTCGCTTGGCTATACCTTCAGCTTTTCTGATTTGCGCCTTCCAGGTTAGTCTTTTGTCAAATATCAGACCAAGATAAGTTACTTCATCCTCAAAGTGCAGAACTGAGTCACCAAATTTCAGACTTGTCTTGTGTTCCTTTTTAGTGGATAGTGTGAATAGACTTGCGACTGTCTTCTCTTTGTTGATCTGGACAAACCATCTTGTAACCCAAGAATGGAGGTGATCAATTGCGAGTTGCATGCAGTAATTGGCTGTTGACACATGCTCCACATCACAAGATCGGCAGCATACAATGCAGCTCTGACTCCCATTGGAAAGTTCTTCACCAGGTCATTGATGAATATTGTGAAAGAGGGTGGGAGAGACTACACCATACTGAGGTACACCATGTCGTAGCAGGACTTTCTTGCTGCTCGTCCCATTCAGCTGTACTGATGCCTTTCGGTTGTGAAGATACCGGCATATCCAGCTGTACATTTTACCAGAAATATCACTGGTCCTGGGCTTTTGGAGGAGTCCATGCTTCCATACTTTATCAAATGCCTTCTGCAGATCAACCCACACAGCGATGGTATGCTTTTTCTGTTGGAACGCCTCCTCAACAGACTGTGTCAGATACGTTGTTTGATCCTCAGTAGATCTACACTTTCTGAAGCCATTTTGCTCATCCGCTGAGAAATTGTTGCTTTCAAGATGTCGAAGAAGTCTCTGGTTGAGGATTCTTTCCATGGCTTTGACAGTGCAACTAGTCAGACTGATAGGTCGATACCTTGCCGCTTTGGATTTATTCTTGCCTTTTTTCAGTACAGGGATCATGTTGACCTCTCTCCAAGACTGGGGAACTTCTCCTGTGTACCAACTGTGGTTGAAAATCTCCAAAAGCTTGTGCTTTCCAATAGTACCCAGATTCCTCAACATCTCATTGGTTATTCCATCTGGTCTAGGAGACTTCCCGTGTTTCAGCACTTTCAAGCTTTTCTCCAACTCGCTGATGGTCAGAAGCTCATCCATTCCCGCAGCATGTATTTGTGTGTCTCTGTTCCACTTTGCAGACATCATTGCAGTTTATTTACAACTCACTGGCACATCTAGATTGCTTACTTTCTGAAACATACAAGCAAAGTGTTCAGCAGCAGCCTCTCCTGTTTTAATTTCACAATCCTCTTCAAGAGTTATGTTCGGTAATCTGGTGTTTTCATCGTTAAGCTGCTTCACAAGCCTCCAGAGTTTGTTCATATCTTTTTCAAGATTTACGCTTGATGTTTTTTCTCTCCACGATTCTCTGGTGGCTTTGATTTTGGCTTTCAGATATTTTGCCTTGGATTGTTGGAGTTTCACATGGTTGGCTTCTGTTGGGACATTATCTGCAATTTCCCTTGCATTGGACATTTCTTCGTGTAACTTTTGCAGAGACGTATTCCAGTAAGGTCTGTAATTTTTCTTAGATCCCCTAGGAATGCATTTGCCAGCAGCAGAGAGTAAAGCACAGTTAAGCTCTTTAACAACTTTATTGATGTTTTGGTTTTTGCCATCAATGTCTTTTACCAATCTGTCACTCTCTTTCTGATGTCTGTCCCAGTCTGCTTTCTTATAGTTCCACCGAGGAGTCTGATTCCAGTCAATCTTAACATCCATGTTAATGGTAATGAAAACAGGGTGGTGATCACTGGCTCCAAGCTGTTCCCCAACAATACGCAAAGATTCTTGATGTAGATTTACTGTCGAAAATGCTAGATCATGAGATCTTGGGGTATGCCATCGTCTTGAGTAGAATGTAGGGGGGGGGGGGGGTGTCACCTGCCTTATTCAAGAGAATCAGCTTCTGCTCATCCATCCAATTTTCAATGTCCTCACCCCTCCTATCAGTAGAATGATAGCCCCATAACTGAGAATGACTGTTGAGGTCACCAGCAACGATAGTTGAATCTGGGTGAACTGGGATTTTCCTGAGATTCAATGGTTGATTATTAAGGTAGTAATAGTTGACAACAGTGATAGGATGTTTCTCTGGAATTATCTTGATTGTGAGAATTTCAGGTCCGTCCATGTCTCTCTGAACTTCAATGGCGTTTAGGTTATTCCGGACCAGGGTTATGACTCCTCCTTTATGTCTTCCATCCATGTCAGATCTCAAGCACTGAAATCCTCTTATACAGAATCTTCTGTTGGCATTTAGATGAGTTTCTTCGATACACGCGACATCTACGCCTTTCTCCTTGAGAATTTGGCTAAGCTCCATTTTCTTGTTAGAAACTCCTTTAGCATTCCATTGCATGATAGTCAGCGGTTTGCTTACTTGTACTTTAGGTTGGACAACCTTCTTCCTTTTTCTCCAAGGTCTACAAACTTTACTACCAGTAACTAGGGTGGACCCCTTCGAGGCTGGGGGGCCCGGTGTTGCACATGCCTGGCGGGAACTCACACGGCGAGCACCATAACGGATATTCATAATATTAACTGTCATGAAAGATGAGTTGTTTAGTGTTATGGTTGGCCACTCGCTCCAAATACCTGGCTTGGTACCCAGAAAAAGTGTTACACCCCTACGCCCGACCCAAGATCAGAGATCTTAGATCTACTTTGAGGCCTAGCACTTGTAGCAGGGGACTTAGGAATGACTACCAAGTATTCAATTAACTACACTTCACAGTTTAATTATTTCTCTATATAGGTTTTGTTAATTATATTGTATCCGCAATAACGGCCCCGATGACTAAAAGGAACCGTAACGGTCTTAGGACCGCTAGTTATAATTTCTGTATTTGTTGATAATTATTCTCATTTTCCTCAATGTGTTGGTAACCGCACTATAGTAGGTTCGTTAACCTGTACTGTTATATATATCTTGATCATTTGACACCATATTGCTTGTTCTGGTTAGATTATGTATATATATGGCCGGTGGCCATCCGTTAATATGTTTTGTTTATTCATAGAAAATATAGGACTGCAGTACACATAGGAAACACTACACAGCAACATTTTTATATGCAACACTTTCTCCCGCCACCAACAATTTTTCACCGAGGTCACTGTCCATGCTATAACTCTGTTTAGCCCGGCATGCTACCGACTAAACCTTTTCTATTCAGCTCAATACGATAGGTTCGAAATGATTAGAGACACTTTCTTTATTGCATACTGTGTAATATAGTCTTCTCTTCCGGTAGTGCGATAATCTAGCCCCGCACTCCGGTAAGACTCATAAGTAAGATTTTGTCTCTCTTCGTGCTCCACTCAGCCTTGTGGCTTCTTAATTGTTTGGATGTCCCCATCCGCACCATGGGATGATTCGACTCTGGGAAACTATTGGGGTTTCCAAGCGGTGATGGCCAGGGTGCGGTGTCACACACATTCCCGTGTATCTTCGGATACTTAGTAGTTAGCACTTTAAGTGAATGTAGGAAAGCACTGCGAAAACACATGTATTAATTATTATTTTATTTACTGACAATCCTCCCGCACCACAGTGCAAAACTGGCAACTTGTATATGAACCTAATGACAGGTAAAACGGTTAGTTCCATAGGACCTGGTGACGGGCAAGATACGCATTCCCACCGAATTCCGTTAAAATGTCTGGGCATGATATTTAGATCTGCCACGCCCTTGCGGGAAGGACATTTACAGTGGGTATTCGTCTCTCTTACCCCCACCATAACGATAAGAGAACTGGTCTATAATGCTTTTGTGAAATGTAACCCATGTCTTGTAATGTTTTATGTGGTTGTGGGGCCGAATGTTCGGAGATCTTGCTACGTAACATGTATGAGCGCTGTCTCTAGTAATTGATGTCTTGGGACATCTGTTCTCCGTGACAGCCATGTCTAAAAGCTAGGTAGATATCAGCCAGTTGCGGCCTAAAATAGTTCTTGTTCTGAATACAACTAAATGGAATTAAGCAAAGCAGAAGGCCCGCAGAAATAAAGCGGCAACTACTAATACAGCAAACCAAGAACTACATAAGACGGTGACAAGGGAATCCATCGGAAATCCCCCGTTCCGTCTTCACGTAAAACGGTACGCACCCCTATAGTCATAATCTCACTAGGTATGGTCTCGTCTTTCTAAAGCATTTTTGATTGAAATATTAGAGTAGGCCCATTTTTGCCTACTATTCTTCTTCCACTTTAAGCAGTGGCGACACCTTCCCGAGACGGAGGCCCGCACGAGGCACTTGCCTCTCGCAAGGATTCAGCGACGACGGTCCACGCCAGGATAATACTCCTCACCCAAAACTTGCACTAGGAGTAGTGCCTGCGTGAGGCACATCACTTTCCGTCCGAGATAACCTTCTTCCTTTCAGCTTAGAGGTATAATAACTTATATTAAGTTAACTAGTTAAGTCTCGTGTTCGGGAGCCTCCCATGCAGGGATACCGCTGCGGACCTACAAGTCTGTGTGGTACCTCCGGGAGCCCCATATTTAAAAGTTCATCTACCTGTCTCTATGTCTCATATTTTCGTATGCTCTTACTGTAGTGTTATCTAGCATATTTATAATTGTTTAAGTAAACTCATTGTATAGACTTATATTTTTAGGTCACCAAATCAAATCTTGTAAGTCCATAAATCACGAAATTGCTATGGACAGGCATACTGGTGGCACAAACTGGTGGGATGAGATAGTTGTGTTTAATGTTCACGACGATGGTCGCACCACCCCACCGGAATGATTGAGTTCCACCGGCCTTAGGAGCAGGTTTTTGTTTCCCGCAGGGCAGTCTCGTACAAGGTCCATCACCCCGAGACCAGATGCTAACCAGTGTCATCACTCGTCGTGCACTTGCGGCGAGGCGAGTCGACATACTACACCGGAACGGCCCGACACTACCCGGTGAGCTACAGAAATTAGTGCACCGCTATGCATAAATTATAACAACTCTCTAGAAGAAGGTGTACTACCCTACATCTGGAAAATGACAAATGTATGCTGTATACACAAAAAAGGCTCCAAAAACGACCCAAGCAACTACAGATCAATCAGTCTTACCTCAACCTCGTGTAACATCATAGTCATTTATAAGGGACAGCATTGTAAATTTTCTGGAAACAGCCAATCTATTTACCAAGTGCCAGCATGGTATCAGACACAACAGATCCTGTAAAACTCAATTGCTAGAGTACCTCGAAGATATAACAGTCAAACTTGATTCAAATGAACCTGTCGATTTAGTATATTTAGATTTCTCAAAAGCGTTTGATACTATACCACACCAACTACTCCAAATAAAACTGAGATGCTATGGTATTGGCGACAATTTAGCAAGATGGATAGGAAACTACCCATGTAATAGAAGAAAGAGAGTAAGAATCAATGATGCGACATCAGACTGGATAGAGATGACAAGCGGCGTGCCACAAGGAAGTGCTCTGGGACCTATACTTTTTCTGATATACATATATCACCTACCAGAGAATCTGACCTGTCACTGCAAAATATTTGCAGACAACACAAAGATATATTGCGACCCAGCTACCCGTAAGATTCAGGACAACATGGACAAAGTATGTAATTGGTCGCAGACATGGCAACTACCCTTCAAGACAGATAAAATGCATGTCCTACATTTCGGTAGGAATAACCCTTAAACTATATACTATACATGTATGACTGGTATGCCCGATAGGCATCCTATATCAACATCAGATGTAGAGAAAGACCTGGGATTGCATATTTACAGAAACCTCTCTTTTGATATACATGTAGGTAAAATCATCTCCAAGGCTAACAGCACAATAGGACTAATCAAGAGAACCTTTACCAATATTGACCCATCTACTTTCATGCTCTTGTACAAGTCTCTAGTGAGACCTATTCTCGAATACTGCAACTCGGCATGGTCGCCAATATTGAAAAGCCAATCACAGTTATTAGAAAGAGTTCAACGCCGAGCAACAAAACTTGTCCCACAAATCAGAGACTATATCTACACAGAAAGACTTGAAGCATTACATCTAATGTCATTGAAACATAGACGGTTTCGAGGAGATTTAATTGAAACATTCAAGCTAATCATGGATATATAATATTGATAAAGAGTAGTTTTTCGAGTCATCCAGTGTTAAACAGACCAGAGACCATAAGCTAAAACTCAACAATAAAGATATTCGCAAGCACTTTTTCACCCATAGAGTGGCACTACATGGAATTCACTGCTAGCTACAACAGTCAAAGCAACAACAGTCGAATCATTCAAGAACAAACAAAGAAAGACCATTTGAATTTGACTGAACATGCCATACATATACCGGCCCATCAAAACGTCATACTGCAATTCTTCCAATACAGTGGACTAACCTTGGAGTAGCTTGTGTATAGACAAGAACATGCTGGGTAGCGATTCCAATGACCAGTATATACATCTCTGCTACCACATCCGTACTTTGTGGGTGTATGAAGAGCCACTAGTGTAGAGGAGGAGACTCAGATAGTGATGAGCACAGAATGAAAACAACAACAATAAGACCAACCACGGTCTCCACAATTCAGCATGCAAACAAATGCTAGGCGTAGCAGAGTGTAACCATGACTGTAGGCGGCACACTGCAGTTGATGCGGGGAACACCCATCTGTACCACAGCATTTCCACAAAACAGAGCTAAAGTCCTAAATCTAATGTCACTGATATACTGAATGGTTCGAGGAGACTTAATTAAGCGAAAACAATAAAATCATTCAGGAACAAACTAGATATAATCTACTTCAGAGAAAGGTCTTTTGAATTGGACTGAGCAAGCCCTACTATAACAAATAACACTGATGCAATAACAAGCCAATGCCTTATGCCTGGTAATATTATGATGATGATTTTGCAGGCAGCTACGGCGATAGACTGGGTCACGATCTGTCTGGTATCCGAATTTAAGTCTGTGTAGCAGTCTAGTCATTGTGATGATGTAATAAGGTGGCAGATCATTACATTAGAGGCGTGTTCTCGAAGAAGCCACGCCTCTATTTTTAGATTGGGTATGACACTCGGAGCAAGTTCTTTTACGTCCCCCGTGGCACAGACACCACACGAGACGGGACCGATGGCCTCTGACTGGCGTATGGAATGATGCAGGTTTTTACACCTTGATCACATGCCTGAATACGGGATCGGTTTTGCCAAACGAGCCATTGCGCCATATTAATGATGATGATGATGATGGTTATGGTGATGATGAGAACGGAGGGTCCCAAAAATGAATGTATCCGAGATGCGGTATCTACACATCAATAAGAAAGATTAAGGGAGATAACCAACAATTCTAGCGCGTATTCCCGCGAAGTTTGACATAACGAACAATAGTAATGTATTTTCGTGTTTTGTTTACAATCTATTTGATAAGTAATTAAATCACAATACTACCAGTCTTAAGGAGTTATACGCTCAGGACTCCAGCTATCAAGCGAGTTACCGTTTTTTACATGGCCGATCCAGCAGAGGTAGAGTTTTTGGCAGAAAAAGAACTGATACAAATTGTGCCAAACTTTTCTCAGGATCTTATTTATTTGATAAGTGGTGAAGTTGGACCGTTTAGTCCAGGAATCCCAGCCAAAGTACCAGTGTGGATGGCGGTAAATTTGAAACAGAGACAAAAATGTCGAATTCACCCTCCAGATTGGATGGATGCTGAGAAACTTCAGGAAAAGAAACAGGATGAAATTGATTCAAAATACTTCACACATATGCCGAGCAATCATTATATGGAAGTGACTCAAATGTTATTGAAATGTGCTCCTGATGACATTCCAAGAGCAGATGAGGTACGAACCCTCGTGAAAGATATTTGGGATTTGCGAATTGCTAAACTTCGCAGCAGTATTGATACATTTGTTAAAAGTGATTCGTCGCACGCTAAATTAAATTTCCTGACATTGCTGGAGATAAATTCAGTACGCCCATTTCTCACAAAAGCATTGGATCATATGCATGTTTTACGATCAAATCTCTCGAGTGGGCCACCAGAAGCATCTCAGAACTGAATCTTGAACACTAATATCTGCCTGCAATTTGTAATTGCATTATGCATACATATTAACTGTAAACCGATTATTAAATGAAATATTATTATCTTCACAAAATATATTTTGTCAGTAGAAGCAACAATTTACAAAGAGTAAGTAGAATGCACTGTCAGTGGCACGCCATCACAAATCTACCATTTCCCCAATTTTCCCCATGCAGGGGACGGAGCCAATAAAAATGTCATCTCGCAATCAACAATCACATAGGTAACTCAGAATCCAAATTTGTTTGAATTCTCCCAAATAGTTTTGGAGTAGGTAGTGTCATGGACAGAAGTTGTATGGTATTTGACCTTTGACCCCACACTGACTTGGGGGCATGTCAGGGGGCGGACCAAAATAGAATTTTATAATGGTTGCCTCGAATCTGCCATTATATGGCTAACTCACATAACAAATTTGCTCAAATTTTGGCAGATGGTTTCAGAGGAGATAGTGTCATGAACAGAATTTGTATGCTTTTTTACCGCCACCTACTGCCGCCAGGGTGTGGAGGCAAAAATGTCTTGCAATCCGTAATAATATCATATTCAGTAACCTTACTCACACATTAAATTTGATTGAATTATACCAGGTTTCAGAGGTGTGACTGACTGAATTTGTAGATTTGTGACCCCCCCCCCCCCCCCCCCCCCCCCCCCCAAGGGGTTGGATGCAAACATAAATGTGATCTCACAATGTGCAATGATATTGATAACTCAGATAACATGATAATGTCATGGACAAAAGTTGTGTAATATTTAACCTTGCTCCTCTGCCCCCCCCCCCCCCCCCCCCCCCCCCCCCCCCCCCCCGGGGCCAGAGCAAAAGATAAATGTTGACACAGTTTGCAATGATGGGCATAAAATAGTTACATACTGTTCTGTTATATACATGTATGATGTATAGGCTTATCAGCATATAGCAGGTCTTACTGGCTGAATGGAGCATTCCAGTTTCTCAATCAATCAAATGACGTCATTATCGTGTAGGCTGATGTCATAATCAATTACGTCATGAATGACGTAGCTAAGTTCATCACGATCACTTAATTGATGCCTGACTAAGTATTGTATGAATTGTATGTCTTTTTTATTTAATAAACATGCTGATTAATATTTTGAAACTAATTTTACGTGGCGCTGGATGCAAGGTTCGTACTGGTCATGTAATCCTGGAAAGTCATGGAATTTGAAAATTTAAATTCTAGGCCTGGAAGTCATGCAAAATCAGCATTTATTCTCATAGGTCATGGAAAATGGTAATCATGAAAAATAAAAGAAACCTGTTAGCATAAATTACCGTCGTCACCTCTATCCAATAAAAATCACGGCAACAGCTTATCAAAACAAGGCTTTGGCTTGGTTGTTGCAAGACAATATACAGACATTTGCAGAATAACTTGGATCATAAGCTTCCCACATAATTACAAATTATGGAAGTCATGGAATTTGTTAATTTTGGTCATGAAAAGTCACGGAATTCCAAACAAAGGTGTACAAACCCTGTGGATGGCAGCAACAGCACCAAGTCAAATTAGTTTCAAAATATTCAACAGCTTTACCTGTATAGTTTTCTAGAAATTGAGATTCAGAGTGCAGGGATCGATTGATCCCAACATGGGCAAAGCATGGCTGGATTCCTCCATTATTGATGCAGACGGGTGATAGGCAAGTCTATCTCGTAAGTTCTGTCTGGGGATATAATTCTCCATTGAACTTTGAAGGTGTTGATTATATGTGCTGCTAGTTTGTCATGTTTGTTACTAGTCACTTACTACATAGGCAGGCACCCCACTCCTCTTAGGGTGGAGCCTAATGTAAATGTCCTCTTGTATTCTGCAATCGTATATGTTACTCGCATATCTAAATGGCTTCCTGCACTTTGCAATCATACGAGTAAATCACACCAAATTTGGCTTAGGGTTTCGGAAGAGTTGCATTACAATCAATCTGACATTTTGCACGCACCCACCCCACACCCACCCTCTACAAGTAGACAACTTTATTTTCAAGCATCTTGGTGTGCATATGCAGATTTAACCCTTTAATGGTCAAGAAAATTAAAATATTTTCTTATTGAATGTCCATTTAGAGGCCAAGAGAATACAATTTTTTTAAATTTATCACTGAAATGACTGGCTCGGTTATCGAGCCAGTCATTCCAATGATAAATTTTCAAAAATATATTGGACATTCCACAAGGCCATTGCAGAGGTCGGTTTTGGCCGAAGGTTAATGGGCCTTATTCCCTAATCATATCTCCCAAATTTCAGCCTGATATGTTTAGTTGTAAGTACTGGGGAAGTCGTTTTTGCGAAAACTAGGTGAGCCAAGATAGCTGCCAAAACATTTGGCCAATCAAGTTCCCTTGAACAAATCTGGTTCAGCTGTTGCCCTGATGATGTTGCATGAGTTTTGAATTGAGTGGTTTTGGAGATCTGACAGTTTTGAAAGTGGAAATCTGGAATCCGCATACGCAAAAACCAATATAAAACTAATTTCGGATTCAAAATCCATTAAATAAACAAGAGGCATGTATCACACACCTGGAATTATTGGCACAACCAAACAAAACGAGATGACCACTGGAAAAATTTATCAATCTAATTTTTGTGAAGGTTTAGCCTAGTTTTTATTAAAATTGGCCCAGTGGTTAAGAAGTACATGTAGTCTTTTATATGATTTTCTCAGAAATTTTCAGAAAATCCAAAATGGATGTCAAAGACTCTAAATTTTGATTAATCCACAGTGGCCATGTTTTTTCATCAACTTTCCATGGACAAACTTTAATGGCCCTTAGTCCCTAATAATATCTCTCAAACTTTGAGCCTGATCTGTTTAGTGATACTGGAGAATAAGTCGCTTTCACGAAAACTAGATCATCCAAGATGGTCGCTGACACATTTGGCCAATCAAGTTCCCTTGACCAAAGTTGGTTCAGCTGTTTCCCCAAAGTCTTCATGAGATTTGATCCAATTTTTAGACATTTCTAAAAATCAGCCAAAATCCAAGCTGTCCGCCAGCCAAATTGGCTAACTGGCTTCCCCTGAACAAACGTGGCTCTCTATGCCCTAAGGATGCTTCCTGCTAAATATACCGGTAATTGAAATCGGGCCAGTGGTTCTCGAGAACACATTGTACATTTCCCATTGCTTTAATATGGCAGATTTTGGTGGGAAAATGATCCAAGATGGCCACCAAACCATTTATCCGACAGTTTCAAAAATGGTAAATTTGAAATCGGACACTTTTGCACTAGAAGATATCTCATGAGTTTTGAATCCGAAGCAGTTTCAGAGATTTCTAGACATTTCTAAAAATCAGCCAAAATCCAAGATGGCCTCAGCTCAAATTGGCTTCGTTTGAACAAACGTGAATCTCAATGCCCTAAGGATCTTTTCTGCCAAATATGATTGAAATCATCCCAGTGGTTCTTGAGAAGTGCTTTAATGAAAGAGTTGATGGACGGACAGATGATGGACGGTCGCCATGGCATATACGGTCACTTGGCCATTCTGTGGGCAGGTGTGCTAATAATATATTCCCCTAAGGTCATCCTAAATCCATGACGTCTCGACATACAAGGGGAGGCTATATTTTACCTTTCCAGAGTATCCATTAATCAATCTGACGTCATAATCAGCTAAGGGGTGTGTAGGATGATGTCAAAATCATTACTTCTCCTTCGATCAATACTCACCATTCTATTACTTCTGATACAAGCTATCCTGGATAGCTGGCCCTAGGACTATAGACTTAGTAAGCTTTACTGGCTCCTGGAACCGGGTACTCGGCAGTTTGCCATGAAGCTCATTCTTGTTTGCATAGCAACAAGAGCTACATGCTTTTTGTGCAGTTGGAGTCTTAAGTTTTCTAAGTCTTTCTGTGAATTGTGATAGCTTTGTGTGCTGTCTAAGGATTATATTGGATTACCATGGAAGGAGCCGATGATAACCAGGTTGTATATTTCCATGTTATTCTATAGTTAAAAGACTTACACTGTAGGTCTTCAAAATTTCGTCTTTGTCGCATGTTCCAATTTCTGAACCCCGAATCTGGGACGTGTGTTAACGAAATATGCCAGATTGATCGCCTTCCTTTAACCCCAATAGGCGATCGGCAGATATGAAATAAGGTGTTGGCTTTATGGTGTTTTAACACGAAAATCGGTTGATGTCGTTCTCCATAAGATCCGAGCGGGTGACGTCACACCCGTGTTGTCTCGGATTTTTATGTGAAGAAAATGTTTCATTAATTCGCGCATCTGATTCTAGGTGCTGCATACTTTAATTGGTACAAGAAAACTTGATTTAGATGTGTGGTCTGCGGTTTTACCGTGTGCTACAGCAGTTTGTTTACATTTTGTTGTTTCTTCACATATCGCTTTGGCCTTCGTTAGGAGTATAATTTATATTTATTAGTAAATATACCCCGAATGCCATGCGATATGATTCCTGGTTCCGTTATACATCCTTGAGGATCAGGGTATGGGTGTATTATTGCCCGCTTCGTTCTTGTCGTCATAATCAATGCAATCTTTGCTGTAATGTTGCAGGGTGGGCTGCGGGAGGGTTTACAGTTAATTTATGGTCAAATATTTGAAAATTAATTGACGAGTGCCACAAATTCGTTCGGGTTCTGTTCAAGGACCATGTCTGTTTTCGCTGTACGAAATGTAACCTTGACAATAGGTGTAATGGATGCGCAGTGTGGTCGGTCGACATGATGCTGAAGTTCCTTGCCCAGAAGGAGGTGGCACCGTCGGCGTGGTTTGTTCCGGCTATGCAAGGCTTCTTGCGTAGCGTTCTGTCCACGATGGTGTCGTCCCTGCTGCCAAAAGTTGCAGGGCAGTCTCTCCCCATGTTTGATTCGGACCCTGTCCTGGGACAGGGTTCTGGACTGACCACCGAGGGAGCCGTCTTGTATGGCCCCCTGGCAATCCCGTCGGGCTCCGGCCTGACAGGTTCTTTCTCCTTCGATCAATACTCACCATTCTGTTACTTCTGATATACAGCTGGCCTTGACAGCGGCTCTAGGATTATAGACTTAGAAAGCTTTACCGACTCCTGGGAACCGGGTACTCGGCTCCCAACTGCCGAATACCCGTTTACCATAGAGCTCATTCTTGTTTGCATAGCAACAAGAGCAATACATGCTTTTTGCATTAAGGATTTTAGTGTTTTAAAATAATCTAAGTCTTTAATCAGTGATAGTTTGTGTGTTCTGAAAGGATAACTAAGGACTATGGAGAATACCGCCCAAGACAACCAGGTTGTATTGTTCTTTATTATCCATAGTTAAAAGACTTAGGTCTCTAAATTTCGTTGTGTCGCATGTTCCAATTTCTGACCCCATAGAATCTGGGACGTGTGCTAACAACGATATATGCCAGACGATCGCCTTCTTTAAACCCCAACAGGCGATCGGCAGATATGAAAATAGGTGTTTGCTACGGTATTTCTAACACGAATATCGGCTGACGTCGTTCTCCGTAGAATCCGAGCGGGTGACGTCACACCTGGTCGCTCGGATGTTTATGTGAAGAACATTTTTTTCATTAATTCGCGCATCTTATTCTGGGTGCTGCGTACTAAAAATGGTACCGGAAACTTTAGAATGATCAAGTTTACGTGCGATCACGATCGGTTTGCAATGATCGGTGGTTTCAAAATTCTTGAGTAGATGTGTGGTCTGCGGTTTTACCGTGTGAGACAGCAGTTGTTATACATTTTGTTGTTTTCTTCACATATCGTGCTGCGTTCGTTAGGAGTATAATTTATATTGATTAGTAAATATACCCTGAATGCTATGCGATATGATTCCTGGAGCCGTTACACATCCTGTAGGATCTATTATGGGTGTGTTTGTGCCCACCGCGTACTTGTCGTTATAATCAATGTGATCGTTGTTGTAACGTGGCGGGGTGGGGTGCGGGGAGGTTACGGTTAATTTATGAGTCAAAATATTTGAAAATTAATTGTCTGCCTTCCATCCGTGTCTCGTTCCGCTTGTTTATTGTAGGTTTGTGCTTATTTTATAGGCCAAGCCAGCCCCGCCATCATGTGACGACTGCCATAAGTTTGTCCGTGTAATGTTCAAGGACCATGTCTGTTTTAGGTGTGCCCTGTGTAATATAGATCATAGGTGTAATGTTTGTGCAGTGTGGTCCGTCGAAACGATGGTTAAGTTCCTTGCCCAGAAGGACTTGGCTGGGTCTGACGCGGGGTCAGGCGGTCCGAGAGGAAATCGTGGAGCGCCCGGTTCGGCCGGTGGGGGTGCTCCACGTCCCCAGCTGGAGGTGGCGGAGATGGCACCGCCGGCGTGGTTTGGTCCGGCTATGCAGGGTTTTCTGCATAGCGTTCTGCCCACGCTGGTGTCGTCCCTGCTACCAAAGGTTGGGGGGCAGTTTCTCCCCATGCCTGGTACGGATCCTGTCCTCGGACAGGATTCTGGACTGGTTAACGAGGGGGCCGTCTCGTACGGCCCCCTGGCGGTCCCGTCTGGCTTCGGCCAGACGGGTTCTGTCTCTCTGCGGCCACCTCCGGGTGGTCCAGTAGCGGTGGCCGGTCCGTCAGGTGTGGGAGCCGTCCGCCAGGACGGCTCCACGGTTTATTCGTCTAGTGACGGGTCTTCGGAGTCTGAAGACGATGAGGCCGAGGAGGAGAGGTTGCTGCGGCCCGTGAAGCCGCAGGTGGAGAATATGGAGGTTGATTCCGTCCTGGACGGAACCGGCCTCCATTTGTCTGGTTTGGCGCAAGCCAGGTCAGCGGCTCCACCTGCGGCTGAGGCCAATCCGTTACCGTGCACCGGTTCCGCGCGGCTTGGTTTGTCACCAGCCGTCAGGGGAACGGGTGTGCCGGGCCAGGCGTGGTACTCGCCTATCTCGCCTGGTCCGGCAGCCGGACATGGGGTGCCGTTGGCGCCCGTGTCCGGCTATGGTTCCGCGACGGTTACGGGTACATCTTTGGTGGCCAAGCGCGGGCCATCTTAGAGGACACCGCCAGTATTGCGCAGAATCGGTTAGCGGTAAATCTAGAGCTAGTGCGGCAAGCGCACGCACTAGGGGCTGTGGGCAAGCCGCTAACGGGACAGCCTTCAAAGAAACAGAAAAAGCATAAGAGCAAGGCGAAAGCCAGGCCTATTGCGACGTCTGTTTCGGCTGGGTTCTCGGAGCCGCCGCCGGCGAAGAAACCCAGGAAGGTTGTAGAGGCGCCTACCCTCCCCAATGTTGCTCCTGACCGCCCTAGAGGTGGGAAGGGGAAGGGTAAGGGTAAGGCCTCAAAGGGCGGACAGAAGGGGCCGAAGCGTACCTGAGGGTACGCAAGCTCCCTTCATATCCGCCTGGACCGCACCTGTGCGACAGGAACAGCGGTGCCAGTTATACCCGTCGTGCCTAGAACGAAATGGTTCTCACTCTCTCTCGTTAAGAAAGGGGGGGGGGGGGCGGACTGCGAGCCGGACAACCCCGTTAGACGTCGAGGCGTCTATGGTGGGTGGAAGGCTCATGCGTTTCGTCGAGGCTTGGCGAGGTGTGATGTCAGACAGTCTGGTCCTGGGATGGTTATCCCAGGGTTACATGCCGGAGTGGTGGGACTTTCCGCCACAAAATCTGTCTTTGGCACCTGTCTGGACACCCGTACCAAGGGAGCCAGACAAGTTAGAAGCCGTTCAAAAGGAAGTGTCGGGTTTGCTTCTGAAGGGAGCAATAAAACCAGCAAACCGGAACACTCCAGGCTTCTATTCAAACATGTTCCTTGTCCCCAAGAGCACGGGGGGATGGAGACCCATACTCAATCTCAGGCCATTAAATTGGTTTATCCATACGCCTCGGTTCCAGATGGAAACGCTGAGGTCGGTAATGGCGGGATTGAGGAAAGGAATGTGGTGTGTATCGATCGATCTGAAAGATGCATATTTCCACATTCCGTTGAATCGGAGTTGGCACAGGTTTCTGAGATTTGCGTTTCAGAATCAAGTATGGGAGTTTACAGTTCTCCCGTTTGGCCTGTCGACAGCTCCGAGGGTTTTCACAAGAGTGGTCCTTGCGGTGACAGCGTTTCTCAGAAAAGAGAACGTGGCGCTACACACCTACATAGACGACTGGCTGCTCAAGGCAGACTCGGCAGCCAGGTTGAACGTGGATACTGCTCTGACTCTGAAGTTACTTTCAGATCTAGGCTGGATAGTCAACGAGGAGAAATCCGAGTTGACGCCCACTCAACATTCCGTTTATTTGGGGATGCGATTCGACCTCGAGGAGGGCAGGGTTTACCCATCAGAGCCCAGAGTGGTGTCTCTGTTAGCCATCCTCAGGAGTTTTCGATTGGGAAACCACATTCAGGCGAGGCGGTTCCTTCAGATGCTGGGCATGATGGTCTCCATGGAGCAGGTTATCCCGTACGCTGCTCTAATGCGAAGACCTATCCAGTTGTATCTGATGTCTCTGTGGAAACAGAGAACAGAACCCCTGTCAAAACTGGTGCCAGTTTTGGAGCCGATAATATCGCATCTTCTATGGTGGAAACAGCGTCAGAATCTCCTAATAGGGGTTTCGCTGCACCTACCCCACCCCCAGCTGTCCGTTTACACGGATGCATCGCTGGAAGGGTGGGGTGCCTGCCTGGTCTCGGGCACATGGACTCTCCCGGAGAGTCAGCTGCATATCAATCTGTTGGAAATGATGGCAGTGGAACTGGCGTTGGAAGAGTTCCTTCCGATGATCAGGGGCAAGGTGATATTGATACGGTCGGACAATTCGACGGTAGTATCATATATAAATCGCCAAGGAGGGACCAGGTCGCCCACCCTGTGCATCAGGGTGTGGCACTTGATTCAATGGTGCAGGAATTACTCGGTTGTTTTGAAAGCAGCTCATATTCCTGGCCGATTGAACATTCTGGCGGATGCTTTGTCTCGCAGACAGAGAATCTTGCCAACAGAATGGTCCCTCAACCCTCCAGTTCTACGACGGATCTTCGAGCATTGGGGCAAACCCAACGTGGACTTGTTCGCCACAAAGGAAAATGCTCAAATCATGACATATGTCTCGCCGATTCCAGATCCAAATGCCGTCGATACAGATGCTCTGGCTATAAGCTGGAGAGGGATGCACGCGTACGCGTACCCACCCACCATTCTTCTTCCGAAGGTATTGGTGAAGGTCAGGGAGGAGCCGTGTCTGGTCCTGCTAATAGCGCCGTATTGGCCGAGCAGGGCGTGGTTCACGGATCTTCTGGATCTGCTGGTGGAAAATCCTGTGCAGTTGCCCGAGATTCCGAACATAATCTCCCAGGCCAAGGGACGCTTCCTACACGAGCGTCCCGAAATGTTCAAATTGACTGCGTGGATGTTGTCAAACAACGTTCCACGTCGGAAGGCTTTTCTCGACAGGCTGCTGATTTCATCGTGGCTGCGAGAAGGAGGTCAACCTTCAAGTCATATAACAACAAGGTTAACAGATTTGCAGACTGGTGTGAAGAAAAGGGTATTGATACCTTTCAATCCACTATTCAGCAAATAGCAGACTTTCTCTGTGAGCTGTTCTTTACAGGACTAGCTCCCGTCACAATTGCTGGATACAAGTCAGCTTTGGCATCAGTTATCCCTTGTCTAGCCAACAGGGATAGTCCAGAGGTGGCCCAGTTAAACGTGATGTTGAAGGGAATGAGCAATCTCCGCCCGAGACAACCGGTAGTCATTCCAGCCTGGACTCTATCTTTAGTGCTTAATGTACTGGCCAAGCACCCATTCGAACCGTTGCGTTCGGCTAGTCTAAAGCATTTGACTCTAAAGGCGGTCTTTCTATTGGCAGCTTCCTCAGCTAGAAGGCGCAGTGAGATCCATGCGCTTTCGGCAGAGAGGAACCGATTTATTGTTTCTGGAGAAGGTCTGCGTCTTCTGCCAAGAGCAGAATTTATGTCAAAGAACCAATCTTTGAGATATCCCGGCAAACCGATCATTATACCGAAGTTAACCAGGTTTGATCGTGATGCCAGTGTCTGGTGCCCGGTCCGTGCTTTGACTAAGTACAAGAAACGGACTGACTCGTTACGGTCGAACGATAGACATCTGTGGATCTGCCATAAAAAGCCTTATGGCGCCGCATCCATGGATACTATCTCTCGTTGGGTGGTCGAATGCATTCAGACTACTCATGAGATGGCGACTGGGCACCAGGTGCAGGGCGTAAGGGCACACGATGTTAGAGGAATAGCCGCCTCGACCGCCCTTTATAATGGTGTTCCGTTAGAGGACATCATGGCCGTTGCACAATGGCACTGTGAGTCCTCATTTACGGATTACTATATGAGGGATGTGTCAGACTCAGCCAATCCACTCGCTTTAGCTGTTTTGAAACGATAGTTAGTGACCACACTGCTTTTCCCCTTTTTTCACTTTGGTAAGAAAAGAACCTAAAGCAGGCATGGTCAAGCGAGAGGATGTCAACCAGATTGTGTCACTGATGGCCGAACCGGTGAATGGTTGTAGGCGGTACGTCTGAAGTCCTGTTATCATAAGGTAATTCAACAAGTGAGAGTTTTTTGTATTATGTATATGTATCATGTTCATTCATCTTATATATTCATGCTCATTCCCAGGCTAATATAAGCCTATATGCAGGGAGTAGTTAACCCTCTTGGCATATTGGTGTTTCAGGCGAGATACATGTTCGTTAGTTCTCTCCCTTTTCTTAGGAGGAAAAAGGGGGGGGCTGTGACGCGAATGTGATTCGGTTCCGTGAACTTGATGGTCCTTTTAGGTCTCCGTTAGTCAAGTTTGAAGTCTAAAATCTTTCTCCAAGGGGCAAAATTAGCATGTATGGCTTGCCCCTTCCCACCAGGTTACTGATCAAATCTGGTGTATATCAGAAGTAACAGAATGGTGAGTATTGATCGAAGGAGAATGCAGGAAATGTCAATTTCCCTTTCTCCGAGATCTAACAATACTCACCATTCTGTTACGGACCCAGCCTCCCAGCCCCACGGAGGCAAGCCATAGTTTTCTCTTGTTTGGTGGCTATGCAAACAATATGAGCTCTATGGTAAACGGGTACTCGGCAGTTGGGAGCCGAGTACCCGGTTCCCAGGAGTCGGTAAAGCTTTCTAAGTCTATAATCCTAGAGCCGCTGTCAAGGCCAGCTGTATATCAGAAGTAACAGAATGGTGAGTATTGTTAGATCTCGGAGAAAGGGAAATTGACATTTCCTGCAGTCTCTCTGCGGCCACCTCCGGGTGGTCCAGTAGCGGGGCCGGTCCGTCAGTCATGGGAGCCGTCCGCCAGGTTTCCTCGTCTAGTGACGACTCTTTGGGGTCTGAAGATGAGTAGGCCGAGGAGGAGAGATTGCTGCGGCCTGTGATGCCGCGGGTGGAGAGCATGGAGGTCGATTCCGTCCTGGACGGAACCGCCCTCCATCTGTCTGGCTTAGCGCAAGCCAGGGCAGCGGCTCTGCCCGTGGTTGAGGCCAATCTGGTACCGGGCCCGTGATGGTTGGTTTGCCGCCAACCGACACCGTGACGGGTGTGCCGGGCCAGGCGTGGTACTCACCTATCTCGCCTACTCCGGCGGTCAGACATGGGGTGCCGTTGGCGCCCGGGTTTGGCCACGGTTCCGCGACCGGTTTTCTGTGCGGGCCTACTCCATGGACTGGTGTGTTCCATGGGGTGGCGGCGGAACCGTATGGTACCGGAGTTCCTGGCGTATCAGTAATGGCTCCTAGCCGGGAGGCCGTTGCTGGTAGGGCCGTGAACATGTCAACGGGTGATGTGTTCACGGGAGTGTCCTCCTCGGAGACGGTTTGGTCTCAGGCTCTGGCTTGGCTAGCCAGGGTAGACCCGTCTGTGGTTCTGACCACGGCCGAGGAGGATGCACCCCGTCCATCGATGGCATCGATTAAGACAGGGATCTTGCCCGCATCCAGTCTATTGGACTGGATCCAAGGTTTATTGAGTTACTTGATGCTATTTATAGCAAGCAACTCATGACCAAGGGCCAGCTTCCTGCGGCCTCCAGGGAGGTGCGGGTGAGGTGTTGTATTCCACGGGGGGAATACGACGGGTATGGTGTTGTCCCGTCGGTCACTGAGGATGACCGATGGGTACTGGGTGTCCAGAGTGCTGGAGCGGGTGGCCCCGCCCCGGCACTGGTGGACAAATCTCAGGGACACCATGATGAAGTCCTGTCCCTATGTGATGAGGGTGTGAGGGCAGCTATGAATGCTGTCAACCATTCTTATCGCCTTCTTCAGTCGGTGTGGGCCTGTGGTGCTTTCGTGCGTCAATGACGGCCTGGTGCTGTCGATGGACGCATTGGCAAGGGTGCAGGCGCGTGTAACCAGGTCCAGGAGGCAGATGGTTCTTGACCATATGCGTCCAGCTACGGCCGTCAGGGAGCGTCTTCTTGGGACGCCCCTGACAGGTGTCTTTGGTGGCCAGGCGCGGGCCATCTTAGAGGACACGGCCAGCATTGTGCAGAATCGGTTGGCGGTTAACCTGCAGCTAGAGCTAGTGCGTCAGGCGCACGCACTAGGGACTGTAGCTAAGCCGCTGACCATGCAACCTTCTAAGAAGCAGAAAAAGCACAAAGGCAAGGTGAAAGCTAAGCCTGCTGCTGCTTCTGCTTCTTCTGGGTTTTCTCAGCCACCTCCGGTGAAGAAAGCCAAGAAGGTTGTGGAGGCTCCTACCCTCCCCAATGTTGCTCCTCATCGCCCGAGAGGTGGGAAGGGGAAGGGTAAGTCCTCAAAGGGCGGAAAGAAGGGAGCGGATCGTACCTGAGGGTATGAGAGCTCCCTTCGCATCTGCCTGGACCGCACCTGTGCGACAGGAACAGCGATGCCAGTTAGACCGGCCAAGCCAAGACCAAAATGGTTCTCTCTCGTCAAGAGGGGGGGAGCGGATCGCGAGCCAGACACCCCCATTAGGCGTCGAGGTGTCTATAGTGGGTGGAAGGCTCACGCGTTTCATCGAGGCTTGGCGAGGTGTGACGTCAGACAGTCTGGTCCTGGGGTGGTTATCCTAGGGATACATGCCAGAGTGGTGGGACTTTCCACCACAGAATCTGTCTGGCACCTGTCTGGACACCCGTACCAAGGGAACCAGACAAGTTAGAAGCCATTCAAAACGAAGTGTCGGGTTTGCTTCTGAAGGGAGCAATAAAACCAGCAAACCGGAACAATCCAGGCTTCTATTCAAACATGTTCCTTGTCCCCAAGAGCACAGGGGGATGGAGACCCGTACTCAATCTCAGGCCATTAAATTGGTTTATCCATACGCCTCGGTTTCAGATGGAAACTCCGAGGTCTGTAATGGCAGGATTGAGGAAGGGAATGTGGTGTGTATCGATTGATCTGAAAGATGCATATTTCCATATTCCAATGAACAGGAGTTGTCACAGGTTTCTGAGATTTGCGTTTCAGAATCAAGTATGGGAGTTTATAGTCCTCCCATTCGGCCTGTCGACAGCTCCACGGGTTTTCACCAGAGTGGTCCTTGCGGTGACAGCGTTTCTCAGAAGAGAATGTGGCGTTTCACACCTACATAGACGATTGGCTGATCAAAGCAGACACATCAGCCAGGTTAGAGGTGGATACTGCTCTGACTCTGAAGTTGCTTTCAGATCTAGGCTGGATAGTCAACAAGGAGAAATCCGAGTTGACACCCACTCAACATTTCGTTTATTTAGGGATGCGATTCGATCTCGAGGAGGGCAGGGTTTACCCGTCAGAGCCCAGAGTGGTGTCTCTGTTAGCCATCCTCAAGAGTTTTCGATTGGGAAACCACATTCAGGCGAGGTGGTTTCTTCAGGTGCTGGGCATGATGGTCTCCATGGAGCAGGTAATCCCGTATGCTGCTCTGATGCGAAGACCTATCCAGTTGTATCTGATGTCTCTGTGGAAACAGAGAACAGAACCCCTGTCAAAGCTGGTGCCAGTTTTGGAGCCAATAATGTCGCATCTTGTATGGTGGAAAAAGCGTCAGAATCTCCTACCCCACCCACGGATGCATCGCTGGAGGGATGGGGGGCCTGCCTGGGAGAACACCAGCTCTCGGGCACATGGACTCTCCAGGAGAGCCAGCTGCATATCAATCTGTTGGAAATGATGGCAGTGGAACTGGCATTGGAAAAGTTTCTTCCAAAAGTCAGGGGAAAGGCGATATTGATACGGTCGGACAACTCGACAGCAGCTCACATTCCTGGGCGATTGAACATTCTGGCGGATGCTTTGTCTCGCAGACAGAGAGAGAGAGTTCTGCCAACAGAATGGTCTCTCAACCCTCCAGTTCCACACAGGATCTTCGAGCATTGGGGCAAACCCAATGTGGACTTGTTCGCCACAAGGGAAAACGCTCAAATCATGACTTATGTCTCGCCGATTCCAGATCCAAATGCCGTCGATACAGACGCTCTGGCGATAAGCTGGATAGGGATGCACGCATACGCGTACCCACCCACCATTCTTCTACCGAAGATATTGGTGAAGATCAGGGAGGAACCGTGCCTGGTCCTGCTAATAGCGCCGTTTTGGGCCCAGCAGGGCGTGGTTCATGGATCTTCTAGATCTGCTGGTGGAAAACCCAGTGCAGTTACCCGAGATTCTGAACATAATCTCCCAGGCCAAGGGATGCTTCCTACACGAGCGGCCCGAAATGTTCAAATTGACTGCGTGGATGTTATCAAACAACGTTCCACGTCGGAAGGCTTTTCTCGACAAGCTGCAGATTTCATCGCAGCTGCGAGAAGGAGGTCAACCTTCAAGTCATATAACAACAAGGGTAACAGATTTGCAGACTGGTGTGAAGAAAAGGGTATTGATACCTTTCAATCCACTATTCAGCAAATAGCAGACTTTCTCTGTGAGCTGTTCTTTTCAGGACTAGCTCCTGTCACAATTGCTGGATACAAGTCAGCTTTGGCATCAGTTATCCCTTGTCTAGCCAACAGGGATAGTCCAGAGGTGGCCCAGTTGAATGTGATGGTGAAGGGAATGAGCAATCTCCGACTGAGACAACCGGTAGTCATTCCTGCCTGGAGTATATCTTTAGTGCTTAATGTACTCGGACAAGTGAATGGTTGGAGGCGCCACGTCTGGAATCCAAATATCATGAGGTAATTCAAGATTGAGTTTTTTGTATTATGTCTATATATCATGTTCATTCATCTTATATATTCATGCTCATTCCCAGGCTGATATATGCAAAGAGCAGTTAACCCTCTTAGCATAGTTATGTTTTCAGGCGAGATGCATGTTCCTGAGTTCTCTCCCTTTTCTTAGGACAAAAAAAAGGGGGGGGGCAGTGATGTGAATCGGTCCCTTTAACTTGATGGTCCTTTTAGGTCTCCATTTGTCAAGTTTACGTCTAAGCTCTTTCTCCAAGGGGCAAAAGTAGCAATTGCTGGCTTGCCCCTTCCCACCAGGTTACTGTCTAAATCTGGTGTATATCAGAAGTAATAGAATTGTGAATATCGATCGAAGGAGAATGAAGGAAATTTCAATTTCCCTTTCTCCGAGATCTAACAATACTCACCATTCTATTACAGACCCAGCCTCCCAGCCCCACGCAGGCAAGCCATGGGTATCTCTTGTTTGGTGGATATGCAAACAATATGAGCTTCATGGCAAACGGGTACTCGGCTGTTGGGAGCCGAGTACCCGGTTCTAGGAGCCGGTAAAGCTTACTAAGTCTATAGTCCTAAGGCCAGCTATCCAAGATAGCTTGTATCAGAAGTAATAGAATGGTGAGTATTGTTAGATCTCGGAGAAAGGGAAATTGAAATTTCCTTCATTCCACCACGAAACCTGTCTTTGGCACCTGTCTGGACTCCCGTACCAAGGGAGCCAGACAAGTTAGAAGACATTCAAAACGAAGTGTCAGGTTTGCTTCTGAAGGAACCAATAAGACCAGCAAACCAGAACACTCCAGGCTTCTATTCAAACATGTTCCTTGTCCCCAAGAGCACAGGGGGTTGGAGACCCATACTCAATCTCAGGCCATTAAATTGGTTTATCCATACGCCTCGGTTTCAGATGGAAACTCCGAGATCAGTAATGGCAGGATTGAGGAAAGGAATGTGGTGTGTGTCAATCGACCTGAAGAATGCATATTTCCACATTCTAATGAACAGGGGTTGTCACAGGTTTCTGAGATTTGCGTTTCAGTATTAGGTTTGGGAGTTTGTAGTGCTCCCATTCGGCCTGTTGACAGCCCCAAGGGTTTTCACCAGAGTGATCCTTGCGGTGCCAGCGTTTCTCAGAAAAGAGAACGTGGCGCTTCACACCTACATAGAGGATTGGCTTATCAAGGCGGATACGCCAGCCAGGTTAGGAGTGGATACTGCTCTGACTCTGAAGTTACTTTCAGATCTAGGCTGGATAGTCAACAAGGAGAAATCCAAATTGACACCCACTCAACACTTCGTTTATTTGGGGATGCAATTCGATCTCGAGGAGGGCAGGGTTTACCCGTCAGCCCAGAGTGGTGTCTGTTAGCCATCCTCAAGAGTTTTCGATTGGGAAACCACATTCAGGCGAGGAGGTTTCTTCAGATGCTGGGCATGATGGTCTCCATGGAGCAGGTACTCCCGCACACTGCTCTAATGCGAAGACCTATCCAGTTGTCTGATGTCTTTGTGGAGGCAGAGAACAGAACCCCTGTCAAAGCTGGTACCAGTTTTGGAGCCAATGTCGCATCTTGTATGGTGGAAAAAGCGTCAGAATCTGCTAATAGGAGTTTTGCTGCACCTACCCCGCCCCCAGCTGTCCGTGTACATGGATGCATCACTGGAGGGGTGGGGGACCAGCCTGGGAGAACACCAGGTTTCGGGAACATGGACTCTCCAAGAGAGTCAGCTGCATATCAATCTATTGGAAATGATGGCAGTGGAACTGGCATTGGAAACGTTTCTTCCAAAAGTCAGGGGCAAGGTGATATTGATACGGTCGGACAATTAGACAGTAGTATCATACATAAATCGTCAAGGCGGGACCAAGTCACCCACACTGTGTATGAAGGTGTGACACTTGATTCAATGGTGCAGGAATTACTCAGTTGTTTTGAAAGCAGCTCACATTCCTAGTCGATTGAACATTCTGCCAGATGCTTTGTCTCGTAGACAGAGGATTCTGCCGACAGAATGGTCTCTCAAGCCTCCAGTTCTTCAAAGGATCTTCGAGCATTGGGGCAAACCCAATGTGGACTTGTTCGCCACAAAGGAAAATGCTCAAATCATGACTTATGTCTCGCCGATTCCAGATCCAAATGCCGTCGATACAGACGCTCTGGCGATAAGCTGGAGAGGGATGCACGCTTACGCGTATCCACCCACCATTCTGCCGAAGGTTTTGGCGAAGATCAGGGAGGAACCATGCCTGGTCTTGCTAATAGCGCCATTTTGGCCCAGCAGGGCATGGTTCATGGATCTTCTGGATCTGCTGGTGGACAATCCAGTGCAGCTGCCCGAGATTCCGAACATAATCTCCCAGGCCATGGGTCGCTTCCTACATGAAGCGACCCGAGATGTTCAAATTGACTGTGTGGATGTTATCAAACAACGTTCCACGTCGGAAGGCTTTTCTCAACAGGCTGCAAGCTTCATCGCAGCCGCGAGACGTTCAACCTTCAAGTCATATAACCACAAGCTTAACAAATTTGCAGAGTGGTGTGAAGTAAAGGGTATTGATACCTTTCAATCCACTATTCAGCATATAGCAGATTCTCTGTGAGCTGTTCTATTCAGAACTGGCTCCTGTCACAATTGCTGGATACAAGTCAGCTTTGGCATCAGTTATCCCATGTCTAGCCAACAGGGATAGTCCAGAGGTGGCCCAGTTGAATGTAGTGGTGAAGGGAATGAGTAATCTCTGACCGAGACAACTAGTAGTCATTCCAGCCTGGAGTCTATCTTTATGTACTAGCCAAGCACCCTTTCATCCCTTGGGTTCGGCTAGTCTAAAGCATCTGAATCTTAAGGCGTTTATTTTTCTATTGGCAGCTTCCTCAGCTAGAAGACTCAGTGAGATCCATGCACTTCCAGCTGAGAGGGACCGATTTATGTCTCCGGAGAGGGTGTGCGACTGCTGCCAAGAGCTGAATTTTTGTCAAAGAATCAATCTTTGAAATATCCCGACAAACCGATCATTATACCAAAGCTAACTAGGTTTGATCGTGATGCCAGTGTCTGGTGTCCAGTCCGTGCTTTGACCATGTACAAAAAATGGACGGACTCTACGGTCAAATGATAAACATCTGTGGATCTGCCATAAGAAGCCATTTGGCGCCGCATCCATGGGTTCTATCTCTCGTTGGGTAGTCGATTGCATTCAGACTACCCACGAGATTGCGACTGGGCACCAGGTGCAATGTGATAGGGCTCATGATGTTAGAGGAATAGCTTCCTCGACCGCCCTTTACAATGGTGTTCCGTTAGAGGACATCATGGCTGTTGCACAATGGCAGTGTGAGTCCTCTTTCATGGATTACTATATGAGGGACATGTCAGACTCCGCCAATCCACTGGCTTTAGCTGTTTTGAAATGATAGTCTAATGGCCACACTGTTCATCTCCCTTTTGATACAAAAGTAATAGAACAGACATGGTCAAGCGGGAGGGATACAACCATGAGTGTCACGTTTGGTAAAAAATGTGTTGGTTGATGGCTCCACGTTTGAAATCCAATATTTATAAGGTAATTCAAGTTTGACAGTTTTTTGTATTATGTTTATATATCATGATCATTCATTTTATATATTCATGCTCATTCCCAGGCTAATATGTGCAAAGCGCAGTTAACCCTCTTCGCATATTTGTGTTTTCAGGCGAGGTGCATGTTCGTGAGTTCTCTCCCTTTTCTTAGGAGAAAAAGGGGGGGGGGGGGGAAGCGGTGATGCGAATGTGATTTGTTCCCTAAACTTGTCGGTCCTTTTAGGTCTCCGTATGTCAAGTTTAAGTCTAAGATATTTCTCCAGGGGCAAAAGAAGCTATATATGGCTTGCCCCTTCCCACCAGGTTACCAACTAAATCTGGTGTTATCAAAGAGTAATATAATGGTAAGTATTGATCGAAGGAGAATGAAGGAAATTTCAATTTCCCTGTCTCTGAGATCTAACAATCCTTACCATTACATTATGGACCCTGCCTCCCAGCCCCATGGAGGCAAGCCATTGGTATTCTCTTGTTTGGTAGCTATGCAAACAATATGAGCCTCACTGGCAGACGGGTACCCGTTTGTTGGGAACCGGGCACCCGGTTCTAGGAGCCGGTAAAGCTTTCTAAATCTAGATTCCTAGAGCGGCTAGCTAGTATTATCAAGGAGTAATATAATGGTGAGTATTGTTAGATAACGAAGAAAGGGAAATTGAAATTTCCTTCAATCTTCGAGCAAAACATATAGCATATTAGGGGGATTGTCTGAGATTTTGACAGGTTGGCCCACCATGGAAGGATAGGTCCAAGACATTATTATCCTTTAACTCTTAATAGTCTGACACGTTGTATGAATTGTATATCTATACTATTTAATAAACATACTGTTGAATATTTTAAAACTAATTTGACTGGGCGCTATGCTGCCATAGGCAGAAACAGCACCCAGTCATATTAGTTTCAAAATATTGAACAACTTTCCTGTAGTTTTCTGGAAATAGATAGTCAGAGAGTTCAGAGATTGATCGATTCCAAAACGAGCGAGTTGTGGGTGGAGCGTTGGGCAGGGCATATCTAAAGGTCCATTAACTTTGAAACGAAACACAAATATTCACAGAGGGAATCATAAACATAATTCTTGTTAGATATATATATATATATATATATATATATATATATATATATATATATATACATACATGTATATATATATATATATATATATATGTATGTATAATATGAGGGGCTAAGACACCCGTACCCTACCCCTTTCATCATATAGGGCAAAAGTTGAACCAATTTTGCTCGAAAGCTTGGCTGGCCATCTTGGATCACATATTTTTTTCGTGAAAACACCTCTGGACCTACTAAGGGATTACTTCTAATATTTGGGAAATTTAATTAGGGACTCGTTATAATCCACCAGGTCCTTTTTGCAAAGTTATTTAATGTTGTTCCAATTCATTTCCTATAGGATTTCCAGAGGTTATGAAAATCCAAGATGGCCACTAGAAAAATCTACCAATGGAAATTCTGAATGGTAGTTTCGAAAACTATCACCATTGGGTACTTCTGGCCAAATTTGGTTAAAATTGGGTCAGCGATTAAGGATGAGTAGTATTTTAAAAGAATTCGCTGAAATTTCTTTAAAATCTAAGATTTTCATTAAGAAAACTGACAAATCATAATACTGAATAGAACTTCAGGCATGTACCACCATAGGGACCATCTATACAAATTTGTTTGAAATCCAGCAAGTGGTTAAGATGTATTTTGACAATTTCTACTATGATTTTCACGCCAAAAATTGACTAATCAAAATTGTGAATAGATTTTCAGAAACCTGTCACAATATGGCTGTTCTAGACAAATTTGGTTGAAGTTTGTCACGCGGTTAACGAGATGTATTTGGACAATTTCTGGTAAATGTTGATTTCCCCCAAAAATTAAACAATTACTGGTGAAATTCTGAATAGAAGTTCTGGAACTTGCCGCTATAGGATCAATACAGCCCAATATTCTTAACATCGGTCAAAGCATTGAGACAATGCGATTTGATGTACAGATGGCTGCCATGCATGAGCTCACTTGGCACTTTCGGCCGGGTAAGCTAAAACGATCTTGAGATTTAAAACAATAACTAAAAAGAAAAATTCCTGGAATTTGCCAATATTTCGATATACAATTTGCCTCAAAATCACTAATAGTGGATCTGGAATTTTGAAGGCCTATGGAAAAGTATGGAATTTTATTCTGTCCGAGCTGTGTGAACACTGTAATAATAATAATAATAATTATATATATATATATATATATATATATATATATATATATATATATATATATATATATATATATATAATGTTTTGGTTGGTACTAATTATGAATTTCAAATAAGATTGATCAATCACGTCTATTTGGTCAGCATCCATCTTGTAGTTTGTGGTATTTTAGAAACACCTTAAAATGTTATACCGAAGCACCTAGCTAATTGACATGAAATTCAAGAAAGTTCCTCAAGGGCATTAGCTCAATCATGTCAACCGGTTTGTTCAGAACAATGCAATTGACTGGTTTTCTATGTACCAACTTTCATTTAAATATACCGAAACAAATCCTGCTGCCAGCAAAAAATATTTATGAAATTGTTCATACACTTTGTTGATGATTTTCCTGGCAGAGCTTTAAAACCCATTAACCCTCATTAGCAGCCAAGACAGCTTCTGCAGTGGTCTTGAGAAATGTCCATTTGCAGGCCAAAAGAAGACTATTTTTGACAATTTACCACTGGAATGACTGGCTCGATAACCGAGCCAGTCATTCCAGTGGTAAATTTTCAAAAATAGTCTTGATCTACAAATAGAAATTTTCTAAAAAGATTAAAAAAAATAAATTCGTGGGTTAAAGGGTTAATGTCATTTTGATCATGACATAGGCTAACATGTGACATATGCTGATCTGCCCTGTAGGTGGGGCTTAGAATACACCTTCCGTATCCTCTGCGTGTCATACAAGGCGACTAAAGGAGGTAAGGGTGAGGTAACCCTGACAGAAACCTCGAGTGCTGAAGACAGAGGTTCCAGGCCGCACGGCGCACTCTAATAAACCATGGATCCACGCACTTAACGCTTATGATCATGTCGATAGTCACTTACAGGACTGGCGGTATGATCAGTGAACGAAAAGAAGAAGACATATGTTGATTACGCCATATCAATTTATTTCTTGGCTCCTAACTTAATCTTTCCATATATAGCAACAAAATAATGCTAGAATTTTAAGGTATTATTTTCAGAATTCTTTCCACGTAACAATTTTTCCCGGCCAAATCTTTATCACTCGGAATTCCTCAGAATTTTCTCTAACTCTTTGTTCTCTGTAGCTTTGTTAACCCTTTAATGGTCAGGCCGCTCAAAATGGCAGCGCAATGGTCATGAGAAAAATCCATTTGTAGACCAAGAAGAGTATTTTTGAAAATTTACCACTGGAATGGCTGACTCATTTAATTCCAGTTGTAAATTAAAAAAAATATTCTTCTCTTGGCCTGCAAATGGACACTCACTGAGAAAATGTTTTTGAATTTCTTGATCAATCTTGACAATTAAAGGTGCATATTCACACCAGAATGGTTAAAATTAAAATATTTTGAAATTGTATACTTTTAGAGGCTTAAATTGTGTGGCTAGATGTAAGAAAACGAAATAAATCTTAAAACATGATGATTAAATTACGTATACATTAATATCTTTTTTTTTTTTTAAATTGTGAAATTGAATTAGAGGCACAAAATTTATTTTTAATAATAATAATAATAATAACAAGTAAATTTATATAGCGGAAAACTCCATGCAATAGCATGCTCTAAGCGCTTGAAGATCTACGGAATAGAAATGTTTTGAGACTTGATTTGAAAGACTGTAGAGTATGACATGTTTTGATATCTAAAGGGAGATTGTTCCATTCAGAAGCAACGGTGAAGGAGAGTCTTCTGTCCATATGTTACCAGTTTTGCTTTCGGAACATTAAGATTTCTGTTGTTTTGTGATCGGAGAACGTGACCTGGAGCATAGGGCTGTATGAGATCTGACGGGTAAGTCGGCGCCGTATTGTTTACACATTGGTAGGTCAAGCAAAGAATCTTGTAACAGATTCTCTGATCTATTGGCGGCCAATGCAAGTCACGAAGCACTGGAGAGATGTGTTTGTATTTACCGGAGAGTGAGATAATTCTAGCCACGGTATTCTGTACAGACTGGAGCTTACGAGCGCCTTTGGAGCGCCAGCGAGCAAACTATTACAGCAGTCCAGTCTTGATAGCACCAACGAACAAACAAACGAGTGTAGTCAAGTATTTTCTGATATTGCTGATGTACCTCAACTGAAAGAAACAAATACTGCAAAGATGTCTAACTTGCTTCTCAAGGCTAGATCACTATCCAACACAATACCAAGGTCCTTTACGCTGCTCGACAGTTTAATGGGGCTAGAACCTATTGTGATATTACTGAGGTTGGGTTTAGCCAGCCTAGCCGATGGGCCCACTAACAATAGTTCAGTCTTATCATCGTTTAATTTAAGCATGTTTGCATTTCTATTTGTGCAGAATGAAGTCATCAGATGCTAAGATTTATTTCGTTTTCTTACATCTAGCTACATAATTTAAGCCTCTAAAAGTACCGGTATACAATTTTAACAATTTTATTTTCAAGCGTTTAGAGTGAATATGCACCTTTAACGTGATAAACGATTAATACTGTGATAGCTTAATGAGCTTGAAATTGTGAATTTTTTTGCCCATCACCGATCATGTTTTGGGTGGGAATTTTTGTAAAAAAATTAACAAACTGGTCTGGCCTTATGACATCAGATACATGAGTGACAGATCAGCTCCCTCTATTGGCCCTATGTTCTAAATATGTGTATAAAGTCTTGTGGGTGTTAGAATTCATAAGGGCAAGATAGCATCAAATATACTCTTATTTTATTAACAAAAAAAATCTAGTTTATTATACACGTCTATGATTAATTACAGTCTCAATAAAGTACAGACATTCTTTTAACAATTTGACAATAAATTTATAAAAAATATATAAATTATTATATATTTAAATCTGTTAACAAACTTTCATCAGATGATTTTGTTCATGGATCCATATTATTATGAATATTTAGATAAACCAGTTACCATAAGTATACATTGTTACATATTCTTATTTAATCTTTACAGAAACACTATTAATAAAGGGATTCATGTCTAGCTATGCCCCACCCATTTCTAGCTATGCCCAGCCCATTTACAGCTAAGCTCCACCCACTTTTAACATGGGTTTGAATTGATTTTAACACATTGAACCTTGCAGTCCCAGAAGCTTAATTTCAAAGTAACTATACAGATAGATAAGCTGTTGAATATTTACAAACTAATTTGACTGGAAGCTGTTGCTGCCTATGGCAGCTACATAAGTAGCTACACATGCGGCTAACATGACCGGTGGATATGGACAAGGCAGCCGTCCAGATGCAGCAAATGCGCTTAAATGTGGCGAAGGCGGGAAACAATGGTATACCGCATTAGCCTCACCCCAGATTGCATGTAGCACTGTTACCCGCACAGGGAACATATGTAAGAATTGGGCCATTGTCATCCAGACTCTTCTTACACTAAGACAGCATCAAGCACTTAGTTCTCCAATTATCGAATTCCTCAAACATGTCAAAGATATACAATTTAGACATTCGTGACAGACCATTGCCAGTTTCATGCCAGACCTGCGTCGTTGTGATTGTGCAGGGTTCATACACAAGTATGGAAAGTCTGGACAAAGTATGGACTTGTAGCAGCCCCATTTCCAAGCCTTGAAAAGTATGGACTTGTAGCAGCCCCATTTCCAAGCCTTGAAAAGTATGGACTTGTAGCAGCCCCATTTCTAGGCCTTGAAAAGTATGGACTTGTAACAGCCCCATTTCCAAGCCTTGAAAAGTATGGACTTGTAGCAGCCCCATTTCTAGGCCTTGAAAAGTATGGACTTGTAACAGCCCCATTTCCAAGCCTTGAAAAGTATGGACTTGTAACAGCCCCATTTCCAAGCCTTGAAAAGTATGGACTTGTAGCAGCCCCATTTCCAAGCCTTGAAAAGTATGGACTTGTAACAGCCCCATTTCCAAGCCTTGAAAAGTATGGACTTGTAGCAGCCCCATTTCTAGGCCTTGAAAAGTATGGACTTGTAGCAGCCCCATTTCTAGGCCTTGAAAAGTATGGACTTGTAACAGCCCCATTTCCAGGCCTTGAAAAGTATGGAAAATTCAGCATTTTCTCCTAAAGGTGTGGAAAAGTATGGAAAATCGAGATATTGTCATTCTCATTTGCAAAATAATATAGATAATAGTTAGTTTTCTGAAAAATTTGGCAGTTTTGATATGGATACTGACTGGGAACATTATAAAATAGGTCTGGAAATGGATTAATTAGGCATGTTAGGGCTCGAAAAGAATGGAATTTCATTCTGCCGAAGGTGTATGAGCCCTGATTGTGGTGCCTATTGATGATCAGCTAACAAGTGATGCATTTGACTATGACATCACATGTGTTAGCAGAATTTGTGACAAGGTAACAATATCTCAAATTTGAGACAAATCAAATGATGCAATCTAAGCAATGTTCCTGGAAGGAAATCAATCCCCCTAATGCACATATGCTGATTGTTATTCCCTGCCTCCCCCTCAATATTTCACGCTGCATCCGATTCCGTAACTTCTAACTCTTTGATGTTTAAGGCGTGTGCACGATGGCTGAACGTGGTGTATTTCTGTATCGCATATCTTACATTGACTAACAAGTTACAGAACATGATTGTCAGTATTTAATCCACTTTTGGTCAGTATTTAATCCACTTTTGGGTATGTTTTTGTGTTTATATTTGCGCTTCTGAGTGCGCATGGATGATCTAAAGGAGGTAGCTGTTGATTGTGTTAGAACACGTCTAATGATACATTCTGTATAGGCCTTTAGGTGGGCCTGTATGATGGCGAGTGGGTAACTATCACTAACAAGAGCTCCGGCGCATAATATCCTGCCATGACGACAAACCAATGAATGAGAGCTATCAGAATATTTATTTCCTCAGACCAGTCATCCTTATGAAGTGTCAAAGCGATCTGTTAAACAGTCAAGGAGGTATCGTCCGGAAACCAATTTTAAAGATGGCTGCTGCTGACTGGCGGCCATATTAGATTTTGGATTATCGTAAATTTCGATAAGTTTCTTCACCAGACATATTCCAACGACCATAGGAAGTGATCCAATAAATGAAATCCAGAAACCAACTTTCAAGATGGCAGCCCATGGCTGGCGGCCATCTTGGAGTTCAGATCATTGTCAATTTCAATAGGTTTCTTCTCCACACCTAGTCCAACCACCCTATGAAGTTTCAAAGGGATCCGATAAACGGTAAAGGAGTTATCATCCCGGAAACCAATTTTCAAGATGGCCGCCTGTGGCTGGTGGCCATTTTGGACTTCGGATCACCATCGATTTCAATATGTTTCTTCCGCAGACCTAGTCCAACCACTCTATGAAGTTTCAATGCGATCCGATAAACGGTAATGGAGTTATCATCCAGAAACCAATTTTCAAGATGGCTACCAGTGGCTGGCGGCCATTTTGGATTTTGGATCATTGTCAATTTCAATAGGTTTCTTCCCCCAGTCCTAGTCCAACCACTCCATGAAGTTTCAAAGCGATCTGATAAACGGTAACGAAGTTATCATACGGAAACCAATTTTCAAGATGGCCACCGGTGACTGGCGGCCATCTTGGATTTTGGATCATCATCGATTTCGATAGGTTTCTTCCCCATGCCTAGTCCCACTACCCTCTTAAGTTTCAATGTGATCCGACAAATGGTAACAGTTATCATCCAGAAACCAATTTTCAAGATGGCGGCTGGTGGCTGGCAGCCATCTTGGATTTTGGATCATCGTCAATTTCGATAGGTTTCTTCCCAAGACCTAGTCCAACCACCCTATGAAGTTTCAATGCGATCCGACAAACGATAACAGAGTTATCATCCGGAACCCACTCTGCCGCCCGCATGCCCAACCGGATGGACGGCGCCATTACATAATTACGGCGCCAAATTTTTTAGCGGGGTATAAAAATGGAAGGCATGGATGAGAGGAGTTATCTTTCCTACACAGTGATACGGCTTATGGCGTTTCGTTCCTCCTAAAATACTCATCAGAGGTTTGTATGAAATAACAGAGAGTATGTTTAAACTTCATCATAAAATATTTATTTTTAATTGTACATAGGTCTGTGATCAATGGCATATAAGTTAGATGCACGATATAAGATAGTTCTTATAACATGGTGAACAGTGTTCATATAGGTAGGTCATACGTAGTAGTAAAGAAACACTAATATTAGCATTTGTATGAAGATGATTGATGATGGCGGAGTGAGATTTTAACATATGATGCAATATGAGTGGGAATTGAAGGGAGATCCTAAATAAAAGAAAGAGGAAACATTTATAACTTAGTAAAAAGATTTGCACACATAGTTTACGGTATCCTGGATTGTCCTACTGGTTGCAGGAAGGATTGTCATGGGATAAGTTCTCTTAGAAAAGGAAGCTGTTCTGGATCTGGAGTGTCCGTGGCTTTGATCATCTGTTAGGTCAAGGATCTGATGGCGTTCTTAGGAGCGTTCTGAGAAGATAGCGTTATAATTAACTAGCTGATTAATGATGGATCCTGGATTGATCTGCTTTTGTTGCGCATCAAGGATGATACATAAGCCACAGTCGCGTTACCTGTGTGGTGGTCCTGGTTTATGAATTGGAGAGACCGGCAATGGAGATATTGCTTCAAAACACACAAGTTGTTTGCTCAGATAGTCCTCCCCGTGTTGGAGCGGTCCAAGAAATCTGTGATTGATGGCATATGCAACAAAGTGTTATCTATGGCCATACATGTGTCACAAATACTGTAGCGATTGTTGCTGGTGGCGAGCTTGCTTATTCTGTTAGACTGGCAAGGACAGAGGCGACTTGCAAATCACTGTCATCCATTTTGCTAAGAACTGGATTGGGTGTGGTTTCTGGTGAACTTGAGACATCGGAATTGCGTGTGTTCAGTGGTGGAGCGGAACAGCTTTTAAGTGATAATATCTTTCCCTGCATTTTTAGCCAGAAAACAGATTGTTCTGAGCGGGCCTGATAGCTGGAGTGTTCTTATTTCTTTTTAGCATAGAGGTCTAATGCTTCATCCATAGAATGATGGATTTGTAAAATGTTCATGTGTGCTGAAGCATTAGAATCACATGAAGGGCCAGATGTGGTGGCGATATTTAGCTTACTTGAGGTAGGATTATTTATCCTACTTTTTCATCTGGCTCCCTTTGATTTAAACATCCCAGTGTATTCTGTGGAACTGTTGATGATGCCCGATGTGGGCTGAGCTGAAGAGGAGGTAGTGGCATAGTTCTGTGGCTAAGCTCGTCCTTTAGCCAGAGTTCCTTTCTGGTGAACGTGTTAGGAACTCTGTTGAATGCATCAGAGATGGTCTTCTGATGGGCCGTGGCAGTGGAGAAATCAGTGAAGGGTTGGAAACAGATTTTTTCCCTACCTTGGGCGCGTTGTTAATGCAAGCCCGTGCAGCCAAGCTCCCTAGATTATGCTCATTCCTCAGGTGGGCAGAGGCGGCTTCTATGTGGCTAAAGTTTTTCCGGACAGGTGACACACATCCACGATAATTTTGTGGCTTCATCCAAGTGGTCTTTATGTTGTAGGAAATGCCTCATAGTTTTGCAGACTGCTGTAGCTCTTATGGTGGAGTGAACAGTAGAAGCGTACTGAAGTGTACATAATTATGAACTTTTTAGAACATATAAATTGAGCAAAAAATCTCGTTATATATGTGTTTATATAGTATATTATATGTAACCTAACAATAATCCTTTATTACATCATTAGTACATATTCCTGCTGTTAACTGTCACATGATAGAGGCATCAGGAAGATGTTATCTTTACAGCTGAGTGAAGTTTATCTGAAGGTTGACCCTGTATACAACATTTCTTCTTCTTGGGACAGTAACAACAGGCCCTGAAATCAAACACAGGAGCTGCATTAGCATGAAGGTTTCCATACCTGGCAATACAGCACAGCTCAGAGATAATCTAAATTGTTTACAGAACTAAATAAAACATAATGTTCCATTCGAATTATGTTCCAAATTATATTAACTAACATGTTTGGGTTTTTGTTTTGGAAACATGTTAACTTATTTATGAGCTGTACTGTAGAGAGCAGTTATTCCACCTTGTAGGTGTTTAACCCTCTAACACTTACATCAGCCAAAATGGCTTCTGCAGTGCTCTTTATAAATGTCTATTTGGAGACCAAGAGAAGACTATTATTGAAAATTTACCACTGGAATGACTGGCTCAGTTATCAAGCCAGTTATTCCAGTGATAAATTTTCAATTTTGGTCTGCAAATGGACATTTCTCAAGAATGCTGCAGAAGCCGTTTTTGGCTGATATGAGTGTTAGAGTGTTAAATTAGCTGGAAACAGGGCTACAAAGCATCAGTACACAGTCACAATATTAACTATCCATGACGACTACAGTGTGTCGTATCACACTGCAAGCCGATTGGTGCGTGTGTACATAGTACTAACAAACATGTTTCTATTTTGGAAATATTTTATCTTATTTATGAGCTGTACTGTACATTAGAAGACGGCATACATCAAGCTCAATTTTGCTTCAGACCAAAGGCAAACTTGGATAGAATACACCTTTTCCTCATTGATATCATTACAAATAAATTCTCACAATCTACGCTCTGAGCACATAGTCATTGAGTTACTATTACATTAAGTTACACAGCACATTAAACAGTCCCTACGACGATGAACTAAAATCACAAGATTATTGAAGTCATACAGCATTGAAAAGCGTATTCAATATATATATATTTTCTGCACAATTTTCAATGAGTTAATTGCCATTTGCAGGCCAAGAGAAGACCATTTTTGAGAATTTACCACTGGGATGACTGGCTGTTATCCAGCAAATAAAAAATCATCTCTTGACCTGAAACTCGACATTCCTTAAGACCACTACAGAGGCAGGTTTTGTCTGTCTTAGACATGACATGGTTAAAACACCCACTTGTATCTAATTTCAGTAAATCAAGCGGACATTAAAGTGTATTTTAAATATATAATTAACTCGTTAACATTTCACAAAAATAAAAAACGAAGCCCACTGGGTCTGTATCGCTCACGTGGAACATAGGCATTTCAACTAGAAAGGCCATCGGCTATAAGTAGTCCCCTAAAGAGTTGACCAGAATCGTAACAGAAACACAGCAGCCATGTTTCTTTATGTATCAACTTCCCGTGATAAAATTTTAATGGCTCTTAGTCCCTAACCATATCTCGCTAATTTCAGCCCGATCCATTCAGCGGTTCTGGAGAAGTCATTTTTGCGAAAACTAGGTCATCCAAAATCGCCGCCAGACCATTTGGCCAATCAAGTTTTCTTGAACAAACTTGGTTCAGCTCTTGCCCTAGATGATATTTCATGAGTTTTGAATCAATCCCCCAAGTGGTTTCGGAGAACATTTTTAGATGTTTATAAAAAGCTGTCAAAATCCAAGATGGCCACCTGCCATCATTTCATTTGAACAAACTTGGATCTTTGTGCCCTAAGAATGCTTTCTGCCAAATATACTTGAAATCGGTCCAGTGGTTCTCAAGAACACATTAAAAATTTCCCATTGCTTTAGTATGGGAGCTTTTGGCCAGAAAAAGATCCAAGACGGCTGCCAAACCGTTTAACTGACAGTTTCGAAAATGGCAAATTTGAAATCAGGAATACCTAAAAAGCTATATAAATCCAATTTCGGCTTCAAAATCCCTCTTAAAGAAATCTAAAATGGCTGCCAAACGACATGTTTTTTTATGCATCAACTTCACTTGAACAAACTTTAATGGCCCTTAGTACCTAATCATCTCCCCCAAATTTTAGCTCGATCCATTCAGCAGTTCTATAGAATCAAAAAAGTATCCGCTTTTGTTTCTATGAGAATTCTTAATACTTACCGGATGTACTATTATGATAATGTCTATTATCTAGTCTAGCTCAAAATAAACAACTAAAAACTCTGCACTCTCCTGGTCCTGCCCATACTGTGTCCGGGAATTACCATAGCCGCGAGTCAATTCCCAATCACAGTCAGATTCGTCTTATGTTTTCCTTGACAAACAGCGAAAGCAGCTCAGCCTCACCTCAGCGGGGCGGCTGAGACAGGGTGATAGTACGTCTGGTAATACCGTAATTTCTCGACTAAAGGCCGCCCTCGAATATAGGACGCGGTCCCAAATTTGACCAAAATCTGCCCAAAAAACTTATAATCAAGTATAAGACGCTGTTAAATTTAGAAAAAAGTACCTTTAAAAAATCGAAAATTGGTATAAAATATAACCATCACTCAGCGCTTTGTTTAATGCATGATTAAAATTATCATGGTGGAAGAGAAATTATTAAATAGGACCGCCTAAATATCGTGTATCTTCAATAAAGATTGTTTATTACATCAAAATCAATCTAATTTTGGCATAAAATGTCTCCTTGAAAACATACAAATCGCGTGATAGAAACAGATTGTAATGGCTCTTTTGCGTTTGGAGGCGCTGTGATCTTATGCGCTAACAGGAGTTGGTTATCTGGCTCTTTTGTGATTGGAGGCGCTGTGTAATCTTAAGCGTTAACGGGAGTTGGTTCTAAAACGGGTATGGGAATATTCAGATGGTCGCTAGTTGTAATGACTCTTTTGCATTTGGAGGCGCTGTGTGATCTTATGCGCTAACGCGAGTTGTTATCTGGCTCTTGTGATTGGAGGCGCTGTGTAATCTTATGTGCTAACGGGAGTTGGTTATCAAACGGGTACGGGAACATTCAGTTCCTATTGCGCAATGACGATATATAGCAATTTCCGAGTCCAGAATATTTAGATCCGAGTACTCGCTCTAATTAGAATAAAGATCTTTTGCAATTGGAGGAGAATCACGTGATTTATACACGTATCTTTTCTCGACCCCATTTTATGTCAAATTCTGGATTAATTTTGATGTAATAAGTGATATGTATTAAAGAATAAGCAATATTTAGGCACCCCAATTTAATAATTTCACTTCGGCTTGGTGTTTTTTTAGTATACATTAAACATAGTCGTCAGGCGGCGCGAATTGTCTAGGGTAACATTTAGTTCAATTTCCGTGGTATAATCTGTGAATTTTTAAGAAAAATTTCGACCCCAAAATGTGGGGAAGGAATGTTCTCGATTATAGGACGCAACCCCCCCCCCCCTTCTAGTAGATGTATTTTGACAAAAAAAACTGTGTCCTTTAGTCGAATTTTTACGGTAAATTAAGAATTCTCGTAGAAACAAAAGCGGATGCTTTTTTTATTCTACTTCGAATAATACTTACCAGATGTACTATTATGATAAACTCCGGATTTCGACAGCCAAGAAATACCGGTGGGAGGAGGTGAGGCTCGAACCAGCAATTATCTACCATCCGACGGAGAAGGTTGTGAAGAGACTAGAACCCTGGCATACGCTTGGGTTCTGCTATCTCACTCATAGAGTGCTAAACTTCCATGGTCTGGACCGCACTCCCCCTCATTTGTCCGCACAAATTCCAGAGGGCTGTCAAAACGGGGAGCAACACCCACCAGCCCCAAGTCTCATCAGCTAGGGCAGTCCAGTAGAGTGCAAAGAAGCTACTACAACTTCTAATTTTGAAAAAACACTCAGTATATCGAATAGGCTTTCAAATTGGAATGAGTCTAATGTCTGTTGAAAGAATAAGATACTCTTGGCCAGACTATTTACTTATTCAGTCTGATAAATCGACTGTAAGTAAACTAATATTAGTCACTTAATTAATGTAAACATTTTGAGTGCTTGGTCTCTTCTTGTTCATCACAGGAGCTCAGCCCAATCCACGGTCATCCTTGGATCATGTGCATAGCCATTGTTCAGTGCATGTGGAAGAACCTTGTGATATGTGCGAAATAGTGGTCGGATGTGGCTTTAGTTAAGATTCGATAAATTGGCGACGGCTACCGGATTAAGTGCGCTCGAGATATCGCGTAGGTAGAAATCAGTGAATGACGACTCGGCATGCCATTGTGCTACAGACATCACCTCTTCTAATGAGACACCCTTATAAAGGGCCGATGATGCTGCTAGTGCTCGGACCTGGTGGGCGTTCGCACAATCAATCTGCTTTCCTGTAGCGATTTTGTGCGACAACTGAATAGCATCGACTATCCAACGAGAAATAGTATCTTTCGAGGCACGCAAATGAGGAGCTTTGAGACATAACCACAGAGATTTCGGGTCATCTCTCCACTCCTCAGTACATTTCTAATACATTTTCAGACATCTGACAGGACACAAAGCAGAAGAGTTTGGGTCATGTCTAATTAAACTTGGTAAATTGATCGGCTATCCTGGATATTTAAGTGACTAATTCTTTGCCAGGAAACAAAGACGTGGAAGTAGTCTATAAACCTTCACCCGTGACGACAAAACGTGCGCTTTCAGTATTTCGCTTCTCCACGCCGACGCTTCTGCAACCAAGAATACTGACTTAATAGTTAACAGTTTCTTTCTTCTTTTCGTTCGCTGATCATACTGACAGTCCTGTAAGTGACTATCGACATGATCATAAGCGTTAAGTGCGTGGATCCATGGTCTATTAGAGTGCGCCGTGCGGCCTGGAACCTCCGTCTTCAGCAAGGTTTCTGTCAGGGTTACCTCACCCTTACTTCCTTTAGTCGCCTCTTACGACACGAAGAGGATACGGAAGGTGTATTCTAAGCCCCACCTACAGGGAATGTTAACAGTTTAATATCTATAGATCTAATCGGTTCAAAGGGAGCATGCTCTAAAACCTGTAGAACAAGAAACAGTTTCCATGCTGGTATAGGAATTGGCTGTCTAGGTCGCAAATTGCTCATTCCTTTAATAACTTCATTTAAAGTGTCATTCTCCACTCCTTCAATGGCCAGACTGGGAACGACTGAAGCTAATGCAGACTTATATGCTGCTAGGGTTGAAGGTACAAGTTTTTCAACTTCGTTTAAATGACAGATAAAATCTGCTATGTGTTGAACAGATGCAGCAAAGGGATCAATATCTCTTCCTTTACACCACTCTGAAAATTTGTTGATTCTATAATTACATGTCTTGGTGGTTGACCCTCTTCTGGCTCAGAAAAGCCACCCTCAATTGCACGCTGCTTGATAACATCCATGCAGTCAATTTGAACATTTCCGGTCTGTCGTGAGACAGGCCTTTGTTCTGAGTGATTAGATCCCTTCGGTCTGGAAGAAGGATTGGATTGCAGACCAGAAGGTCCAGCAGATCCGTAAACCATGATCGGCCTGGCCAATGAGGGGCGATCAGTAGTACTTGGCATATTCCCTCTCTTATCTTTGCCAGAACTCTCGGGATGAGAATCGTTGGAGGATACGCATACGCGTACATTCCCTTCCAACTTATCGCCAGTGCGTCTACTGCCAAGGCTAGCGGGTCCGGGATCGGTGACACATATGTGAGCATCTTTGCGTTTAGTTTCATCGCAAACAGATCCACATTTGGTTTGCCCCAATGTTTGAATAGAACCTCCGCTACCGATTGGTTGAACTGCCATTCCGTCGGACGACAAATCATCCTTCGACTGAGTGCATCTGCTAGGATGTTCAGTCTTCCTGGAATGTGTGCTGCCCGAAGAATAATATTCCTCTCTTGGAACTAGGCTTGCACGATTATCCGATATTATCGAAAATCGCGATTTTTTTTCCAGCCACGATTTTTTACGATGTGATTTAAAAAAAAAATGTCATGTATTCTGTCTATTTGTAGCATAGGTGTCTATTACGGCAAGCTGTTCAATTTATTTCCAAACCAACATCTCTGAGAAAGGGGTGGGATTATACTAGGAATAGGTAACAAAAGTTGAAGTTCATTCTCTAAAATTACTTTAAAAGACGACATTAATACGAAAATTCAACGCAATTTACCGGTAAAATTTCTTGCTGCCTTACTGTATACCTCAAAACCATGATCGCGGGAGTGAAATTATTACGTGGGAAGCTTTAAATATTGCCTGTTTTGTAATAAGCATGGTTTATAAAATCAAAATTAGTCCAAAATTTGACATTAAATGACGTCGCGGGAATAACTAAATCACGTGATATTGCTTGCTCTCCTGTTTTTGGAGGCGAGAGGTGGTGCGTTCACAAATGTGATAGCTAAATGAGATGGTATACACGCTTTAGCAAGCATGGCGAACTATCCTAGACGTTTCTGAAGGCTAACTATTATTAGTAAAATATATAAATCATGTGATATTGCTCGCTCTCCTGGTTTTGGAGGCTAGGGTGGTGCGTTCACAAATGTGATAGCTAAATGAGATGATATACACGCCTTAGCGAGCAAGGTGAACTATCCGAGATGTTTCTGAATGCTAACTATTATTATTAACCGGGTACTCGGTAAATTCGGAGCAGATCTAAACATTAGATGTCTATGGATCTAAAGTACATTCCTAATATCACGTGATTTGTATATTTTTACAAAGACGAGATGAAATGCAAAATTTTAGGATTCATTTTCATGTAATAAACGATGATTCTAACAGAGTACACAATATTTAGGTTGTCCAATATAATAATTTCACTCCCGCAATGATGGATTACATTAAGCCAATGGGTAAGGCGGCAAGAAATTACTAATTGTGTCCTATTTTCGTGTTATTAACGATCGGTCGTAGTTTAAGCATCTTGGCGACTGGATTTCAAGTTTTTTTGAAATTTACCGATTAGAAGTCATCCGGCTAAATCTGATATGAAAACTCGGAGCAAAACCGATACGGCTACATAACCCACACCATGCAGTCCAACTCAACCCAAGACCAATTCACCCTGTGAATTCATATACCTTTAAAATAGGCTGTATGATATATCGAAATATCGCGATTTTTTCACCACGATATATCGCGATACCGCCTAGGACAATATCGTGCAAGCCTACTTGGAACCACAGCAGAAGGTTCCGAATCATCATGCACAACTCTGGTGACCTCGTCCCGCCTTGGCGGTTCAAATAAGACACCACTGTTGAGTTGTCTGTCCTTAAGACAATCTTGTCTCGGATTAAATTCTCGAATTTTTGAAGTGCTAATACCACCGCTAATAATTCAAGAACATTGATATGTTTCTGCGCATTGGTCCGATCCCATTTCCCTGACACTGATTGATTGTCCAATACCGCTCCCCAACCCATCGTTGATGCATCTGTAAAGATGGACATCTGTGGTTGAGGAGGATGTAGAGGAACACCTCGCAGGAGATTCTGTTCTGATAACCACCACTGAAGATGGAATATCAATGGTTCTTTTACTGGAATTCTCAGTGATAACGGGTCCGTTTTCTGAGACCAGAACGATATTAAATACATCTGAATCGGCCTGCGCCTGAGTGCCGCATAAGGAACCACTTTCTCCAGAGACACTAGTAAACCCAGTATTCTGAGAAACTGGCGCGCCGTCAGATAGGCTCCTAGAGAAACCGACTCCAGAACTGCAATCAGGCTCTTGACTCTGCTCTCCGCCGGAAAAGCTACGCCGTCCCTAAGATTGAAAAATATTCCCAGATAAACAAACTCCTGGGATGGAGTCAATTCTGATTTCTCTAGATTCACAATCCATCCTAGATCCTTTAGTAAGGCTAGGACTACCTGAAGATTGTTGCGCAGATTGACTGGATTCCCCGCCTTCAGCAGCCAGTCATCTATGTAAGTATGAACAGCTATGTTTCTCCTGCGAAGATAAGAAGCCATGGCGAGAACCACTTTGGTGCTGTGGTCAAGCCGAATGGAAGCGCATTGAATTCCCAAACATTGTCTTGGAACGCAAAGCGAAGGTATTTCTGAAAAGGAATTTACATTGGAATATGAAAATATGCATCCTTCAGATCTATCGACACTGCCCACATGCCTTTCCTCAACCCCGACATCACTGCCGCTACAGTCTCCATCTGAAACTTTGGTGACAGAATAAACTTGTTTAATGGTTTGAGATTGAGAATCGGTCTCCACCCTCCGGTGCGTTTCGGAACGAGGAACATCATCGAATAGAAGCCTAGGGATGACTGATTGCGGACTAAGTGAATCGCATTCTTCCGCTGAAGACTTTCGATTTCTGAGCAAATGGCATCTAGACGAACGGATTCCGTTGGAACGGGAGTCCACACTTGAGTCGATGTTAATGGAACTAACGATTGACGGATGAGCCAGTCCGGTTCATAGCCGTTTCTTAACCACTGACAGACTAAACATCCTTGCACGACCTGTTCTCACTGGTTTGAGAACAGTTGAAGTCTGCCTCCGACGGAAGGAATCTGCACACAACTCGCGATCGATATTGCACGAGACGACGTTAATTCGCCTAGGTGAAGATCCTCGACTCCCCTCATTCCCGGTGATACCGGAGCGGATCCCGCCGGAAACCCGTCAGGACCACCCCCCACAGCCACCCAGTGTTTTTTTGGAAAACGACGGTCCGGAACCGCCACCACGGCTATCATTACGGTAGTCGCCGCGACCCAAACCGCCACCCTTCCTATCCTCTTCATATGGCCTCTTATTAGAGGACTTGTATGAGGAAGAACGACCAGGACCGTGCGAACCGGATGCCTGATGGGTATCACGGCCAGAAGGGCGATCTTTGGTGCTGCCTCTGCTGCTCCTGTCGGTGCTGCTTGTAGGACTGCTGCGGCTGAGTCCTTTTCGTCGACTTCCACGACTTGCCGACTACTTCTTGTTCCGCAACCATTGATGCGACCTTGGATAAGGCTTGCCGTGCCGAGCCGCCGAACAAGCCTGGACCTATGAATGGCGTGGAAGACAACGCAGCCCTCATTTCAGGTCCTGGTTCTACAAAATCGAGAACCATTCTCCGTCGCTCAGCCAATGATCTCGTGATCACCCTGGCCAGGCAATCTTGAGATAGGCGCATGGTGTCCCGGATAACTCCGGGAGCAGCCTCTGGCACTACCCCCACCTTCCGCCGTGCAGGTCAGCATACCCTGCAGGACGGTATAGCTGTGCGAAAGCGCCGCCATGGCAGCTCTCGCCGCATCCTCAATGAGGGTCAACTCATTGAAAGGATCTTTATTTGACTGCGAAACTAATGGACGAGAACGTCCCTTAGCTTTGCCAGCCAATGGCAGTGCCTCTCTCTCCCCGACGGAAAGCCGTGGAACTCGGGTATACTGATGGTAGGCTTGCTCCGGAAAACGGACCCTACTTATTCCCTTTGGGGCCTTGGGCAATGAATAGTCTGGCTGAACCAGATGATACGCTGTAACTTCCAACATGTCAGAAGTCTGCATGTCCAAGGGGAGCGTCGGCATGGCCGAAGAGCCACTTGACAGAGCGCTAGCCGCTCGCTCTGACATCCGCCCCATCGTGCCGAGATCCTTGATCCGATGTCAATCCGAGATGGACGGACATCCAGCCAAGGACCTGCACCCATTCAGCTTCGGTGCAGAATGAGGATTCGTCCATCAATGGACCGATAGGTTGTCCTGCACCAGCCTGCATCGCCGGGACCATGGACTGGAAGGACTCAAACATCGCCTTGAACTGGGCCGCCCATACACCCAATGCTAAGTCCATACGCTAGTTCAGACCTTTTACTGATGCCTGATCCAGCTTGGCCACCTTATCCCTCGCGATCCTCTCCAAACGCGCACGTCGATCACGATTGAACTCCGCCACCAACTCCGACGACCACTTCACACACACATCGCAAGGACTTCCAACCTTGCACTTCACCCAAGCCACACAGTGATGACCCGAGTACTTGCGCTTCATGAACCAATTACACTTCTGACACAGCGTGTCCTGGTTCTTGGCTTTCTGCGAACACAGAGTAAGAATTAAAACGCTGCACATGACATACGATGATGACATGCACAATTGACTTGATTGTAACTTAGAATTACTTAGAAACATTAACTTTCTCTTAGATTAATGATAATCAAGTCTTTAGGCAGGAAATATTTGAAACTTTTTTGAGTGAAAATTTATAAACACGACTTGGTAATTAACTAATGTTAAAATACCCAAGAAATAAACACCGATCGCTACAAACACCCTCGTCATTGAAGCGAGAGCCAAAGAATGGCATAAAACAGAGTGCATAGACACGCCAAGCCAAAACAAAACGTTAATCATGGCTGCTGCCATCTTGGCTAAGGGCGCATCTATCTTGGCTAAGGGCGAATCCATCTTGGAAGAAACCGAGTCGCAAGAGAAATTAACCGAGTACCTGGATAAGATTAAACAGTTAACGGGTACCGGAGCGACTCCAACAATGGCTACCATTCTAAAATAATGTACCAATTTAAGGAAATTTTAATCAGTCATTACGGCACGAATGTATAAATTCTAGATTGATACAACCTGCCCCTGTGATGACTTTCCCTTTCCTTCCATGAAGCCAGCGATGAATCACGAGTAACACACTTAAATCTGCTAAAAATTGCACAATTAGAGCTCAGAAAAACATGTGACTTTCCAAGTCAGCAAAATAGACGAATCTGACTGTGATTGGGAATTGACTCGGTACCTGCGGCTATGGTAATTCCCGGACACAGTATGGGCAGGACCAGGAGAGTGCGGAGTTTTTAATTGTTTATTTTGAGCTAGACTAGATAATAGACATTATCATAATAGTACATCTGGTAAGTATTACTCGAAGTAGAAGTTGTTTTCGCCAAAACTAGGTCATCCAAGATGGTCACCAAATTATTTGGCCAATCAGGTTCCCTTGAACAAACTTGGTTCAGCTCTTGACCTAGATGATATTTCATTTTGTTTTGAATCGATCCCCTAAGCGGTTTCGGCGATCTTTAAAGACATTTCTAAAATTCGGCCCAAGTCCAAGATGGCCACCGGCCAAATTGGCCGATCGGCTTCATTTGAACAAATTTGGATCTCCATGCCATAAGGATGACTTCTGCCATATATAATTGAAATCAGCCCAGTGGATCTTGAGAAGTCGTTTAAAGTAAAAGTTGACTAAGCGGATGAAGGACGGATGAACAGTCGCCATGGCATAAGCTCACTTGAGCCAGGTGAGCTAATAATATGTAAATGTGTAGAAAATTAGCTTAGCCTCCGTGTGATGCATGACTTCACCAATATTATGATCTTAGGTTTTATTATAAATCGCTTAAAGTACAGCGAGTCTAATATTAATCAGTGTTGATCAACCTTCGCTGGGCGTGTTTATGTATGTATGATTACTGTATTCTGCAGCTGTAGTAGTAGAAACATCCTACAGCTGCAATCAGTCCTTTGCTTTTGCCCACTGTGTCTTGTCCTCAGCCCAAATCTGTAGCTTCCTTAGGCCCATTCTTGACTTGAGTGTACCGAGTCCTGCTTTCTTGAGGTCAGCTCATAGCACGCTTAGCAGATTTATGCAATGACGTCCTTTCCTGGCTCTGTATTTGCTGGCTCCGAGTAGGGCGAATTCCAAGGCTCTGCGCTGGTATCCTTAGCACATGACAAAACATGGACCATCTTTGCTGGATGACTTTTACAGACAGCGGCGAAGTATTACAAATCTTGTATAGTGCAGAGTCGGAAATTATGCTGTCTGGCCATCGGTGTCCAGTGATGGTGCGTAGGTGTTTGCGGTGGCAGGCGTCAAGTTTGGCATTCTGTTAAGTGTGGGCCTCTTTACCTGCCAGTTAATGCGTGAAAGATGTATTTGTAGAAGAAAAACTTGCTGATAACGTAAATTTGCCTAACGCTTGAGCAGCTTAAAGTAACATTCATTTATCACCTGTAGCATGTTCCCCCACAAGAGATCTCATTCAGGTGTTCTAAAGTTATCCAGCAGCAAACTAAATATGAAGGGAGATAACTCATTTAAAATGTGTCCATACTCATCAGAGCTATCTCCCTTGGAAAACTGTCGGGTTTCTGCTGCATAATTGAATGGCTGAATGCCATATTTATCAATCCCATGCATAGTTTTGTGTGGATTTATTTACACAACCAAATTAACTCAAATTCAACTGTGTTTTCTAGACAAACAGGGTCTAATGGATATATCTGATTTGTCACTAATTTGTCAATCAAATTCAAGTTTTCTAGTGTTATATTTGGCAAAGAAAATCTTAGCGAACTACAATCCTTTCACTGATGAATTCCACATAGCTAATTTTCAAGGCAACAGCACATGAGAGCTGTTGAATATTCGGAAATTAATTTGACTGGAAGCCATTGATGCTAGCAACAACGCATAGACAAATTCGTTTCAAAATATTCAAAAGCATATTTATTAAGTAGTAAAGAAATACAAGTTGTACAACCTGACAGACTATTAGGCGTTAACATGTGACGTCATTGATTATGACATCATATGATTGACTGAGACTGGATTCCTCAAATAGTTGTATCTGGTCTACAGAGACGAACGTGTCAAGTGGCAGTGATCTCTTACCAGGTTGGTTTGTGTTTCCATATGTACGGCACAATATCATGACCTGAAATTTTATATAATACAAAGATATAGTACACTACAGCTCAGAGTTCACTTAATGTACGAACGTGTCTGAAATGTGTGCATGATGCGTTGAAGGCCTGTTTCCAATGCATCAGTTTTAAAAACACAATGCATTCACACCGCATCTAGTTACTTTTTTTTTTATGCATTTAAAATAATAAATATATGCGGTGAGAACGAGCATTAAATGCGTAAATAAGCCAGTTTGAACTTGTTTGATGTCCCCCAGAGATAGTGCCAAATGCTTTGTTAAAAGCAAAACGGGAGACGCCAAATTTTAAATGCGTTTAAAAGATTCATATGTGCATTGCGTAATACAAGGCGTACATACCAACTCCACGGCTCCAACTACCCGGGAGCGAATCAAACTTAGCGGTACATTACATTTCCTAGAAGGGCAAAGGTAAATATGAGAAAGTTTTCCTAAAAAAGACAGCGGGACATAATATTAAAAATTAAAATTATAAATATTACGAAACAAAATCATGATTCCCGGTTGAGAATTAATGTAACGATGCGCCCCTGAACGTTTTGCGCCCCTGAACGTTTTGCATCTACTGCAAGAATCGTAAGCATCGTTGGTTCGTTTCGCATTTAACTTTTATAAACATCCAGCGCAGCGAAACATGCCAACTGGCGAGATTTGACATAAGTTAATCATAGTCCGTAAGCAACTTCATCATCACTTCTATGCATCACCTGTGTTCGCGATGAACAGACAGCGAATAAACGCAAACTTATGGATTAAAGATGTCAAAATATAGCTTATGTGTACCAATGCTCGACTAATGTAGACGCTTTTTTATTAAAACATGCAGATGGTGTGGTTTTTATTGATAATATGACGCACAAATTAGCAGATTCGTGTCTGCTACCACAATATCCCCATCGGTGCTCTACATAAAAAAGACTAGTTCAGGGCTAGTTATGAAATACTATGCGCCCCTAAAGCTGTAACATGTACTGATATCTCATTGGCTTTTCGCGGCAATAAAACGCCCGTAGTGATTTAATGATTTTCTTTTTGTGACATTCAGTAGTTTTCGGATTCACTACATTGCAATGTAACGTAGCCGAGTATAACACACTGTTGTTGCCTCACTCAGGAACCAGGCCGAGGAAATGAGCAATCGCCGCACACCCCACTACGTAGCAATAACATAGTCAGATGATAAATAGTGCCTTACTAAACCCGCGAAAGTTAACATTATAAATAGTCAGGGAGCTAATTTCACTATATTTCATGAACCAGACATTGTGTTTTATTAACTTAAAAGTCAAAGTGGGTATTAAGATATTGCTTTATTGCTTTTAAAAGCGGCATCGCGAATACGGATACATTTTGCATTCCGCCATTGTTGATCGTGAGTCGCTCAGAGATTGGTTAAAATAAATCATGTCATCAATTCGTTATGAATGACAATGAGACGTGATCAAAATTTTACTACGATAGAAATTTTCATTCATTCATACTGACGTCAGATGTCCAGCAAGCCAATCAAATCACGGCTATGCTTTTCCGAGAATCTACGACTGCACATAATTATCGATCGGCGAGTCGCGCGAGGCATTTCTCATTAGTGGTGAATTTAGGCAGCGAATAAGTAACCGGGGTTCATTTTGTTCTGTAAGAATGGAATGTTTACGTTACCAGGCTGCTGTATCGGAACTGATAATGCGACATAGTGCCAATTATTCAACATTGAATGAGGCCTCCCCCTACAATCATGACAGGAATTTCACGAAAATTGACGGTACCCTGGCAAAATAAAATTGCATAATGTGTGTATTCCCGAGTAATCGGTTGCCCTTCTTGGTCGACTCGCATAATGTCATTATACCAGCGCGGCATAATTATGAATGCATTTCACGTTATCAGATTTCAAACGACTTGTCTAGCTAATATCATAAATGCGTTGTGTAATAAGTTCTGATGCGTTGTCAAACTGTTTCCAACCCATTTGTTTTACTTTCACACCGCATTGTTTTACCGTTCACAACGGGAAAGTGATGTATCCATTATTTTAAAATAGACCCGCTATATACGCGTCATGCACGCGTTGCAGATGCATTTTATTTTAAGTTAACTCTGAGCTGTACTGTAGTTTGTTTAACCATTTAACAGCCAAATCAGCCAAATCAGCCAAAACCTGCCTCTTCAGTGGGCTTCAGGAATGTCTTTCTTAGCAAAGTGAAGACTATTTTGAAAATTTATCACTGGAATGATTGGCTCATTTTTCGAGCCAGTCATTCCAGTAGTCAATATTCAAAAATAGTCTTCTCATGGACATGTCTCAAGAACACTGCAAAAGCTGTTTCTGGCTGTTTAGAATGTTAAAGGGTTAATTATTAATTAAAAACTAATGAGGTTACGCAATCTAAAGTGATTGTGATACAAGTAACAAACAAGAGCAATTATAGATCATAACCTCTTTTACCCACACGTCTTCATTCTCCCCACGCTCCTCTACCCGATCCCCCATCAATCCATGAAAGCTGTTTGGGTGGCAAATGGTGTGGTCAGATATGCAATGGACCTTTCCAGTTTATCCATCCATAATGTGACATCATAATGAACTACGTGACGTGTATGATGACGTCATAATCAATGATGTCATGAGTGATGTAGGTAAGTACGTCACGAACGTTTAATTGAAGACGGACTAAGCGTTGTACGAATTGTATGTCTACTATTTAATAAACGTGGCATAGGCAGCAACAGCACCCAGTCAAACCAGTTTCAAAATATTCAACAGCTTACCTATATAAGTTTCTGGAAATTGATAGTGAGGGAGTTCAAGGATTGATCGATCCCAACACGAGCATGGTGTGGGTGGAGCTTAGCTAGAGATGGGCGGGGCATAGATAAAACTGAAAAGGCCCATTACATTAGCCCCTCTCACCCCACTACCCACTCCAGGGTGAAGATGGGTGAGGGTAATCAGATTTTATAGTTGCTGAAGCAACGATGCGTGGTGTAGTTTTAAAATGATAAACAGCCTCCAGTACCTCTATTTTCAAAATTTACCTTTTAAATTTTGTAGACTAGAAATAAAAAAATTCCTAAATCTGATGTAGTGAATATAATGTTGAATAATTCGTAACTAATTTGACTGCGAGCAACGGGTTACAGCCATACTAATGTCAAAATATTCAACAGCTTACTTGTACATACTAGATGGCCTACATCCCGCATGTCTAGTCCTTTAGGGTTTCCAGATATCACACTTCAACGGTGGCATGATTTATTAAAATAATATACCCCATTTGACAAATGAAATGTCTACCTAAAACTCTAAAATTATTCTAATTCTTGAAAATGAGACAAATCACACAGAAATAAACTACTAATTCTTGAAAAGGAGACAAATCACCCAGAAATGAACTACTAATTCTTGAAAAGGAGACAAATCACCCAGAAATGAACTACTAATTCTTGAAAAGGAGACAAATCACCCAGAAACGAACTACTAATTCTTGAAAAGGAGACAAATCACCCAGAAATGAACTACTAATTCTTGAAAATGAGACAAATCACCCAGAAATGAACTACTAATTCTTGAAAATGAGACAAATCACACAGAAATGAACTACTAATTCTTGAAAATGAGACAAATCACACAGAAATGAACTACTAATTCTTGAAAATGAGACAAATCACACAGAAATGAACTACTAATTCTTGAAAATGAGACAAATCACACAGAAATGAACTACTAATTCTTGAAAATGAGACAAATCACACAGAAATGAACTACTAATTCTTGAAAATGAGACAAATCACACAGAAATGAACTACTAATTCTTGAAAATGAGACAAATCACACAGAAATAAACTAAGTCCAAACCATGTAAAAGTATGGTAAAAACTTTTCAAATTCATTTTCATTTTGCTGTAAACTGAATGCAATGATGACAAATAACAAATCTGTAAAGTTTCATTGGAATCGAATAAGCTCTTGATAAACAAGCATTCTGTAAGTAGTGCTTTGCAATGTATGTCCCCTACTTGGTGATATAAATCTTTAAAGATTGACAGTCAAAAACTCCATTAAGAACTGACAGAAGCTTGACTCGAACTTGATCTGTAACTTCTCATAACAAAGCAATAAACCAAGTTTCAGTTATATATGGTGAAGGAGAAGGAAAAAGTCTTGAAAGGTGATATGTTTGTATTTCATAAGTCAAAAGGGGACGGAGACAATTCCATAAAAAATTGACGCAAACGCCTGAAACTCTAACTTGCGCTGTAATTTCTCACAACAAAGCAATGTAACAATTCTCAGTTGAATATCTCGAAGGGCTGAGAAAACTAATATTTTTTGTATTTCATAAGTTGACAGGGCGCATTAACTGCATGGAAAATTGATGAAAATGTCTGAAACTCGAACTTGGTCTGTAACTTCTCATAACAAAGCAATGTACCAATTCTCAGTACAATATCTTGAAAAAATGCGAAAATAAGTGCGGAAAACTAATATTTTCCGTATTTCATAAGACAAAATGGGGCATAACTCCACGAAAAATTGACGAAAATGTCTGAAACTCAAACTTCCTCTGTAACTCCTTATACTAAAGCGATGTACCAATTTTCGCTTAAATATCTTGGAGTGCGAAAAAAGTGCGGAAAGCTGATATTTTTTGTATTTCTGAAGTCATAACTCCATCAAAAATTGACGCATATGCCTGAAACTCGAACTTCGTCTGTAACTTCTCATAACAAATCAATATACCAATTCTCAGTTGAATACCTTGAAGGACTGCGAAAAAAAGTGCGGAAAACCAACTGCGACAGATGGAGTGCAAACCTATAGTGCCCCCTGTTTTATCGGTAGGAGACTAATTAAAAGACCATTGAAAAACTTTAACATTCTTCTAATTTTGGGGTCATAAGTAGAATAAAAATCACACAAAAATAAACTATGTCCAAACCCAGTAAAAATACGGACAAAATTAGAAAATCTTATTTATTGTCATGTCGACTAAATGCATTGATGTCATAAAACAAAATTGCAAAGTTTTAATTGGATTGTATAAGTCCTTCATTGATTAAATGTCAACTGAAAAACTTTAACATTCTTCTAATTGTTAGCTTCAGCAAGATATATATATATATATATATATATATATCACACAAAAATATTCTAAGCTATGGCCAAACGTTGGAAAAGTATGGAAAAATTTGAAAATCACAATCATTATGATGGAGACTGGATGCAATGATAACTAACATTTACCTAATTCTTGGTGCAAAATATCATACGTCCAAAACCCGTAAAAATATGGAAAAAATTTGAAAATAATTTCAATTATGAAGGAGACTAGATGCAATGATGGTATAGATAAAATCTCTAAAGCATTATTACCATCGAATAAGTCCTTGATGAATTAAATGTCCATTGATAAACTTTAACATTTACCTAATTCTTGTCACGTCATTTGGATCGCTACGTCGAGACCCTCCACGTCGCTATGGCCTCGACAAAAATGCATTGTAATTGAGACAATGAAGCTTGGAGATGATTGGCTGTGCCACTAGCATGGTCGTCTGGTAATCAGCCGGGCAGGGGTTCAAATCCTGCTCAACTGTCATACGGTCAAGTGGCTGAGAGGCAATCAGTGGAAACATAGGCAATCTCCTTCACTCCTCATCGCCTCTCTCCACCCAGGAGGATAAATGGGTACCGGTATATAATATGACGTGAATGGGATTGCAATCAGGGACTTGATAGATGCCAATCAAACCAATAACTTCTAGACTCTGAAGCTTCAGGGGGTCAAAGTATTAACAATCTAACTATCATTCCATACTATAGCAGTTAGTGGGATAGTGACAGTATTTCAGGAATACTCACCAGCATGACAGATAGTTGTGCAATTCTTACAGATCCCTGTAAAATAAGAATATTGTTGTAGTTAAACAGAATATTCTTCATTATTAACCCCTGCAACTCCATAGAACAGATAGGATTAAAGGGTAACTAACCTCATCTCATGATATCTATACAGATGATCTTATAGGCCATGCGTAAACTATGTTTGGAATTTTAAGCTTTTCATCATCACGTCAAAGATATTCAGGTTTTGTAGCTAAATGTTGGTACATTTCTACAGCTTATGATGGCCGTCATGATTTATGTTTCAACCAATCAGAAAAAGCTTAGCGTGTCTGCCTCGGCATATGCCCTCAGTCATAGAGGTGCCTGCTATAGTTTGACTGTGGTATAAAAGCAACCCTACAGTTAAGCTGTTGAATATTTTAAAATTAATTTGTTAATTTTTTCAAACTTCCAGTCAAATTAGTTTGAAAATATTCAACATAATAAAGAATGTAATGCATTGACACTTACATGACATCACCCACTATTGCTAGAGGAGACAAAATGGCGGCGATCACTGTTCAACATTTACGCGATATTATAAAGCAGATAATTGTGATACAGATACAGGGAATGCGACAGGATATGAATGATATGAAATCTATAAACAATAATATATTGGTGCAATACAACATTTGAGATGAGATTAGCATCCCTTTAATGGGAAATATTCTTGGATATTTTGAAAATAATTTGCATGTAGACTGTTGCTGCATGAATGGACAGGAATAGTTTACATGCAAATTATTTTCACAATGATTAAAAGCTACTGTGAATTGTGATCTTGAGATGAACATACATGATTCCTGGGACGCTCTATCCCTTTTCTTGTTCAATTGAATGCTTCAGCCCTTTTTGTAATCTAATTTTCAAAATAAATATCTGGGGCCAGTTTCATGTGTGAAGGATACATAAGTCATAAGCATTAAATAATCAAGATTGATCAAGAAAATACAAATTTGTAACCTATGAATGTCGATTTGCAGGCTGTTGAGCCAGCTTGATCATTAACCCTTTCAGCGACAAATCACTGAAAAAGTAATTTCTTTACGATATTCTATTGAATATTTTGAAATTAATTTGACTGGCTTCCAGTCAAATTAATTTCAAAATATTCAAGTTTTCCTGTATGGTAGATTGAAATCAAACTAATTAAAACATATTCAACAGTTTTCCTGTATGGTAGCATTGAAAATGAGATATAAGGAATTCATCGGTGAAAGGGTTAACTTGGCATCCCTTGAAATATCAGCATCTCTATTTCAAGACATCTACACCAGAAAGCTGGTGAATATTTTGAAATTTTGAACAGTTCCCAGTCAAATTAGTTTGCAAATATTCAACAGAATATTGCTTACATCATAGTCATTCTGGTCTGTAAGGATTAACTGATGAAGTACAACACGTGTGACGGGCAATCAGGGCCGAACTTAGAACTCAGGGGGCCCTGTGCAAAGTTTCTGAAATTCTTACCCATGGCCCTCAGAACTCCTGTTAGGATCGTGAAAGAGTCCAGTTTCACTCATAATGCCACTGGTGGTCTCAGAGACTAAGAGGGCAGTGGGAATTGACCACATCAGTCTTATCAGTGTGGCATCTACATGTTTACGTATAACTTGAAGTTACGCAGGAGCCCCAAAGAATGTCACTGTTTTGTGGGCCCAGCAAATTTGGGGGCAAATTCACTTGTTGCATTGCCGTAACCTTTTAACCCTCAAATTTGTTCAAGAAGATTTCCATTTTCTCATTAAATGTCCATTTGCAGACCAAGAGGTTATTTTTGAAAATTTACAACTGGAATGACTGGCTCGGTTATTGAGCCAGTCATTCTAGTGGTAAATTTTCTAAAATAATCTTCTCTTGGTCTGCAAATGGACATTACTCAAGACCACTGCAAAAGCTGTTTTTGGTTGATACGAGTGTTAAAATGTTACGTTCGGCCCTGCCGGCAAAAGTTGCGACATTATAAAAGGGCTTTGTCAGAAATATCAACAAATTGAAAGACAGACAGACAGACCAATCAATTATTGTGAATCACACCCAAGAAGTGTGTCTGTGTTGAAAACAAATTGACTTACAGTTAAATCCACAATCACTGCAAGTGGAATAATCCATAGAAGAGAGATCTTTGGATCCAAGTACAAACTCCTTTGCAAAGCACCGCTTAGGCAGGTCACTTTTACACTTAATAGGCCCATGCACAATGATCACACTGCCTGGTTTCTGCAGAGTCAAGCATGTTAGACAGTTATGGTGGCAAAAATAACTAAAATTATTTTGAACTTAGTTTTATATCTATTGTACATATTACTAGTCTCAGGTAAATTAGTTTCAAAATATTCAATTGAAAGCTTATTAAATTGTATATTCATCAGACATATGATTTGTACACTTGACAGACTTTTGAGCATCATGACAGAGTTATACTGTCATTATGATTGTAACGCCAGTCTACCTGTGACGGACTGGTAAGGGGAGTAATCAAGTTTTAGCTATTCCGAGGCCATCTCTAGCTAAGTGCCACCCACGCTGTTTCTGTGTTGGGATCGATCGATCCCTGAACTCTCTGAGTCTCAATTTTCCAAACGGTTATACAGGTGAGCTGTTGAATATTTTGAAACTAATTTGACTTGGTGCTGCCAGCAACAGCACCCTGTAAAACTAGTTTCAAAATATTCAATAGTATATTTATTAAACAGTAAAGACATACAATTCATAGAACGTGCTTAGTCCGTCATCAATTAAGCGTTCGTGATAAGCTTATCTCCCTCATTCATGATGTAATTGATTATGACATCATCTTACACATCACATAGTTGATTATGATGTTATATGATTGATGGATAAACTGGAAAGGTCCATTGATTTTGATGTCATACACTTGAGTGACAGATCAGATCAGATCCACCTATAAATAAGCGAAGTCTGCTAATATTACCATTTGATATTGGATAACCGGTGTAGAATGCTTGTGAATGATCTGGATGCCCGAGTCAGATATGACCTCTGACCCCAATATGCCATCCAGAACCTGCGACATTTCCTCTGATGAACTCTTTGATAATGGACTGTTGGAGAGAGAACAATTGGTGAGGTCTTATGTCTGTAAGTGAACAGGGAAGTGTTATGCGCATATATTTCAAATGACACCAGCATCAGACTGATACACTCATGAACCTCTATATAGACCTGATAATTTAACTGGAATCTACAACTTTCACACACACTTGCTTTGAAATTACGATGACTGAATTTCATTAGTGAAAGAGTTAAGAGCAAATAGGGTACAGTTTATAACAGGTAAATTTAAGCCTTTGAATACAGAATTTATTTCTGCAGTCACACACACACACACACACACACGCACACGCACACATACACACACCAGGGTTGGAAAAAAATCGATTTTTTTCAAAAAAATCAAATCAATCGATTTTTTTGATTTAAATCGATTTCAATGATTTAAATCGATTTTTATTCGCGACATCCCAGGAAATTACGTAAAACTTATACAGTGAAACCTGTATTAAGACACTGGCTGTGGGAGTCGCAGAAGGTGGTCTCTTAAGACAGGTGGTCTCTTAATACAGGTCCAGATGCATTGCTAAACTGTATTTTGGAACTGAATAAAGTGGTATTTTTATGACTTATTTTTAACTGAATTTTAAGCTTGCTGGTTTCTTAATACAAAAAAACTTTGTTCGCTTAAGCAGTTTTAACAGTATTATTATTGCATCATTTTTTATTGCATCATTTTTTTATTGCATCATTTTTCTATTGCATCATTTTTTTATTGCATCATTTTTTTTAAATGATGCAATAGAAAAGCATTTTTTCATTCTTGAAAAATACAGTCAAAACTGCTTAAGTGACAAAGGCTATGAAATATTTTCAATTCCATAATTAGCAAAATGTCTAACTCCGGCCGAAAACAAGATCCAATATGGATTCATTATGAGAAAGTGAAGACCCCAGATAAGGCCGGTGTCCGGGCTGTCTGCAAGGTCTGCCGACACGAACTCCAAGGTATCCCAGAGCGGTTAAAAAAACATGCAGCCAATTGCACAGGTCCACCAACACCAGCACTTCAAGGTCTAGCTGTAGCCGCAACAGAAACGGGGACTTCATCTCAATCTGAGCAGCAGCAGCGCGTTGAAACTGTTGTTGATCAAAACGATGTGGTGGTGATGGAAGTTGAACCTCTGTCAACTTCAAGTTCTGCTTCAGCGGCAGTGAAGCGCCCAGTGCACGGTCAATTAGCTGCTGGTACATTGGCCGCTAAGATACCCAAGCTGAATTATGGTCTACAGAATTATGTCATCAGAACTTCAGCAGAAAAACGTGGTGAATTAGATCGTGATGTAGCTAGGATGGTGTATGCTACGAACTCCCCATTTCGCTTAGTAGAAAATAGACATTTTATAAACCTTGTAAAAGATTTACGACCAGGCTATCAACCACCATCCAGAAAGGACATAGGGGGGAAATATTTGGATGTTATCTACACAGAAGAGCGGGAGAAGGCGAGAAAAAATTTGGAAGGTGAACTTGTCTGTCTAGCATTAGACGGTTGGAGCAATATTCATAACGAGCCTATCGTATGTGCTACAGTGACGACCTGCTTAGGTGATATTTACTTAGTGGATACTACGGACACCTCTGGACATCCTCACACAGCGGAATATCTTTATGACATTGCGAAGCAGACAATTGAAAACACGCACAATGATTTTGGGTGCATTATATGTAGTATCGTCACAGACAATGCTGCTAATGTAGCAAAGATGCGAGAGTTCTTGAAAGAACGACTGGGTTTCAACATGATTGCGTATGGATGCACGCCTCATCTTCTAAATCTGACTTCAAAGGACTTAGAAATGGGTAATGTTAAGGAGCATGTCACACAAGTTGTGAAGTATTTCCGAAATAACCACTTTGCTAGTGCCCAAATACGCCAATCATCGTGCAGAAAGTTAGTGATGCCAGCAGATACAAGGTGGAACACAATGTACGATTGTTTAAACTCGTATTGTGAGGCATGGCCGACACTTGTGACAATCTGTGATGGACATACTGACCGCATAGATGTTGCCATTGCCAATAAAGTTCGTAATGTAGTAATCAAACGTTCTGCAGATGAATACCGACTTTGTTTGAAACCAGTAGCTTGCGCTCTCGATAAAGCTCAATCGGACAATTGCACAATAGCAGAAGCAGTTGAATTATGGAAAGATGTAAAAACGGCCCTGCATAATGACACTAATAATTCAACAAAGCGTGCGGCCGATAAGCGTTATCAACAAGCTGTGACACCTCACCACATGCTGGCCAATCTACTCCACCCTAAATACCGTGGTCGAAACTTGACTCAGCAAGAACGTGAAACTGCACTCACCGTAGCATCCGAAATCCCTGGTTTGATGACTTTGGTAATCAAATTCGAGGCCATGGCACCACCATTTCACATTCTTAAATTTAACGACGAAGTTGTTAATGGAGTAACCTCTCTTCATTGGTGGAAGTCGCACAGACGTGACTTCGAGGATGATCTGCTGGAAGCATTTGAATTCACTCAGCGTCTGATGTCAGCTGTGGCGGCGTCAGCTGGTGTCGAGCGCGTGTTCTCCAGCTATGGGCTCGTGCAGAGTAAGTTGAGAAACAAACTTGGAACTTTAAAAGCGGCTAAACTAGTATTTCTTTTTCGGTCCCTAAACTGTGACAAAGAAAATGACTTCCGGTTTCAGTTGAATGATGATTGTTGACTAGACTAGTGAAGTACAATTGCAGCATTATTGAAAACTGAAAGTGAAAAGTGATGACAGACACATCTATCTGTGACTCAGTTAGGTTTGCGCGATATTGCTTGAGAGAATATCGATATCGTTATTATAAAAAAATTGCGGTATCTCAATAGTCAATATATCGAGTGTTCTGGTTAATCACTTAATTGTGAATAATTAAAGAATATGCATCCCATCATTCATAACATATTGAATATTTTGAAAGCAATTTCACTGGAAGCCGTTGCTGCCTAAGTCAGCAACGGTTTTCAGTGAAATTGCTTTCAAAATATTCAATATGTTTATTATGTTACGAATGATGGGATGTCTATTCTTTAATTATCACTGTTTGAACTAATAATATATAGAGTTCAAAATTTATATATTACGTCATATTAGCAACGATTTTTCAATTTTGTTCACAATTGCATCACAGATACAGTGAGTAGCAATAGGACAGAAATGATGCAATGCATAAATCTAACGAATTAGCCCTAATTAGATGCACAAAATCTATGAAGGTATGCAAAAGTCATCATTGTCTAAGTCTATCAACCTTGTTAACTTCTGTCTTTAAAAATATGCTCAAATTAAAATTGATAAACTGGTGTACATTTTTCAACAATTTTGGTGGACGATGTTGCTGTCTGCGACAGCTCTATCATCCACCAAATTTGTTGAAAAATGTACACCAGTTTATCTTTAACCCTTAGCACACTGATGTCGAAATTTTTAAATTTCAAATTAAATTTAAAGATAAACTGGTGTACGTTTTTCAACAAATTTTGTGGAAGATGGTGCTGTCACAGACAGCAGCATCGTCCACAAAAATTGTTGCAAATTGTACACCAGTTTATCTTTAAATTTAATTTGAAAATTTAAATTATCATGCTCCAGAGTGCTAGGGGTTATGTTTATTTTGAAAAATTAAAACTCCTACATCAGTGTGCTAAGGGTTAATGTAATGTAATGATGTGTTTACGTGTTACAATGTATATAGTTTCTTGCCAGTTTCAGCAATTACTGATTTTGATTTTTGAAGTTGTAGTAAACTACTTAATTTAATAACATTTCAATCTTTATTGTTTTAGTGTTAAATAAAATGGAGCCCAAAAGTCCAACTTGATAAGCACTAGCCAATAGTAATCGAGACACTCAATGACACTCCAGAGTGACTCCAGACGCATGTCATAGCTGAAAAAAGAGACAGTGTCTTGCTTTAAAAGAGTGTGCTTTTGGAATTAGACTAATAGTAATAGCCATACTGGCCCATACATGACTTTTCATGTACACTATTGCTTTAATGGTCATGTAGTGACATGTACGCACATGGAATTCTCCTCTTCTTTACAGCTTACACATACTTAATGATCATACTTTGTACACATGTGTGATGTACTGTGTACATGAACCTCAAGTATGTAGATTGTAGATGTGGACTCGTGCACTGGGTCTAGTCTTGCTGATGACAAATATGAGCAATTAAGTGTATAATTCTATTTTGTGTTGATGTTCAAGTGCCATGGAAGCAGTAAAATAATTATGTTACTTTAATTTAACAAAATTACTGTTAATTGTATTAATTACTTGAAAATTCCTCTATTTTTGCAAAACTGATTTAAATCACGATTTTTTCGATAAAAATCGAGTGATTTAAATCATGATTTAAATCATGATATAAATCAATTGATTTAAATCAAGCCAACCCTGACACACACCCACCCATGCACACCACGCACACACACACACACGCACCCACCCACACCACACACCTACCCACGCACACACCCACTCATGCACACCACGCACACACACACACGCATGCACACACACACACACACACACACACACACACACACACACACACACACACTCCCACCCACCCACACACACACACACACACACACACACACACACACACACACACACACACACACACACACACACACACACACACACACACACACACACACACACACACACACACACACACACACACACACACACACACACACACACACACACACACACACACACACACACACACACACAGACACACACACACAAGCTTATAGTGATAGTGACAAGATTTCAATTTTTAACATTATACTTGGCCCATTACACAAAAGGCTGTTACTACGGCCTCATTGAGAGAGAACATATACCCGAAATGCCAGACTACATGTGTATATGCTTATTTTTTGCTACGACCTCAGCATTTAATCATAGGTATTCCAGGGCTGACCTCTGACCCCAATATGCCATCCAGAACCTGCGACATTTCCTCTGTTGAACTCTTTGATAATGGACTGTGGGAGAGAGAACAATTGGTGAGATCTTATGTCTGTAAGTGAACAGGGAAGTGTTATGCGCATATATTTCAAATGACACCAGCATCAGACTGATTGATATACTCAACCTCTATATAGACCTGATAATTTAACTGGAATCTACAACTTTCACACACACTTGCTTTGAAATTACAATGACTGAATTTCAGTAGTGAAAGTTAAGAGCAAATAGGGTACAGTTTATAACAGGTAAATTTAAGCCCTTGAATACAGAATTTATTTCTGCAGTCACACACACACACACGCACGCACGTACGTACACACACGTACCCATGCATGCACACACCCACCCACGCACACCACCACACGCGCACACATGCACTCCCACACGCACACACACACACACCCATGCACACCACGCATGCATGCACACCACGCATGCATGCACGCACGCACACACACACACACACACACACACACACACACACACACACACACAAGCTTATAGTGATAGTGACAAGATTTCAATTTTTAACATTATACTTGGCCCAATACTCAAAAGGCTGTTACTACTGCCTCATTGAGAGAGAACATATACCCGAAATGCCAGACTACATGTGTATATGCTTATTTTTTGCTATGACTTCAGCATTTAATCATAGGTATTCCAGGGCTGAAATTCTGGCCTTTCGGGTATATGTACTTTCCCAGTGAGGACGGATATCCTGCCTTTCAGTCTATATATCACAAATGCATAATCAGTTATAATAGTGAGACAGCATTTTTGTGTGCATGGAGACCTTTCCCTCACCCATAGTCTCACGATACTAACATGTCACTCACCAGAAAACCTCAGCTATCAACATATATTTTGATTCATGGCATAATAACGATTACCGGTTGCTGAAATAGAAAGTAACTGATGCGGCAATGACATTCTATCGAATTGCTCTTCAAATACCCAGATGTTTATTTCCAGATTATTCTTGAAAATTTATGACTAGAATGAATGGCTCGGTTATCGAGCGATGCATTCCATTGGTACATTTAAAAAAATAGTCTTCTCTTGGTCGGCAAAGGAACATTTCTGAAGACCACTGCAGAAGCTGTTTTTAGTCGGCTTGAGTGTTAAGTGGTCAACTATGAGAATATCTCATGATAAGTATTAGCTGTATCTGCATGGAATAAAATAGACAAGCCCTTTAGAATCCTTGATAACGACGATAAAAGACACACCTGAAAATTGCCATTGTTATTTGCTCACATGGCCAGTCTACCACAGGGTCGCCTTTTGCTTCCATCGTTGCCATGACAATCTTCTTTAAATCATCAATACTGCAACATAATGTCCAACAACAAACTCTATGAAGATATACAGTAAATATTGGACCACGTACACATAGATTCACTGATATCGCATATAACACAAGTCATGAATCGTCTCTGTCAGAAAAGCACATGCTTCAACTGACATGACAATCAAAACATGTCACTTGTTAAATGACATGAGACATCACAATCAAAATACCTTAGTCTGACAAAAAGTCTGACACTCAGTTTGAATTGTATGGGTTTTGTTCAAGATATGAAATTGACAATCTAGATAATGTTTTGTATTTTTGTCAGGAAAATGAAACTATTTTACCAGATAATTTAGTTTTAATGCTTTAAGCCTTACAGACCAGAAACAAAAAATTATTTGTCGTAGGGAATAAATATACTGTTGAATATTTTGAAACTAATTTGACTGGAGGCTCTTTCTGCTATAGGAAGCAACAACTCTCAGACAAATTAGTTTAAAAAATATTCAACAGTGTACGTGTGTAAATACCACAAAATTGGCATTCTGGGAAGTCAGCGTTCTAAGTGTATAAATCGATTCCAACACACATTAAGTGGGCGGAGTATATCTAGAAAGCAATAGCTCTATTTTTACTTGCTTACTGATCCTACATAGTACATGGCATGGCTAATTTCTACTAACTTCTGTCTTGATTTTAAGCACTGCTTACCAGTAGTACGGACTAAGCTGTACATCACTAATCGTGAGGTCCTTAATGAGCAGGGTGATCGATGCTTTCACGGGAAGAACTGATAAACATGACAGCCTGTCATCCAAATGTCTGCATGAAAATAAGAAAGATTACTGGAAGGTTATGTCCCATAGCCGGTCTTTTGAAGATATACAAAGCTTTCTAAATCTATGATTTGAGAGAAACACTTTGTCAGTCCTGCTTATAATTCAAATGATAGCAGTTACTCAGTATTACCAATAATGCATTTGAACGTGATTAATTAGAGAAAATACCAGTTCTTTAACGATTTCATAGCCGACCAAAACCGACCTCTGCTGTAGTCCTGAGAAATTTCCATTTCCAGAGCAAGAGAAGACACATTTTTTTTCAAATTTACCACTGGATTGACACCCGAGCTAATCATTCCAGTAGTAAATCTTTTAAAATAAATTTTAAAATAATCTTTTAGTTTGCAAATTTCTCAACAAAATTGAGATTTTCTTGAACAAATTTGAGTTTTAAAGTATTAATCACAGAAAATCACAATTCTTTAACAAATCAATGATTTCAATAGAGGAATCCAGTTTAATGATCAATCATGATGTCATAATCAACAACATCATGTGTCGGCTGACGTTATCATCAATTGCATCATGAATGATGTGGTTTAGTCTGTCATAAACACTTAATAGTCTGTCAAATTGGACGAATTGTATGTGTTTACTATTTAATAAACATTTTGTTGAATATTTTTAAATTAGTTTAACTGAGAGCTGTAAAAAATTGTAAAAAGAAGAAATATTATACAATGTTTTAAAAACTGGAGAGCGAGCGTATGCAATCTTGTCCACACCTGTCATAGAGCTGTGCTATAGTGTGAATACAGTCATCAAGCTGCTCTTTCAAAGACTGTTTCTGCTGTTCAAGCCGCACTTGTAAATCTGATTGCAGAGATAACAACTCTGTAATGAACAAAACAAGATATCTATTAATTTAACCCTTTCATAATGAAATTTGGTCAAGAAAATAAAATAATTTGCTTATTGAATGTTCATTTGAAGTCAGAGATTGTTTTTGAAAATTTACCACTGGGATGACTGGCTCAGTTATCGACTGGCTTGCTGATCGAGTGAGTCATTCTAGTTGTATAATTTCAAAATAGTCTTGGTCTTCAAATGGACATTTCTGAAGTCCACTGCAGAAGTCATTTTTGCCAGATTCTCCTCGACTATTAACCCTTTAATGGTCATAATGGCCCAAACCGGCCTTTGCTATGGTCTTGTGGAATGTCCATTTACAGGCCAAGAGAACAGAATTTTTGAAAACCTACCACTCGAATGACTGGCTCGATATCCGAGCCAGTCATTCCACTGATAAATTTTCTAAAATTTTATTCTCTTGGCTTGTAAATGGACATACAATAAGAAAATATGAAAATTTTCTTGACCAAATTTGACCATTAAAGGGTTAAAAGGTTAATACAACAAGCTGGCAGTCAAAATGTCCTGCATCACTCCTCTGCAGCATCATTATTTAACCCTTACCACTCTGGTGTCAAAACTTTAAATTTTCAAATTAAATTAAAAGATGAACTGGTGTTCATTTTTCAACAAAGCTGGTGGGAGATGGTGCTTTCTTTGACATTGAGTCCGTAAAAGATAGAATATTGACAACAGAGTGGGAAGGGTTAAACTACTTATAGGAACACGAAAAATTAAAAAAAACATTTTGCTGGAAATACAATCATTTCAGTACAAAGCATGTGTGTGTGTGTGCATGCGCGAGTGGGCAAGCAAGTGTGTGCGAGCGCGCATGTTATAAATATAATAAGTACATACTTTCTCCGTACCGTGAAATTGATCAATGAATTATTTGATAGACATCCACAAGAAACAAGGATGACATTCAAAGATTGTTGATCTATGCCCACCCTCACCGCTAATTCAACATTCTCAGTCTTATACTGGCCTATTTCTAGAATTGGGTCACCATGACCATTGACATTTTGACTCCAACAGCTATAGTGTTCTTCGGACCACCAAGGACAACCTCCCACCCAAGACTGATAAAGATCCCTTCAACAAAACTCGAGTTATCATCCGGCAATGAAATATGTCATTTATTAGGTCAACATGACCATGACCTTCGAGTGTTTGACTCCAAAATCGATAGGGTTCTTCAGAACACCAAGTACAACCTTCTACTCAGGATTGGTAAAGATCCCTTCAATAAGACAAGTTATTATCCGGAAACGCAATATGTTAGTAATTGGGTCATCATGACCTTGAACTTTGAGCATTTGAACACAAAATCGATAAGGTTCTTTGTGCATGCGTGCGCATGTCAGTGTGTATGTACATATATTCATTGTACAAATTGTACATTCTGTATATGTACTGTATATACTCTGTTGTATAATAGATTAGACTGAATGCCCCAGGGAAGACCAGAGATATTGTATCACTGATTGGATTACCTTCATAAAATAAAGATTATTATTATTATTATTATTATTATTATTATAACCTTCTACTCAGGATTGGTAAAGATCCCCTCAATAAGACAAGTTATTATCCGGACACGCAATATGTTAGTAATTGGCTCATCATGACTTTGAACTTTGAGCGTTTGAACACAAAATCGATAAGGTTCTTTGTGCGTGCGTGCGTGCGTGTGCATGTCAGTGTGTATGTACATATATTCATTGTACAAATTGTACATTCTGTATATGTACTGTATATACTGTTGTAGAATAGATTAGACTGAATGCCCCAGGGAAGACCAGAGATATTGACTGGATTACCTTCATAAAATAAAGATTATTATTATTATTATTATTATTATTATTATAACCTCCCACCCAGGATTGGTAAAGATCCCTTCAATAAGACTTGCGATATTATCCAGAAACGCAATATAATGTCTTTAATTGGGTCACTGTGACCTTGACCGTTGACCCAAAAATCAACAGACGGATGGATGAATGGAGGGAGGGATGGACAGGTGGACAAAGCAAATACTAAATAATCCACATATATCTATATCGGGGGCCTAATTAACTGATTTATGTACCTAATGGCATATTATATTTTTGACCAAATAGTAAATATGACGTGTTCATGTTTACCTTGTGTTGACAAATGTATGTCCTTGTCAAGGTCAGTAAGCGCTTGTTTAGTCTCGGATTCGAGTTTATGACTTTTATTTTTGTATTCCTTCTTTAATGTCTGTAAACAGATAATTTTAAAGAATGACTGTCATAAATTGCTTAACCATTTAACCATCGATTGTTTTAAAAAATTTCTAAAAGATTTTTCTAAATTTACCACGGAAATGATTGGCTCTGTTATCGAGCCAGTCATTCCGGTGGTAAGTATCAACAAGGCAAATCAATAAATTGATGTATGCTCTCCGAAGGCATACTCTGCAGAGAAACTGAATGGAGAACTCCGAAGGCATATGCTTCAGGGAAAGGTTTGGAACTGTGGCTCAGACACAGAGAAACGAACTTGAAAATGTCAATGAGATATCACCATATTAGGCCATCCTTAAAATATTGTTGGTTTGGGGTAATGATGTTAAATCCACAATTTGGGGAGTAGGAATGATTCGGTGGGCCATCATTCTTTTGGTCTGGCGGGATTTGCCATAACAAACAATTTGTTAAGGATAGCTTAATAAAAGCAAAATCTAAGTTTCTCTAAATAAATACACTTAGACTTTGCTTGGCACCATATGAAAAATACATATAAAAACTATGTTCAAAATGACCAGAGATATTTTTTGTAATAAACAATCCCAAGTTTGGTGACCATATATGAAAAAGTCTTGAAATTATGGCACAGAGAAACATTTTGTGATAGTCAGTCGACCATGAAAAGTAGGTCAGCATGACCTACTTTTCATACTGTGCACACCTTCTCCCTAAGATGTATCCACATACCAAGTTTGGTGACCATATGTGAAAGTCTTGGAAACTATAGCCCGGACAAACATTTTATGTGATACTCAATCGACAATGAAAAGTAGGTCAGCATGACCTACGTTTGACCTACTTTTCATACTCCGCACATCTTCTCCCTAAGATGCATACACATACCAAGTTTGGTGATCACATGTGAAAGTCTTGAAACTATGCCCCGGACAAACTTATAACGGTGTACGGATGGACAAAGCGGTGACTATATGCTCCTGCGGAATTTTTTCGGGGAGCATAACAATAGTCTTCTGTTGGTCTTCAAATGCACACTTCTCAAGACCACTGCAGAAACCCTTTTTGGCTGATAAGAGTGTTAAAGGGTTAATGACCAAATTTTGTCAAGAGAATCAAAATATTTCCTTATTGAATGTTCATTTGCAGACCAAGAGAAAACTATTTTCAAAAATTTACCACTGGATTCCAGTGATAAATTTTCAAAAACAGTCTTCTCTTGACATGCAAACGGATACTGTTCGAAACTGCGGGGAGCTGGTTTGAGCCGGCTTCATCATAAAATGGTTAAATAAATCTCTGGCCCCCGTGACCCATGTGCACTCCACACCGCATTACACAATTTAAAGGAATCTATTTTTAACTAATCTCTCCCAATTTCCAGCGAAACCCATGATTTGAAACCTGAATTCCCTGAATCTAAATTTCAAGGAAACTATACTTAAGCTGTTGAATATTTTCTAACTAATTTGACTGGGGGATGTTGTTGACCTATGTTTATTAACCCTTACCACCTTGATGTCAATATTTTTCTATCCTGCACTGTGTCAATAGCTAAGAAACTGGTGGACATTTTCCACCGATTTTGGTGGACGATGTTGCTATCTACGACAGCAACACCGTCCACCAAATTGGCTGAAAATTGAACACCAGTTCATCTTTTAGTTTAATTTGAAATTTTAAAATTTTGACATCAGCATGGTAGGGGTTAAAATGTAAATTTATCAAAGCTATACAATTTGTACAATTTCGTGACACTTTTCAATTTTCATGACTGAGATATACGTCATTTTGATTGTGACATCGGCTAACTAATGACGTAATAGAGTATGACATCAGATACTTGAGTGACAGATCGGATCCCTTCATTCAGATGACCGGTTTCCTGCTGCAGCTACACCTCTCCTTGTGACGATAATGTATTTCATATGTAGACCAATTTAGATAGCATAGAAATAACTAGCGTAAATCTGTTAAATGTTTGATATTTTTTAGTAAGATGACAACAAACACTTATATAAACACACGACTAACCTCACAGAAACGTCCATGTCCAGCCAGGCCTTTAATCAGATGCTCTGTGAATGGAGAGTTTAATACAACATCTTCAAGTTCATTTAAATCTCAAAGAATACGAAAACACATAAACAACAATAGCGATTTTCAAATATATTTTTAGTTGCTAGTCTTAGGCAGCAATGCCTTCCAATCCAATTGTTCAAAATATTCAACAGTACATTTTATTCTGTTCTGGAAACATTCTACGTTATTTCTGAGCTGTACTGTATATGCAGGGACTGACCTACACAATCGCCAATTAGCCAAACGCTAGTAAGATTGAGATCTGGATAATAAAAAGCAGGATTGGCTAAACATTTGGCCAATGATTAAAATCATATTATTATACATAGTTTCACGGTATGGAACCATTAAACTTAATTGTGAACAAGTACCTAGTACTTATATTATGTTTTATTGTTACCAAACAAACACTGAAATCCTAATATCTCAGATTAAAAACATCCACGTAGGGCGGCTGTTGAATATTTTGAAACTAATTTGACTGTAATCTGTTGCTGCCTTAGGCAGCAATAGCTTTCAGGCAAATTAGTTTCAAAATATTCAACATAATCTTGTATTAATAGTATGTAGTGTTCGGTTGAAATGCTTACATGGTGGGCATGGATTGTAGACATTGCAAAACATTGGCTAAAATAGTTCAAATTTGGCTAATAAAAAAGTGATAGTTGGCTAATCTATTGGCTAATAATTTGTGAAAGTCAGGTCTGTCCCTAATATGGTCTTGTATAAAGTTTTAGCCTCATTCACATTCGCTATCAAAAGGATGAATTTTATATACTATGTTGAACTCAACCACACTCACACTAACTGATCAGATATTCACTGTAGTATGTTAATAACTTTGATATTCAACTTTTAATGGACAAGCTTTACTTAGCTACCATACTAGTTATTCCAGTTGTAAATTTTCAACAAGAGGCTCAAGGGCATCTGATGCTCACATGGACTATAGGAATTCGAACCATTTGCATTTAAATAGACATGATGGATAATTTCCATAATGATAGCCAAAGAAATTGACCAATAAAAATTTTCATTTGACTTCTTGAAGCCTATCGTCATAAGATCGTTCTACCCAAGTTTGGTTGAAATCTAGTTGTTGATTAAGTAGTAGCAGCGATTTAAACGTCGTTGAAAAATGTTTCGAAAATTCAAGATGCCTGCTTCTCATTAAAGCTCTTGAAGTTGATCACCATAGGATCATTCCACCCAAGTTTCATTGAAATCGGACCATTGCTTAAGGATGAACAGCAGTTTAAAGGATTTCTGGAAAGTCCACCAGAAAAATTGACAAATCAAAATTCTGTACACAGGTTCTGAAGCTTACCAGCCTAGGGTCCTTCCAGCCAATTCTGGTTGAAATCGTCCAAGCAGTTAATGAGTAGGATTTTAAACGATTTACCGACATTTTTCGGAAAATTCAAGATCGCCTGCGAAATTAAGTTAAAATCTGCCAAGGGGTTAATGAGTAGCATTTTGATAATTTTAGGCAGATTTTTAATAAAATCTAACATGTTCACCAAAACAATGGACACATTAAAGTTTTGTACACAAATTCTGAAGCCTACCCATATAGGGTCCTTCCAGCCTTATTAAGTTGAAATGCGACAAGCGGTTAATGAAGAGTAATGTTTTGACCATTTCCAGTAAACATTTTACAAAATCTAGGATTTACCAATCCACATTCTGAATAGATGTTCTGGAACCTAACATGATAGGGTCTGTCGAGCCAAATTTGGTTGGATTATGTCAAGCACCTAAGGAGGAGTAGCATTTTGACAATTTTCATAAAATCTAAGATTTTCACCTAAGAAAAATAACCAATCAAAATTCTGAATAGCGGTTCAGGAGCATACCAGTATAGGATCCTTCCTGCCAAATTTTTTTAAAATTGGTCAAACTGTTTAGGAGAAGTGATTTGACGGATGGACGATGGCCACCATGGCATAAGCTGACTTGGCCCTTCGGTTCGGGTAAGCTAAAAATGATTGTCTCTTGACCTGCAAATGGACATTGTCCAAGACCACTCCAGTTTTGGCCAGCTTGAGCAAGTTGTATGTATATGTATATAACTTAACCATACATATATGTATGTATATCTTTGATAAGAGGAACATATCCCTGGTAATGCCATTTACTGGGCCATATCGGCACAGTATTGACCCAGTAGCTTGCGCTATGAGGGAAGTTTTTAAAATATAGAAAGAACTTACTTGTCAGGACATTCTCTAGTGGCTTGAGAAATGATAATACATCTTCTTCCTCTTTCCCATGTGATGGACCTGCGGGTTCCTCTAAAGTAAATACAATAGAATGTGAAGTTATCGTGACAGACACACAGACATGGTGAATATAATAGTCTGAAAACATGCTAAGTAAAGACTAAGCTGGTTCTGAATACACATTCTGGCAAGAAACATGATAAGATTTGGCATGTTTGGGTTAAAAAGCAAAAATTTGGAGTTGAGGATGAAAACCACAACAAAAGACACATATTGGAGTTTAAAATTGTCAAATTTGGGAGTAAAACCAAACATTGTGCACATATATGTATAAACTTGGAAAGTATGTTAAAAAACACTGAAAGTTCTGATCACATATTCCCACTGACAATGCTATTATTCATTAATCCATTTCCTCACTCGATCATATAATGTCATAATCAACTACGCGATGTGTAGGCTGACGTCATAATCATGATGTCATGAATGATTCTATTAAGCCTGTCTTTAACGCTTAATAGACTGGTACGTACAAATTCTGTTTTTGCTATCTAAGAAACATGCTGTTGAATATTTTGAAACTAATTTGATTGGCCGCTGTTGCTGCCATAGGCTTATATGTATAGTTTTCTGGAAATTGGTAGTCAGGAAGTTCAGAGATCGATCGATCCCAACACGGGTGCAATGTGGGTGGAGCTTAGCTAGAGATGGGCGGGCCATAGCTAAAAATGGAAAGGTCCATTAAATCATACTTATGAATTTTTCACAAGAAAGCTACCCACACTTCGCCCGTGTAGGGATCGTTCGATCCCTGCTCTCTCTGAATCTCAATTTCCAGAAAATTACAGTCAGGTAAGCTGAATATTTTGAAACTAATTTGACTTGGTGCTGACACTGCCTATGCATCAGCGCTCAGTCAAATTAGTTTCAACATATTCAACAGAATGTTTACTAAATAGTAGTAGCGAGTTGAAAGTTTGCATGCCATATAAGGATACTTTCAGTATCAGCGAACTATCGGCCCGGCATCGGTCCGGTAAGCTGCATTATATGTAGTAGTAGTAGTAGAACGCTCTGTATTGTCGACGATGTGTTGTGCGATAATTAGGCATGGTATTTATTTGTTTGGAGAATGGAATTTTATAGTCTTCATGTATACATACCAGGAAACAGTTTTTAATTCCGACATATTTCTGATTTAATATCTCAAAACAAGTTTCGTCTGCTAATGCTAAACTTCATTTAAAATCATTTAGGACTCGATCTATTTAAACTGGGCCAATCAGAAAATTCTAATACTTTGACATCATAATATTTCACCGACCAATCATACGCTGCATTACATTCGGCATCTCGGTTCATGCAATTTCTAAAATGGCTGCTGTCCCAGCAGGTTTACGAGTTTGTCATACGCTCGATTAATTGGCGATTTACGGCTAGAATCGATGAGAATGAATAGGGTTGTCGTATTTCTACAACAATTAATGTAACAGCTTTCAAGAGATGCTATTGAATTTTTGCTAGTTAAAGTTTTTCATGATGATATAGCATTTACAAAAACTCTGGTGGTGGTTACCGATCGCCGAAGTGTCCTCACTTTCAATATTATATATATAGTAGTAGTATATATGTAGCGTAGTGTGCTGGCGTCAGTGTAGCGGGCTGGTACGCCAATCTGGTCCACTTTATGGACCCCTGTTGTTCCACTAAAGTTTCATTGAAATCTAGTCAATGATTAAGTAGCAGTTAAAGGATTTCTGGAAAATCCAAGATGACTACCAGAAAAACTGAGCGATCAAAATTATGTATACAAGTTCTGAAGCATAGTCCAAGTGGAAATCTGCCAAGCCGTTAATGAGGAGTAGCGTTTTGACAAAGCCAGCAAATTTTTCATAAAATCTAAGGTTTTCACCCAAAAAATTGACACAATAAAATTCTGTATACAGTTCTAAAGCCTACCCACATTGTGTCGTTCCTGTCAAATTAGGTCGAAATCCACCCAGCAGTTGATGAAGAGTAGCGTTTTGACCAATTCTGCTAAATTTTTCATAAAATCTAACATTTTCACCCAAAAAAAATCGAACAATCAAAATTCTGAAGACGTTCTGGACTCTACCACGACAGGATTTTCACCCAAAAAATTGACCAATCAAAATGCTGTGTACATGTACTGATTTGTACACTGATATGGTTCTTCCTGCCAAATCAGCTTGAAATCCACAAAGCGGTTAATGAAGAGTAGCATTTTGACAATCTTCGGTAAATTTTTCACAACAATCTAAACAATCTAAGATTTCCACCCCAAAAATTGAACAATCAAAATTCTGTATATAAGTTCTGACACCTACCCCAATAGGGTCCTTACAGCCACATTAAGTTTAAATCTGCCAAGTGGTTAATGAGTAGTAGCGTTTTGACAATTTCCTGTTTTCACAAAATCTAAGATTTTCACCCCAAAATTGACCAATTAAAATTCGGTATGCAAGTTCTGAAGTCTACCCTCAAAGCGTCCTTCAAGCCAAATTAAGTTCAAATCTGCCAAGCAGTTAATGAATAGCGTTTTTAAGCAAAGGTTGATGGACAGATGACAGACAGACAGGCGACACATGGACGATGGACAGTCGCCATGGCCTAAGCTACACTTGGCCTTTCAGGCCAGGTGAGCTAATAATGATTATTAATTATACACTACTAACTAGCATAAATTTCATTTTTTGAACTAAGGACAAAGTGGATTCAAATACATGCCATGTTATATTTATACATTCATACTTTATGCAATTATGTCAATTCAATAGGAACACTGATAATGGTTCAACAATAATAATATAAGTTTGAAAGAAAAGCTGAAGACCTTTTCCTGATAGGCAGCAACAGCACCAGTCAAATTAGACACAAAATATTCAACAGCTTAACTGACGGTGTATAATTGTGAGGAAATGATAGTCAGGGAATTCAGGGATCGATCAATCCAACATGGCAATGCGTAGGTGGAGCTAAGCTAGTGATGGGCAGGACATAGCTAAAACTGGAAAGGTCCATTGGATAGGAACACACAATTATGTTCAAAATACTCAACACAAATTTCACACATCAGGTTCAAATTAAGTGTAATAATAATAATAATAATAAGTACATTTATAAAGCGCTGAATCCATGACAATGCGTGCTCTAAGCGCTAGTGCGTAATAGCTATATCTACTGAGAATATGCTCGTTTGAAAAGGGTGGTTTTCAGTTGTGATTTGAAAATATCTAATGATGCTGAGTTTTTTAGACTAAGTGGTAGATTGTTCCACTCGGTGGGAGCTGCATAAGCGAAAGTTTTGTGGCCATATGTAGTAGAATTTACTTTTGGGACGTTTAGCAGCATCTGATTGACAGATCTGAGTGATCGACCAGGCGAATAGGGTTGTACTAGTTCAGTTAAGTATGCAGGGGCAGTACCGGAAACACATTGGTAAGTCAAGCATAAAATTTTGAAAGTGATTCTCTGCTCGATCGGGAGCCAATGCAAATTCTGTAAGACAGGGGTTATGTGATCATACTTTCGGCGGAGTGATATGATTCTAGCAGCGGTATTTTGTACAATCTGTAGCTTATGAATAAGTTGTTTTGGTGCACCAATAAGCAAGCTGTTACAATAATCAAGTCTTGACGATATTAACGCCAGTATAAGCATGATTGTAGCCTCCTTCGTAATATACCGTCTGATGCAACCAATATTACGTAGCTGGTACGAGCACACTTTGCAGAGATGATTAACATGCTTTTCCATGGTCAGTTCATTATCAAGCATTACCCCTAGATCTTTCACCACAGGTGACAGATTTATTTGGCTTGTTCCAACAGTGATGCATGTCAAGTCTGATTTAGCGCGCCTAATCACCGGACCAACTAGCATGGCCTCCGTTTTGTCATCATTTAGCTTCAACATATTCAATGTCATCCAGGATTTAATGTCCGAACAGCAGTCATTTAGTTGATCTGTTGCCATACTTGCGGCTGATACTGATGGTATAAAACTGTTGATGAGCTGCGTGTCATCGGCGTAGAAATGGCGTTGGATGTTGTGGTTCTCGATTTTCTGTCCAAGTTGCCGTGTGTATAGCGTAAATAATACTGGACCCAAAATCGATCCTTGCGGCACACCACACGTGAGCTTGATCGGTTCGGAGAATGATCCGTTTACGCAGACTGACTGATATCTCTCGGATAGATACGATTCAAACCAGTTCCATACTGGGCCATCTAATCCAAATGTATGACGCAATTGTGATAAAAGTATCTGATGGTCAATAGTGTCGAATGCGGCACTCAAATCTAACAATAGCAGCTAAGTGTACTAGCTAACAATGTTTCTGTTTTTGTTTTGGAAACATTACATGTTATTTCTGAGCTGTACTGTACATGACCGTGTGTGATAATGATATTAATCTTAACCATTTAATGGTCATGATTTAAAAAAAAATTAAAATTTGTTACTCAGTATACATGCCAAGAAGCCTTTTTGGAAAATTTTTCACAGGGATGACTGGCTGGAAATCATTTTTTTCCCAGACCGCTGCAAAGGGCAATTGTGGCCAGCTTGACCATAGATATGTCAACCTACCTCCTGCAAGATTGTGTCCAATAACACCAGAGTAGTAATTCGTCTCTGCTTTACCACGCTCAGATTGGACAATGTCTGGAAAATATGAAACAAAAGATACACCTCGCTCATGTTGGGATCAATCGATTCCTGAACTCCCTCACTATCATTTTCCAGAAAACTATACAGGTAAGCTGTTGACTATTTTGAAACTAATTTGACTGGGTCCTGTTGCTGACATACGTCCAGTCAAAATTTTCAACAATGTTTATTAAATAGTAAAAACACAATTCGTACAACGCTTAGTCCGTCACCAATTATGCATTCGTGACATACGACGTATCAATGTCATTCATGACATAATTGATTATGACGTCATCCTATACGTCGCATACTTGATTATAATGTCATATGATGGATGGATAAAATGGAAAGGTCCATTCTAGATTTTTCTAAACAAAAATCACGCACGATTAACAGAAGCCATGGTTCTTGGCTGTAGCAACTTCCCTTGATCAAACATTAAGGGCCCTTAGTAACCATATTTCACAAATTGTGTCCAGATCCAGTGGTTCCGGAGAAGTTAACCAATCAGGGTGTCTCGAACAAACTTGTTTCACCTGTTTGCATAGATGAATTTTCTTGAGTTTCAATCAATCAGTCAAGCAGTTTTGCAGAAGATTTTAAAGGCATTTCTAAAAATAGTCTAACATCCAGGATGGCCATGATCCAAACTGACCAATCAGCATTATTTGACCAATCTTGGATCGCTACATGAACATGTATGATGCAGGGTGCTTTCTCACAAATCTGCTTGCAATCGGCCCAGTGGTTCTTAAGACGAAGACATTTAAAGAAACGGTTGCTGACAGATGGATGGATGATGTACAAAGGGATGTAATGGCATTTAAGCTTACTTGGCCTATAGGGCTACATTATATAATAAACAGAGGAATGTATCGATAGGAATTTAACCCTTTAACCCTTAAATTTGTCAAAGAAAATTTGAATTTTCTCATAGAAAATGCCCATTTGTAGACAAAATTGAGATTATTTTTGAAAATTTATCACTGGAATGACTAGCTCGTTTATCTAGCCAGTCATTCCAGTTATGAATTTTCAAAAATCGTCTTGTCTGCAAATGGACATTTTCCATGACCACTCCAGAGTCTGTTTTTACCTAAGTAATTTCCTACCAGTACATGTATATGACATCAATGGTCACCTTGAAATTATTTACTGAACACTTCATAAATAAGTTAATATGTTTTCGAAACAAAACCAGAAAAATGTTAGCTAATAAGAAATATGCTGTTGAATATTTAGAACAAAATTGGATTGGAAGCTATTGCAGCCTTAGACATCTTCCAATTCAATTCACCTTTCGAGAGTGTCCATCTATAATCTGATGTCATAATCAGCTAAGCGGCGTGTAGGATGATATCTTAATCATTATTTCATAAATGATTCTATTTGGCTCGTCTTTAACGCTTAATAGTCCGACAAGTTGTACGAATTGTATGTTTTTGCTTTTAAGAAACATGCTGTTGAATATTTTGAAACTAATTTGACTGGTTGCTGTTGCTGCCATAGGCAGCAACAGCACCCAGTTAAATTAGTTGCAAAATATTCAACTGCTTACCTGCATAGTTTTCTGGAAATTGATAGTCAGAGCGCTCAGACATCGATCGACCCCAACACAAGCGAGGTGTGGGTGGACCTTAGCTAGAAATGGGCAGGGCATAACTAAAATTGGAAAGTTCCATGATGATCTACATGTAAATATTCAACAATAGATTATATTTGTTTTGGAAACACAGTAAGTTATTTCTTAGCTGCACTGTAGTGTTGAAACGATTTTTAAATTACTTACTAATTAGGGCATCATACTGCTTATCATGTCTCAGATCTATGCTCTGTAACACTGCCTTACAGCATGGACAAGTTTGCTGTTGTTTTACCCATTCTGAGATACATTGCCAGCAAAAGCGATGGTTACACGGTGTAAGAGCCGTCTCTTTGAGCTCATACATACAGATAGGGCAGACAACATAGTCTTCCAGAGAACTGTACTGAAAACCAAACAATATCATAAACATACAGACCTTGAAATTCGGACAATTTTGCCATAGCACAAAAATGCTGTAGCAGAACCGCCACCACGGTACTCCTACTACTGCATTTTTTTAAATTTCATTAATTTTAATCTGTATTCTACTTTTGGTGAATTGTATAAACTTGCTTTAACACTTACCACTCTGGTGTTCAAACTTTAAATTTTCAAATTAAATTAAAAGATGAACTGGTGTTCAATTTTCAACAAATTTGGTGGGAGATGTTGTTTTCGTAGACAGCAACATCTTCCACCAAAACTGTTAGAAAACGTACACCAGTTTCTTTGCTATTGACACAATAAAAGATAGAATATTAACATTAGAGTGTTAAGGGTTAAAATGATATCATGATTGACATCTTGTATCTATCATAAAATCATGCTTAACACTTTAACCCTTCAATCTGTTCAATAAAATTTAAATTTTCTCATAGAAAATGTCCATTTGCAGACCAAGAGATTATTTTTGAAAATTTTACCACTGGAATAACTGGCTCGATAATCGAGCCAGTCATTCCTGTGGTAAATTCTCAAAAATAGTCTTCTCTTGGTCTGCAAATGGACATTTCTCAAGACCACTGCAGAAGCTGCTTTTTGATGATATCAGCGTAAAGGGTTGAGTAGCTAGACCAGTAATTTTCTTCCATGACAAATATTTGCTGTGGCAAATTAACTTTTCCCACAGCTTTTCCCACAGCTTTGCCGATTGCTGTGGCAAATTTCGAAGGTTGAACATACCACGAGGATGAAGTACAGAACAGCTAAAAAATAAGTTAGTTATGTTTCCAAGACAAAAAACGAAATATGTTAGTCTACAATTTTGAACACGATGTAAGACTTCTTCGGTAGCAACGTCTTCCAATCCAAATATGTTCAAAATATTCAACTGCATGCTTTATTTTGCTTTGGAAACATGTTAAGTTATTTCTGAGCTGTACTCCCAGCTGTCCCCCAAGAGAGTACGATGGTCACGCTACTCTGTGACAACCAGCATGACCAGCGTGGCAGAGAATAAGCAAGTTCATTGACCTCACTGGTGTGGACTAACATGGGGATCCACTTCTACCTAGGTGCTGCACACTTTTTTACCTGTGTTCGAATCGATTAGAAATTTCGAAACTTGAATTCCCAGAATATAAATTTCAAGGCAACATGACAGGTAAGCTGTTTATTATTTTGAACCTGATTTGACTGGGGGATATTGCTGCCGATGCCAGCAATAGCTCTCAGTCAAATTAGTTTCAAAATATTCAACAGAATGTTTATTAAACCGTAAATTCTCCTGCGCTATCGTTAATAGGCATCGTATCATTTCCAAATATTGCCAATATCATGAGTTATATAACTCGTGTGTGAATACAAGAAATGTGGTTGCAAATGCAACCATGAAGCTCAATATTACAATGAACTATGAAGCTTTAATTCAAACATAAAATACCAATATAAGGGCTTATCAATACCCTTACCAATGCCCATGACCGTTAACCTTTTCACCACAAAGTAATTGTAGCATCCTCTCTCGTTAGCAAGTGTTCAAGTTAATTTGGGTGCAGTATTATTAACACAACATGAGATATGAACTGCTAAGTTGAGGTAAAAGCAAAATGTTATTGTTGAGAAAGCCCTTGAGTTTTGTCATTATCACACTGACCGTGACTTTCTGATGCCAATGTGATTGTGTCATGCCATCTCATCCCATGGTTCACTCACGAACCAGGAACTATTGGAATAGGTTGAAAAATGTCTATGGGCTGAAAAATTTCTACAGTCGCTGTCATCTTTTATGATGCATTACCGGCATGATTTAATCAATTTTATTTTGTAAACAGATGTTAGATTTCTGTTTTGCATGTTATGTATGTATAAAATATTATCAACCGATAAAAAAATAAAAACGATAGTATTATTTATTTTAAAATATTATATCTGTTGGAGTTGCGAAAACTTCCGAGGGTGGTCGCAACTCGTAAGTTAGCCAATCTAAAAACAATCTAAAAATAGAAGCGTGGCTTTTCGCTCCCGTTAGCATAGGGGATATCGCGAGGACATGAATGGCGCATTATGAGCAGAGTCAGTCCAAGTTATACCTAAAGCACCGCCACCACCATCACCAGGAGATGAACGCCTGTGTGTTAATTTTCGGCGAAACCGTTTTTTCATTGTTAGTACTTTTCAATCCATGCCCGCCTATGTAAGTGGATAATATTCTATAAATACATCACTAATTACCAATATAACGATAAAGTAGAAAATCAATGTATCTATGTGTATATCACCGTATAAAGTACTGAGTGCAGCGATATCAAATAAGCCATAGACATTTTCATAGAGCTGCTCAGAGGTCAAGAGGGAGCAGTCATTATTTTAAGTGGAATGCGTGGTTAGCCCGCCCCTTTATGCACATTTTTTTAGCCTAATGCCATTAGAGTGGGGGTAGGTGACTAATCACTATTATTAACGTTTTATGCTATCATTTTGTTATTTTCCTAGTTTAACATGTATGAAAAGTGATGAAAGTCGATCGTGTGGAAAAGAACTACTCTACACAATGTCATCATGCAGATCATCGCCACTAACATCACCATTATTATATGATCACAGTTAAAATGCCATCGATCCTCATTGCCCTCATCACTATTATGTCATTGACATTATTATTAGCTCACCTTGTCAAAATGGCCAAGTAAGCTTATGCTAGGGTGACCCTTTGTCCATCCATATCTCCTCCTAGACTGATTGTCAGATTTTAGGCAAATTTGGCTGAACAGATCCTATGGTGATAGGCTCTACAACTTCTATTCAGAACTTTAATTGGTCAATTTTTTTGGGTGAAGATTTTATGAAAACTTTAACAGAAATTATCAAAGCGCATCTTATTTCCTCCTTAGCACTGGGCAGGGATACTATGTACAGGCTACCTGCCAAAGCGTATCATATCTCCTTAGCACTGGGTAGGGATACTATGTACAGGCTACCTGTCAAAGCGCATCATATCTCCTTAGCACTGGGCAGGGATACTATGTACAGGCTACTTGCCTTGCTTCAAGATGGAAATCGGATTAAAACGTTTTGCTAAATCTGCAAGCTACGACAATCTGCTGTTTTCCAATAAATTACCTCGTATAATACACAAACAGTTTTCCCTATTGAACGCAAGGCTGACCTCATTCTATGGAACCGTGTCGTATGGGACGGTCTCACGAGGAAGTCAGAAATATACCTTTGTTGATCAGCTCAGACGGGATACAGAACTTTGTTCAATAGAAGAGATCAAGTCATGTAGGGGTGAACACAATGTATGGCGAGCCATTGTAGTCCGACGAGACTCTACGTGTTAATGATCAAAATCAATTGATAAATCCTGTTTCTCAGTCAAACACATGATGTCATAATCAACATCACAGGTAGGCTGATGCCATAATCAATTACGTCATGACTGACACGATTTAGTCTGTCATAAACGCTTGACAGTCCAAGTTGTACGAAATGTATGTCTTTCCTATTTAATAATCATTTTGTTGAATATTTTGTAGGCAAGTTGAGTGGGCGCTGTTGCTGCCATGGGCAGCAGCAAATCACCCAGTCAAATTAGTTTCAACATATACAACAGCTTATCTGTATAGTTTTCTGGAAATTGAGAATCAGTGTGCAGGGATCGATTAATCACAACACGGCCAAAGTGTGGGTAGAGCATAGTTAGAGATGGGTGGGGCATAGCTAAAACTTGAATTCCCCCATTATATTATGATCATTGAATTTGAATTATTAGATCACATGGTCTAAAAGGCCAAGAGAGCTTATGGCATGGTGAATTTGTTCACTTCTTCTACACTGAAGTATTTGGCTGCAATCACTGGTAAATGTATAAAAAGAAAACTTTTACTGCTTATTATCAGGTTTTTTCATGGTCATTATTTTTAGAATGGGGGAAGCCTGGCCGTCAAGTGGTCACTAACATGATAAGCTTGGGGAATTTACGACAGTTTCAGGTAACCCATTCCAGTTGTTGGTGAAGAGTTGAAAAGAAATGCTGTCGTATGGTTTTATTTCAGGCTATGACCACGGGTTTTGGCTTTGTTATCTAATTCAAGATACTGGCTTTGAACATTATAAATATTATGTAGATGTTAGTATGATTCAATCATATCCCCTCTTGCACGTCGATAGTATAATGATTGGAGCTTCAAATGTTTAAGTCTATCAGGATAGCTGCGAGATCTTAAATAAGGCACCATTTTTGTTGTTCTTCTTTGTACAGATTCGAGGGCTTCACAATCTTTAATGAACATGGGGCACCATGCACCATATTCCAGGTTTGGCCTTACAAGCGAAGTATACTATTTTACTAATGTTGGTGCATCCAAATAGGTATAAGATCATCTGATTAATCCTAAAATTTTGTTATCCTTATTTGCCTGTGTCTTACAATGTTCACTAAATTTCAGCTGATTATCAATGTTAATACCGAGATCCTTAACGACAATATCTTCATTTAGTTTGACTTGTGTACCTCCTTTATTTGCATAATATGGAATGGATACTTCTTGTTATTTGATCCTAAATGCATTACACTACACTTTTCTGGACACAAAGATTTATAAAAGAAATCCATGACAAAACAGACAGTAAAATAATACAGGATGATCTTGACTCCATGACCGACTGGGCTTCTACATGGCTACTAAAATTCCATCCAAACAAATGTAGAGTTCTGGAAATAAAAAGCAAACAAAATGTTGAAAACAGATCCTATCACCTACACGGAGAGGATGGTCTCCCAATACCACTTGAATCTGTTGAGTTTGAAAAAGATCTAGGCATATTTATAGACAGACAACTTAACTTTCGAAAATATATACAGGAACAGGTAAATAAAGCCAACAGGATAAAGGGAATAATTCGCAGAACCTACACATACCTAAATAATGACAATTTCACCTTGCTGTACAAAGCATTAGTACGCCCTCACCTTGAATATGCTAACAGTGTCTGGTGCCCATACAAAGAAAAAGATATCAATACTATCGAAAATGTTCAAAGGAGGGCAACCAGACAGATTCCGTCATTGAGACTGAGCTACCCTGACAGGCTAAAGAGACTAAATCTTCCAACTCTAAAATACAGACGACACCGGGGAGATATGATTGAATTATATAAAATCATACATGGTTATTACGACACACATCTAACAAAACATCTTTTCATATTAAACAATTCAATAGCAAGAGGACACACATATAAACTAAAGAAACATCGCTTTTCACATGATTTCAGAAAACATTACTTTACCAATAGAATAATCGATGCCTGGAATTCACTATCTGATCACAATGTAACATCGAAAAATTTAAACATCTTCAAGAAAAGATTAGACACATACTGGGCAAACCAAGAACTAAGATTTAACTATCATAGCAGCCTAACTCTATAGCAGCCTAACACAAAACGGAACATAGAGGCTTTTTATCCTGCGTTCTGCAAATCAATCTTATCTTATCTTATAAAAGAATTTGCCATGTGCAACACCAATCTTGTTACTAGCGGGAAAATTCGAAAACGAGGTTCAAGTTGGGAATTCCCATTTATTATTCAAAAAAAATTTAATGCTATTCCTCAAAAGTAACCAATCAAAAAATGGAATTTAGAACACCCCCTGATTTCAAAACGCTTGACGTCATGATTGCGTAATATGCGGCAAAATCTTTTGAGTTATCTCGTCATTTTGTCAAGTACCTAAATCTTCTATATACTATGGGTACCGAAGTTTGTGAATCTAAGCAAGAAATGCACTCGTAAAAGAAAACTCTTAAAACACATCTGCGCAAGAATTTAACACAATGTGAAATAACACTTCCGAATACAAAGGAAAAAATTTCAGTACAAAATTTTAATTTTTAAACAAATCCCAAGCATTTAAACTGACCCACCTCGCCAGGTTATGTGTGAAATAGCGGTACTGAATTTCGTGAATTGGTGATTATGCATCTTCAGCTGTCTGGTACATGCTTGTAAATCCTTAAATATCACTGTATTAGTTTGTTGAATGTTTCAACTGCTAATTTTGCCCGTTTTAACCGAAAAATGTGTCCTACAAATGAATGTATAAACTATAAAAGCAGTTGATACATTTGAAGAGAAGAAAAAACCCCAAATGGATGCCGCTTTCGCTAGGTAGTGACGTCACATGAAATTCACAAATATTAATGAGCTGAAGAAATGAGCTAACGCTAGGGTCTTTAAAACATGTTCAGCAGGCATAAAGGAAAGAAAAAAAAAAAATTCTATAGTTAAAAAAAACATGTGTGCCCTTTATGTTAATTTTGACGCTTTGGTAAATGATTAATAAGCACCCACCCCTTCCTCTAGAGCCTCTCCAATAAATTTTAGACGCGCTCCCGTCAATCAGGCTAATTCGACGCGGCGAAAAAATGTAACCAAAGCAGGTGGTAACTTTGGATTGTAAAAATTGCTCATTTTAGGTGCTAAATAAGCGCAAGTAAGTAATCTAAGAAAGTGCATTAAGGAAGCTTGCAATGTTTATCACTACCATCAGTAATCACTAATTGTATGAAAAGTTTCTTGTTTTGACCGTATTTTGCTCAAAACTTTGTCAAAAGCTTCAGAACTGTCAATCAAAACGTGGCTACTGTATAGATGCGTTTCATGAAACGTTACATCATAGAACGAGAGCGATAAAAACAAATTCACGAATTTCAGTACTTACGGATTTAAGCAACTCGACCATATTGTTCAGATCATCTTGAAGTTGATGCATCTGTTATGGAGCGTATTTCTCTATAAATTTTTGTATCATCTGCAAACATGTGAACGGCAACGGGTGAGTTTGATACAAGCCATTGATAAACAATGAAGTATATTTATGCATCACAATGCACGCACACCTTCTGGGGAGATAACTCTTCGCGAAGCGCCCTACTGAATAAATAATCTTGAATTTAAATAACCAAAATAAACCGAAGTTACCACTTTTCGCCAGAGGTAGATTACGGTTCACGTCCATATGAAAAATTAGCGTACCGGAATGAATGTCGGAATCTCAGTTGAAGTCATTGTCATTTTCTTGGTGAAGTTTTATTTATTGCGTTTACAAAAGGTGACACATTTCTATTTTAGAATCAAAACAAACTTTACAGAAACCCAGCATACTTTCCAGATTATGGTTCATTTTCCACTTTTGTTATATTTGTAAATTCGATCCATCCCAATTCGTCACGGTGGTCTAGCAGTGAAATTGTCTAAACAGGTCCACAGTAAATGGTCACGGGGGCTCAACTAGCGATCGTCTAAATCCTCTATCTGTGAACAAAGTTCTCTATAAAAGAAAAGAACGACAAGCACAACGTATGTTGTATGCAACCAGAAAGACGAGAAAGGTGATCATACTTGGTCTGAATCATGGAAGTCTGAATTGGGGAAGTCGAGTTGGGGGGGGGGGGGGGGGATCATTTTCATACCTACATCCACGCAGGGAAATGGTGATATTCTTAGATGACAAGAGCGCACTTTAGAGCACAATTAGATAAAATAATTTAATATAATTCAACCATATTCACTACAGCTACAAATGTAGTTTCTCTTTATAGAGTGAAAGCAATGAACATACTTAGTCTGAATCAGGGAAGTCCATTTGGGGAAAGTTATATCCATAGAGGTAAAATGCAAAGATGGTTGAAATATTGCCAATTTCTTTATCTAATTGTGCGAAATGGTTATATTTGCTCTGGTATGCATTTAACCGCCCTGAATCGACTTCCCCAATTCAGACTTCCCTGGTTCGGACTAAGTATGATCAAATTATTCAGAAAGATGCGACTAGTATCGAGAGATCATGGAGGCAGATTGTAGCACGGATCACAGTCGGCTGCATACGAGACGGCCTGGTCCGGACAGTCCATGCTCACCCCTCCGCTGGCCACATAAGGCCCGCGCATAAACGTCTATTCCACCAAGATAACAAAATAATAGAGTCCGTGAGGTCGCCCTACACGCATGCACGGCCATGAGAGGTAAACAAACATTGACGCTTTAGCCGGTGGAGACTGGCACCTTATGTATGTACTTGCTCAAATTATGGCAATTCCGTAATATGGGACCGGCCTAAAGGATTTTGGTATGTATTAATATCAGAATTGAATGAGGAATTTAAAACTCTGAACAGAAATTAAATCGGTTCAGACCTGGCGAAGACATAGCAAAATTAAAACAGACTCTTTTGGAGCTCCAACTAAGCATAGACATCGCCCAAGCGTGTGCCTGAACGAGAGAGGGAGAGAGAGAGAGAGAGAGAGAGAAAGCTAGGCACAATTGCTCTAGCTACCATGTCTCGCATGAAACATGCGCTCTGATTGGCTGAAAGTGCTGGCACAGTCTCTCACCGAGTATAAAACAAGGCCAAACTCGGGTAGAAGGGAGGCGGACTCGGTCCGAGTGGGAGCACTCTCACTATCTGCCTAATGCGTAGAGCTCGCATTCTGCAATCTACACCAATGCAGGTTATTACAGTCAGATTCCCTCTCCGGACAACCGCGCTCCGCACCAAGTTTTTGTACACGCCTGGTAGGGCAACAGGAGTAACAACCTAAATTAAAAAGAAGGCTCGATCTTTATTCTGACCAATGTCACCAGTGGTGCCATCATTGCGGTGTAAGACTTTTGGTCATTACCACCTAAATTAGTATGTAAGAATGTTGGTGTTTTTCATGTCTCGCCAGACTAGCCGTGCCACTACAGAAACAGTGGTAGAAAACAATGGACGTATCCAGCATCATCGAATTCATGTTTTGACTGTAGTCCAGACAAGGGCATTGCTTTATGCGCCAAAAGAGCGAAACGGCGTGGATCGTCTTGTGCCGAGAAAGTAATTCAACATAATATGTACTTACCGTCTCTACACAATGGAGACATCCGTCACTCTTGGAGCACAAACAGTATAACAGTATTATGGTGAACTATTCAATATGTGCTATGCATCAGGACCTATTAGCCACCGAAATTGGCTTTATCCTTCACTGTTTTCGAGTATGAAACATTATGGCCAGCATCCTGCATTAATTCTCCAGGTGGCAGCTACACTGTGCCTCAACTCACACCACAAGAAAGCGGTACAAAGACTACATGTGACGTTTAAACTTCACTGATGATTAATAGGTGCACCATACATAGGGACATATCTTAGTTATGTATACCATTATTAATAATAAATAGAGTACTGCCTTAAGTGGTAACGTAAGGTCGGATGCAACCTCTGCTTTAAGATAATATTGTACGTAATGTTATGCATTGTAAATGGTGTCAGCAAATAGACGGCACAGTGGATGGAATCGACCCTATATTCCTAATGAATGTATATATATGTAATCAGGCATTCTGCCCATATTGTTAGTCAGCAGTAAAAACTACAAAAATATTTGGACCGCAGTACACCTAGGTTACACTATACATCAACAACAAATACATCATCGTATTTTCTCCCAACGGCACCAATTTTACATTAAGGTCGCTGCTTATGCTCTCGCCAGAGAACATGACATGCTACCATTAAACCTGGAACTATGATAGCTCAATAGGATAGGTTTTTAGGCTGGCCAAGAACGGTTACTCTTCGAACGGAGAATTGTTATTAAAAACTCTTCTTCACGGTCAATTAAACCATTGTATAAATGGTTCTACTGATTTCATAGTTGGCCGTTCATGTTAAGGCCTTCTAGATTGAAGAAAAGAGTAACTGCCTTTGACTACGCTTCTCTGGCCATCTGGCCAAAATACAGTGGCGTAGTGTCATATTTTTTCAGGTAGGGCTGCTTCAGGCAAGCTGGTTGTAAATTTCCGACTTTTGAGGATGGTCACGGTGAGGTGTTCCCAAGCCTCAATGATGGGTGGGATGGGCCAGACCGTCAGGGGATCCTGTGAACAAGTCTAGATGGATTATGATGTCCAAATCTGCTCATAGACATACTAATTACACTGCTAAACACATTCGATTTATTTCGAATCTGTTAGCAACCGATGAATTGCTATGGATTAAATGATAAGCAAATGGAACTTTGGGTCATGATACATGAGATTGAGATAAATATTACGGTTATCTATACTGGTTCTCAAAAGTGATTGTCCACAACTTTACTCAGGGTAATTTTAATTTTAGCATCATCAAATTAAACTTAAATTAAACAAAATAGATCATGATAGGCTACCCATTTTCCCGATATTACCTCATAAGAGTGTGGGACAAGCAGTTGTGTTAGAGACAGGTAGGTAAGTTGGTAACCTACTTATCTCGCACATAGCTGTTTGTCCAACAGCATAGTTACTTGTATACTTTGTTGCCATGGTAATATGGGCCGTACTGTGATATACAATTTTGTAACTTCAGACAATAATCATGCGCCGCTTTTTCATCTTAGCAAATGTGTCAATAACTTTATCATAGTTCAAAATTGCTGCGCATACTCTCGTTCAATACTTAAAATAGCCAGGTTTGACAGACGTTGTTCAGAGATAGATGATCGAAGGTAAGATTTGATTAGTTTCATCCGGCTAAATGATCGTTCAGCACCAGCACTTGACACAGGGATAGTAAGAAAAATTCAGATAAGTATGACCACATTGGGAAATGCTTGTATCAAATGTCTTGCAATTAGAAATTGCAGCAATTCTTCTACTGTTTTGGGTGTTTCCTTGTCAGTTAAGTCATTGCTCCAATTTGCATATAGTGTTTTCATACTATTATATTCGTGAATGCATGAATTCGAATTACAAATGTCATCTTTATATATTGCACATAATCGTTGCAATTGTGTCAGTGCATTCTCTGATTTATAATATGATAGTAAAAGGCAACTAAAATTTACCACTACGTCATGGAAGCTGTCGAAGCGTTCTGACAGTTGTGTACACAGCGTGCCAAGTACAGTGAAAAAGATATTTATCTTGAAATTATCCCTTGCATCTACTATAGGCTCGTCTACTGATAATTCACCTGGCATTCTCTTTCTCCTTTTAACCCGTTTCTGTTGAAAATCATGATTTAGAATTTCCCATTCTTTCGCCTTCCCTTTAGCACAATCCACTTGTGTGTCAAAGAAGGCACCATCCCTTAAATTCGCTACCGTTTTAAGTGTTGACTTTACCAACTGAGATGCACTTACTAAATCTATCTGACTACTTTGCATGTATTTTGACAAAATTGTGATTTCCTTCAAAACTTGTTGCCATATTAGAAGCTGTAAAATAAATTCTAAGTGATTCATAGCAGTCCAGATTCCATTTGCTTCTGTAATAATCTCACCCACCTGTCTATTTCTTGAATCTTTTCTAATGCTTTCAACAATGCTGGATATACCTGTTGCACCATAGTGACAGCCTGATTACGAGAAGTCCAGCGTGTCATTTGCAATCTCTTAAACGTTATTTCTGTTACACTGAGATCTTTATATGCATCTGAATATGCCTGAAGTCGAACTATGCTTGGAGTGAAGAAAGAATATATCCGCTCTAATGTGCCAAAGAACGTAACTGTTTCAGTGCATTTGACACACGAGTCTATTAGGCAAACATTTAGATTGTGAGCACAGCAATGTACAAAAGAACGCAAGTGGACTCAGTTCCTTGATGAGTTCTTGTAAACCGCTCTTTTTTCTGCCATATTGGAAGCTCCATCATATCATTGGCCACGGCACAGAGCTATAGGCAAATCACATGTGGTTAATTTTTGCAGAATGACATTAAGCACATTTTCTGATGAGGTAGAGGTCAATTCTACAAAATCAAGAAATACCTCTTCAATGGTTCCAATTTTGTTCACGAAGCGCATAGAAATTGAACACATTTCGCTTCTGGAACAGTCTCTGCTCTCATCTATAATTGCAGAATAAAACTTTGCCTTACTAATTTTGCTTAAAATTATATCTCGTGTACTCTGAGATAATGCATGATTAATGTCATTTTGAATCTCTGGACTCGGATACATGTGCGTTGTTCTCTTTGAATTGATGTGTTCTGCAAGGACCGCATCATACTTTGCCACTAATTTGCATAATTTCAAAAAGTTACCTTCATTTATAGAGGGGTGTCCAAGTCCTCTATATTCATTGTGACCTCGAAGAGGCAGATTTTGCTTAGCTAAGAAGAGAACGACATCAATCAGTCGCCTCAAAATCATTCTGTTCTTTTCCACTAATTTCATATGTGCGGTAAGCTGTTGCTGATTGATGGTTTGCTTTGTATTAAGTCGATACACCGTCATAGCCATGGTACTAACCGGATTCATGTGTTCCATTCTTCCAGTTCGAAAAACCATGGTGTGGTTCACCCCAGGCAGGGTCATATGTGGCATCACTACGCTCAGCAAAGAGCATGCAGCAGAAGCAATAAACCTTGTTGTTGGTTGGCGAATATACTAACCATTCCCTGTGCACTTTCAATGAGTTGGGCAATGTCTTGTAATACCATGTTGAGTAAAATGAACGATCCTTATGATCTTTTGGGAATTCAAACTCATCATTGACCGAGATACCTGGTTGACAAGCACCCACTTCCAATAACTCACGTATTAGGGCAGGAGTGAATTCCCCTTCCTTGAAATGGGCGGGATCTGATGGATAGTCATGGGTACGGTTCAGTAATGGTACATACACATTTTGGACATCACTGTCTTGGACATGCTCATCCGAACCGACTGGTGAATGTGGACACATGGACATAGTCTGGCCATCTTTTACAGCTAGAAGAGATGTTATCGATCAATGGCATGGCCCCTCATCTGTTGGTAATTCATTAGTAGGAGTCACAGTGCTAGATGTTCCGGGTGTTTGGAGGTCTGGTTCACGTTCTGATACAAACACACCAACCACAGATTCTTTTAAATTTGACGTTTCTGGAACAGGGACGTTTCGAACTGCTTCGCATGGATTTTTAGGAGCACCTGCTACTTTGTAGCGAATTTGTTTTCGCAATTTTACAGCATCAGAATGTTGCTTCTGGTTGTGCTTCAAACGGAAATCACTATCAAACACACTATTGCATAAGAGGCATTCCACCTTTATCCGCTTTGGTTTTGATGACATAATGTGTTTCACGCCTTAGGCCTGATAGTAAAATAAAAAGTTAAAAAAACACCCCGATTAGGGTTAGCCACTTTAATATGGAACATCGTTAGGTATAGACCTAGTAGACTGAACAAAAATAAAGGAATAGAGAGAGAAATTAACAGAAAAGGGAAATAGATGGCTGAATGGATGACAAAGGTACTCTGATACGTAAATCCCCAAGCCTGTATTACCAGTTTTCATGAAACTACTGGTCTGATTTTCTTCAAAATATGGGACAAGAAACAAGCGACAAGCGTATGGTAAACTAGGATTCCCAGTTTGGCTATAGATCGGAATTCGGATCAATTTACCGACTTGGGGATTTCTTGGAAACTATTGCACTACTTTGCCTAAAATTTTAACACAAGATTTGGTTTTCACAAACAGGTTATTTTGCATACAATGACCATGATCCAGATCCAGATCCTGATCCAGGATTTCATTCAGATTTCGATTTCTTTTATATTCGGCATAAAATCTAGAAAACAGGAAAGTCCGAAGGGTGAGGGTTTGTAGTGTCTGACTGCCCTTGTTTGGTCATTGTATTGTATTAAAATAAAACACAATACCATGGGTGTCGTGCACGGTTGTCGATTGCATCAGAAAATTGCTCTCACAATATTTAGACAATCTTATACATTACATACATAATTTAAATTTATATCTAAACCGCAGTAATTTCGGACTTCCAGAAATTAAACTACATTTAAAGAAAACTCACCAGTCAAATGCCAGCATAAAATGCACTTCCGATTAAAAACAGACGAGTACACAGGCTTAAAGTGAGGTGGCTAACGTTGCCTGGCTTTGTCAACCTCTTTTCTTGAAAGGCTGTATGGGCCTGTGGAAGAACTGCAGAAAACCACAGATTTCATCTTGAGAACGGCAACATTGAAGTATGTGCTCTGTGGTCTGTTCTGCTTCTCCACAAGGACAAGCGGACGATGTCGTTAGGTGGAACCGCATGTACATGTGTTGGTTTAGTCTGTTATGTCCAGTTCTGAGACGAAAAATGGTCACTTGCTCTGGCCTCGAGAGATGATGGTAGGCATCTTCTGATTGAGGTGTTCTATAGAGTGACTTGATGATAGTCTTCATCTCTGTATGTGTAACCATGTTTTCTGTCTGACACACAGTGATGATAATGGAGCGCGTGAGTTACCCTGAAGAATGGCTCGTTAAACTTGTCTTTATTTCGCACATTTAATAGCCTCCGATCAACATGAAAACGTGGTACTACTTTTTCTTTGTGGAGCCTCACCTTTTAATTATCATGAGGCGGTTTTCCAGGTTGGATGCTTATAAACTTTCCTATTCAAATTTTTGGCTGGAGCGCCAGATGGGGTATGTGGGAGCCAGGTGACGTCAGCGGTAATCTCCCGGACTCACCCCCGCGACTTCACCATCACACTGTAGTCTTTGGGCGGCTCTTTTGTTTAAAGCGTTTGATCCAACTCACTGGAAATAGTAGTAAATATTACGTGGCTCTAAAAAGCATGTGGTTGATCGGAAACGTACATGCTGTTTATGACGACGGTCAAAAATTCTGTTGCTGAGATGTAGTCTGTTGCAGAAGCGAGAGAGAGAAATATATATGTTACATCAAGATTTTTATAATGTCCCGTATTTGTGTGAGTTCTTTAACATGCGTCTTGGTAGGTGTCTGTAATAGGTAGTTCTCAGCCCGTGTTGATTATAGATTTGAACGCATGGGAGAGAATTTTTGTTGTTGAAATTCTCTCTGTAATTTTTCTGCAAGATTTTTGATGCCGTTTTACCGGCCCGTGCTCTAATGATTTGTAGTATGGTGGAGCAATTGTGCTCCTAATCAAAAATTTAACAGCAAAGTTGTAAGTTATTTTTATGCGTGGTTTAAACAGATCTATTCATGCGGTAGATCAATGTTACTCATCCCGTCAAGATAGCTGTGTTTTCCGAGCAGGAGGGCTGGCCAAGCATTCTCCTCGATGGGTAGAACGAGCTCCGTCCCACCTTAGACCAAACACATTTGTACCATTTTAACAATGGCTAAATTACAGTACAACTCGCAAACATGTGTGTCACAATTTTTACAATTTACAATGCTGTCGTTCGGAGATTGTGAATACAGTCAACCTGAGTGTCTGTGTTTCTGTCATGTTGGTGATTTGAATCTGTTATGCGTGACTGGTTCTCTGTGGATGGTACTTGCGCTGTGGTGATGGTGACGCATTTATGGCCGCCAGGTGCGGGAAGGGGGAGGGTGGTGGCGTGAATGCCAACTTTATCAAACCTTGATGGGATTTCGCCTTGTAATGGCCGAGCCCGTGGGCGGGACAGAGTTATTTTAGAGTGCAGATGACCTGTCCGATGCTGTCGTAACTTTGATCAATCCATTGTCGAATTCAACTTTTCGGTAGCAAAATCCTACTCGTGACTGACGACAATGCAGGCATCTTGCTCTCTTAATAATATTGACTGTTATTACGTGTAGTTGAAGTATGTAGATTTAGCTGTTTCCGTACGACGTCAGGGAAAGGGCTAGGGGAGGATGCTGGACAAGCGTCTCCATGACGCATACTGTAGATGGCTGTGGTGCATTCCTGATATCCATATATGATCAGTTGTCCCGTAATTGGATAAGAAGGTCTGTGCGGGAGTTTGTTGGTCGTTGTCTGTTGATGATAATGCTGTTCTCGAGATGTCCGGGCTGCTGTATGATGCCAATGTTATAAGCGAAGTGGGCGCATTCCAGTTTTCCACGCTGGTGAACGCCAAGTCTGTTGTTATTTGCGGGAGGTGTAGTCTGCGGAAGACATTATTTCTCCTGCAATTTGTTGCGGGATATTCATGTCTCTTCCGGTAATTAATTAAGACCGGTAGATGCTGCTAAATGCTGTTGTTGCCGATGTTGAATGTCTCTGTTACGCTGAGTATAACTGAGCAAGTATGTGATGTACGCGCAATGACGAATTGACGCATCCAGTCTTGAAGGCAGGTGTGTTCTTGTAAGTGTTGACGTTCTGTCTGTGATGTGATGTCCTGACTGCTCACGGGGAATTATGGTAGGCCAATCGGCGGGGGTGGCCTTTGGATAGGGGGAGGTGGTCATCTCCCTTTACACGACGGTTGGTGTCCTGTCGCAATTTTTAGACACCGGGAAAATTCTAGCCGAAAGTCTACTGAACAAGCGGCTTCCCTGCCCACCATGGATGGTAATATTGGTCGGTGCAGTGCGGGATGCCACCTCCTCTGTTGCAGCAGTCTCTCTCATATCTAAAGATTGACGGTCAACATACGACGAGTGGAGTGTGAATTGGACTGGGCCGGTGATGTCCGAACTTGGTGTGTAGATAAGAGACACCAGTTGGATTTGGGGTGCTGGTGCGGCAATTGATAATGGTGCCGCTTGGGAGGCAATTGGTCTGGCGATTTGAGGACTTGGTTGGTTACAGCTCGTTGTACGGTTCTGCGGTTCTAGACACGCCAAGGCTTCATCCAGCCTCTTCACTTCCATGCTATTCACCATATGTTTCACTCCACAGAAAACATGGATTGGGTCCGCCTCAGCTTCCGCTTGTGGTAACTCTATGATGGGGGGCATAGCATGAAGTGGGTGGTAATGGGAAGAGATCGGAGGATCCACTTTTCCATCCGGTCCCTTGGACAAAACAAACACAAAATTCTTCAGATACGACTTCCCAGATCTAGCAGACCCACGCTTAGGAGGGAGATGGCGAGTACGTATCTCAGCATCGTCGTCAGCGTTAGCCACTTCTTCGCCCACGTTCTGGCTTGGTAGAACTGGGGCTGAACTAACACTGCGGTGCTCTGCGCTAACCATGGGAATACTAACTTCCGTAGAAATATCTGTCTGGGTACCAGTGTCACGAGAAACGCCCAGTCCGAGCTCTGGTGCTGGGTCGTCACTGACACAAGGTTTAAGTCGATCGAAATGGATGACTGAGGTCAGGCCATCCGAAGCACGGATGCGGTAGGTCACGTCCGACATCTTACCTACTACCACATAGGGGCCTTTCCACTGGTAACTCAGTTTACTTGGCACGTTTGCAGACCATCGTGAATCGTGTACCCAAACCATCTTTTTTGCTTCATACAGATCTCCATGCACCCTCCGGTCATGTCATGTCTTTTTCCGCCGGTGTGCAGTGGATAATGTTTCTCTCACTAACTCATGGGCTTGTTCTATCCTCTGCCGCAAGAGTTCAACAGAGAGAGATGGTGAATTTTTCTCTCCTGGTATCTGAGGCATGGCTAGATCCAGGAGTAAGGCTAATTCACGACCTAACATTGACCGAGCAGGGGTATAACCTGTGCTGGAATGTACTGAAGTACGATGAGCCATGAGCACGTATGGGAGCCATAGGTCCCAATCTCTACAATCAAGGCAAGTTTACTTAGTAAGCATCTCCGTGAGAGTTCTGTTGACTCGCTCTACCATCCCGTCACTCAGGCTGTGGTATGGAGTCGTCCTTGTTTTGACGATATGGAACAATTTGCAGAGCTCTGATATGAGCCGGATCTCAAAATTACTTCCTTGATCGGAGTGCAATTCATAAGGCATACCAAAACGGCAGAACACATTGCTTGCCAAGCCCTCCGCTACGGTGGATGCCTCTTGGTCTGGCAAAGCAAATGCTTCTACCCACTTCATAAAGTAATCTTGTAACACGAGGATGTATTTATTTCCATCATCCGTCGTATTCAAGGGTCCGAGCACGTCGATAGCCACCCGCTCCCACGGTGCACCAACAATCTTAATTTGAGATGGTGCTATGTGGTGTTGGCCAACAGCGCATCTTTGGCATGGGATACATTTGGCAACCCATGCCTTGACACTATCGCGAATCCCGATCCAGTGGAATCTCAATTTGATACGGGCAACAGTTCCTTCCACGGCCAGATGCCCGGTATTATCATGCAGTTGTTTTAATATAAATTCATGATAAATTTCCGGGACTACCAGACGGTCATTAATATACAGAACGTTATTTATTAATTGACATTCTTTGAACCGTTGGTAATAAAATTTTGCCGTGGAGGAAAGTGGTGTTACCGATTCCTTGGGAGGACGTACCCCCTCCTGGATCCACACGTATAAATTTCATGTCTGTACGTCTGTTGTTTGGTGGTGTGCGATTTTCTCCCGATTCCATTCTGCGCACCTCAATTCCGGGAACTCTGGAGATGGCTGTGATGACTGTGTCACGGTGGCGGCCTCTTCGTGTTCAGCTTTCGTGCCGATTCTACTGTTGTTGTCATAAAATGAGTGGTAGCGAGATTGTTGCTGAGTGTCGTGACTAAATTAGTTAATGTGGAGATCTGTTTATTGATCTCATCTATGCGTTCTTTCATGTTGCCGTTGTTGTTGTTGCACTGGTTCCCGCGCCCTTGGGGCCCCATTATAGCTTCCTCTATGGGCACGCCCCCTTCCTCCATGCGCTTGATTCTGATTGGAATTCTGTATAGCTGGTGGTGGTGATGTCTGTGTGGTTGGTGGTGATGAAGGGGGGGGGGGGCATTAGTGGGCGTGGCGACAGCTGCATCCTCTATCTCGTTGAAGGGATGGAGTTGGCATCGGCTACTCTTTTCCTGCTCCAGAAAGCTTTCTATACGGACCGCGGTTGCCGTTAATTGGGCCAAACTACCGTGGTCGCCTAGAAAATTTTTTTTGTTTCAGGGCGGGTACACCACTCAATGCATCGATGAAAGTGTGAAGATGCAGATGGATTACGCCTTCCGTGTTGGTGCTCGGATATGTGCGGGTGACTAGCCTTCTGATTCGGCTAGCTAACTCCAGAAGAGTTTATCCTGCGCGTCGTTGGAGATTCTTGAGTTGAAGACGACTGGTTTCTCCGAGAGCTGTGTCGCCAAATCGCTCCGTCAATGCTCGTTCTAATTGAGGGTAGGTGGGTGTGTAGTCAGTCCCAAGATCCGCAAGAACGTGAATGGCTTTTCCAGAAAGCGTTGCGGCGAGATATTCAACTCCGACTGATTATCTCGAACTGGATTTTGTAATTGGGCCAGTCATTCTCCCCCGCTAAATTCGGGAGGGAGAATGACTCGGCCAAGACCGCAGGAAGAATGAAGAGGCTGAAATCCGGGTGGTGGTGTTAGTGTTTCCCGTCGATGCCGATGCCGAGGAGCGAGAACATGCGTACTCCAATTTACTGAATCCTGCCCAGTTGTAGAACCATAGACCAACATGGGTCTATGGACGGGAGGCGGAATACTGTGAAGATTATGCGGACGTTCTCCCCATGGTGAGGACTGATATTCCTCATATGGTGGTGGTGCAGTCGGCTGACGGTCGTGATGTGTAGCGTGACTCATGTACTGGCGAAAAGGTGGTGCCGATTCCTCCCGATAATGCTGTGGTGTCCCCCTTGAGTATAGCGTTGCGCTAGAAGTGGGTGGTGCGAGAGGTTGTCTGTAATGTGGATTGTCACCCGGCCATATGGTCTCCGTAGATGACACGGGTGAATGATAGTAGTCTGAAGGATTATTTATATGCCCGTAATTAGGTCTTTGTCGGGGTCATCCACGATTCGGCCCTGATGGTGGTGGCCTGTCACGGACTTCCAAGATAGTTCTAAACTCTGTTCTCGCCTGTGAGGCATCCCGAAAGGTGCCATCACTGACAGGCGAAAACAGGTTATATTGCGGTGTTGTTGATTCCGCAAAATTTCTGGCATAGTCGGCGAGCATGTGAGCGGTAAATCCATCATATGACACTACCTCTAGATCGAGGGAGTCATCGCTGAATGGAGATGATATAGAGCTGATCTCACTATATGGTGTGGGTGTGAGTTCACTGCGGGTTATTAATGATGTTCTTCGAGCCCCACATCGGGCACCACTTGTGGCTCATGGGGTAGTGTCGGGCCATTCCGGTGTGTGATGTCGACTTGCCTTACCGCAAGTGCACGATGAATGATGACGCTGGTTAGCATCCGGTCTCTGGGTGACATATCCTGTACGAGACTGCCCTACGGGTAACAAAAACCGGCTCCTAAGGCCGGTGGAACTCAATCATTCTGTTGGGGCCGTGCGACCATCGTCGCGAACATTAAATACAACGGTCTCATCCCAAGAGTTGGTGTCACCAGTATGCCTGTCCATAGAAATTTCGTGATCTATGGACTTACAAGATTTGCTTTTTGGTGACCTAATTAAAATAAGTCTGTACAATGATTTTACCTAAACAGACTGTAGAGTATGCTAGATAAAACTAATGAGCATACAAAAATACAAGACATAGAAACAGCCAGATGAACTTTTAAACATGGGGCTCCCAGAGGTACCACACAGACTCTAAGGTCTGCAGAGGTATCCCCACAAGGGAGGCTCCCGTACACGAGACGTAACTAATTAACTTAATATAAGTTATTATAACTCTAAGCTGAAAGGAAAGAAGATTATCTCGGACAAAAAATCATGTGCCTCATGCGGGCACTACTCCTAGTGCTAGTTTGGGTGAGGAGTATTATCCTTGCGTGGACCGTCGTCACTGAATCCTTGCGAGAGGCAAGTGCCTCGCGCGGACCTCCGTCACAGAAAAATGTCGCCACTGCTTAAAGCGGCAGAAGAGTAGTAGGCAAAAATGGGCCCACTCTAATATTTTAACCAAAATGTTTGAAAAAGAAAAGAGCATACCTAGTGAGATTATGACTATAAGGTTGCGTGCTGTTTTATGTGAAGACGGGACGAACGATTCCCCAGTGATTCCCACGTCACTGTCTTATGTAATTCTTAGTATGCTGAATTAGTAGTTTCCGCTTTATTTAGGCGGGCCTTCTGCTCTGCTTAACAGCTTTTATTTTTTTTTAAAAACAAGAACTATTTTAGGCCGCAAATGGCGGGTGTCTACCTAGCTGTTGGACTCGGCTGTTATTGAGAACAGATGCCCTATGACACTAATACTGAAGACAGTGCTCATACGTGTTACCCAGTAAGATCTCCGAACTGGATAAGAATCCGGATGTCTCGCTCCATAACCACATAAAACGTCACAAGACACTGGTTACTTTTCACAAAAGCGTTTTAAGGAACCGATCTATCATTATGGTGGGGGTAAGAGAGACGAATACCCACCGTAAATGTCCTTCCCGTGAGGGCGTGGCAGATCTAAATATCATGCACAGACATTTTTACGGAATTCGGTAGGGATGCGCATCCCGCCCGTCACTGGGTCCTATGGAACTAACCGTTTAACCTGTCGTTAGGTTTAAATACAGGTTGCCCAGTTTTTGCACTGCGGTGTGGGAGGATTGTTCGGCAAATAAAATAATAATTAAGATATGTTTTCGCGGTGCTTTCCTACATTGGCAGAAGTGCTAACTACTAAGTATCCGAAGATATGGAGGGAATGTATGTGATACCACACCCTGGCCATCACCGCTCGGAAACCCCAACAGTTTCCCAGGGTCTGATCAGCCCATGGTGCGGATAGGGACATTCAAACAATTAAGATGCCACAAGGCTGAGTGGAACATGAAGAGAGACAAAATCTTAGGGTTATGAATCTTACCGGAGTTCGGGGCTAAATTATCGCAACTACCGGAAGGGAGAAGTATACTACAGATTTCCTAACGAAGAAATTGTCTCTAGTCATATTATATTGTTTATTCGTGGAAAATATATAGGACTGCAGTGCACGTAGGAAACATGCTACCGACTAAAATCTTTTCTATTCAGCTCGATAGGATAGGTATAATATGACTAGAGACAATTTCTTCGTTAGGAAATCTGTAGTATACTTCTCCCTTCCGGTAGTTGCGATAATTTAGCCCCGCACTCCGGTAAGATTCATAACTCTAAGATTTTGTCTCTCTTCATGTTCCACTCAGCCTTGTATATATATATATATATAAACTAACCGGAATAATCAATACAGTATAAAATGATCAGAATCATATATCTTTAGTACAGGTTAACGAACCTACCATGGTGCGGTTAGTGAAAACACCTTACAGAAAATGAGAATAACTATAAACATGTACAGAAATTATAACTAGCGGTCCTAAGACCGTTACGGTACCTTTTAGTCATCGGGACTGTTTATACTGGTACAATATAATTAGAATAATACATTTGATGGAATAATTAAAATGTTTAAATATAGTTACTTGAATAATCGGTAGCCATTCTTAAGTTTGGCTATCGTGTTACTGAAATTGATACGTCATTCTTAGTTTGACGTGAGTTGATGCATTCTCAGGAAGCTGAAAAGTTCCCGCAGGTTGGTTCCCGCAAACAGGATTCCCGCAAGCAGCTTATGATGGGAACGGATCGAACTCAGGACTGTAATCACAATATAGAATGTCTAACGAGTAGTCATTAAGAGATACAATAGCGTTACTGCTGTGAAGAAAGTTCCCGTATACCGATGGTTCGGATGGAAGTTGACAACAACCCGATCACAAGCAGGGGTTGTTAGATGCAGATGAAGATACAAAACAAAGCTTGACGGTGCTGGGTACGTCAGCCAGCTCTGAAGACGCACCGGGCATAGTTTACTTGCTGCGGTCGAAAGTTAGAAGAACCTGCACGACATCAGTGCGGGGACGGTTGAAATACCACTTTTTGGCGTGGCCGGCAGATCCGGCGAGTCATCCACTAAAGACCATCGCTGTCTCTACATCTGTAGAATCACATATTCAGGCCATAAAGGCCTCACCGCAAGTTCGTGTTCCGAAATAGATCTTGATATTCGTGAACAATAATTAGAAAGTTTCAAATTGCTCCCACAAGTAAGGGGAGTTACAAAATCGTTTTAGTGCGGTGGGTTGGGTAACTACTGGCTACAGGAGAAAAACCGACAGAAAGCGAAGTGATCTGTGCCTTGTCATGCTGATAGCAGCTGTCACAGGTCCAACATGCTTGGCCGAGGATCGCGTCTTCTTTTTATACTACTCGTGACGTCAAAGGCGCAAGCTCCAACCAATCACCATTCGAGCAACAGCCAATCAGCGCGTAGCTGATAATAACGCTGTCGAATGTTCTAGAACATTCTAGAAGTTCTGTGTCCACGTGGTTATGACGTCACAGCAATATTTTGAAGATAATCAAGAAGGGTTCTCCGTGGATAACTCAGCCATTTCTTAACCAATTTTGAAATGGTTTACAGATTTAAAAAGCCCATCGAATTCTGGTCTTGATTAATGGCAGATTCTGGGGGAACAAGTGATTAAGAAAGATTACATGGTACCATCTCGGTACACTAAAAGCGTCATCCTATCTTGGTCGTAAACTACATGCCCTGTTAAAATAGCATCTAAGCATGCGCATGCGCACTATGCGCTTTAACGGACTTAGTCGTTCTTTACACAATGCGATCGCTCTCATAGGCCCATATACGCATATGGCTCCACCCAGGGGGACGTGTTCAGAGAACGAATCCAAGACGGGTGGCGCATACCCAGCTTAGCTGTGTTTGGTCTTGTGTGATTTTCTCTAGATCCCACTCTGCGCACCATAATTCAGGGAACTCCAGAGATGGCCGTGTTGACTGTGTCACGGTGGCGGCTGCTTCGTGTTCAGCCTCCGCGCCAACTCTACTGTCGGCATTCCCATGCAATTTGCCAGGACGGTGAACAACGTTGAAGTTATAGGCCTGCAGGGATTCCTGCCATCTCGCTACCTGGCCCTCCAGATTTTTTAGGTTCCTGAGCCAGCGTAGTGAGTCATGGTCTGTACGGAGTGTAAATGTGCGCCTGTACAGAAAGTGTTTATAGTACTTGATGAAATGCAATGCTGCTAATAGTTCTCGCTTGGTGGTTGCGTATTTTCTCTCTGTTTTATTCAGAGTATGCGAACCATAACCCAATACCTGCTCCATTCCGTCTTCTGTGACCTGAGATAGAACAGCGCCAATAGTGTAAGCCAACGCGTCAGTGTCTAAGATGAAATCGAGGTTTGGATTAGGATGAGCAAGAATCAGGGCAGTCGTCAAGAGTTCCTTCAGCACCCTGAAGGAGCCTTCACACTCACCCGTCCACTCGAATGGTCGATCATTTTCGGTGATCCTAAATAAGGGTGATGCGATCTCACTAAAGTGATGGATGTAACGACGATAGTACTGGCAGAGACCGAGGAAACTCCGGGTGTCCATGTCTGTGGTGGGGGTTTGCCACTCCGCTACTGCTTTCGCTTTTGAAGTTTTAGTAGCTACTCCAACGCCTGCTATGACTTCTCCCAGGAACTCGATGCTCTGTCTAGAAAGATGATACTTTTTGGGTTTGAGATTTAGATTCACGGTGTGAAAACGCATTAAGACTTTGTCCAAGTTGGACAGAATCTGTTTAAACGAGGAGCCAAAGACGATTACATCGTCGATGTAACAGAGCCAGATCTCCCATTGCAGGATAGTTAATACCTGCTCAATGAGACGCTTGAACGTTCCAGGAGCTTTGCACAATCCGATTTTCGATGATCTTGTAGAGGGATGAAGCAATCTCGCTGAAATGTCAGATATAACGGCGAAAGATGGTACAAAACCACTTGGCTCCGGACAAAGAATCTAAGGCCTGATCTATCCGAGTTAACGGATAAGTTTCCTTGATGCTAAGATCATTAAGGCGGCGGTAGTCAATGCAAAAACACAAGGTTCCATACTTTTTGCCTGCTAGTACTATTGGGCTAGCCCATTGAGATGCTGAGGGTTCGATAATACTGGTCCGCATCATGTCGTTCACGTGTTGGTGTGCTTCCACTTCTTTATGAATGGGGAGACGTCGTACCAGTTGACGTATGGGGCGATTATTGCCCGTGTCGATGGCGTGTCGCACAAGATGAATTTCTTCGAGATCCATGTCTCCGGAGGAAAAACTATCGCGATATTTGTACAGTAGTTTCCGAATTTTGTGTTTCTGTGATTGCGGTAATCCAACTGTGGCACGTAGATATAAATCATGTAAACGTTCGGGTAAATCATCAGTCATATGCTGTGGTGTGTTGGTAAGTGTAGGTGATTCCAATGAGATTATGTCCACTAAATGGCCGCAGCGTACTCCTGGTCCAAGAGTAATGGGGTCTGCGGTACCATTGAACACTCTAAAAGGTATATATTCCTTATTAGTAGTGTCCACTATCATGCGGGGACTTGCGCATTGTGAGGCGACCATGTAATCAGGGTCGGGTTCCAGCAAGGTGATGTGTGTGCTGCTTCCTAACTGTGGTGCGATGGTCCATAAGATTTGTTCTTGTCCTGGCTCAACTGTGGCGGTACTTGATAATATAACCGCACATGTGTCGCATAATGATGATGCCGGTCCAAGAGGTATTCGTCGGCCGTGTATGTCGAGTTCCTGTTGTTTGCAATGTATGATGGCTTCGCTGGCACTGAGGAAATCAGAGCCAAAGAGGGCATCGTTATAAATAGAGGCGATGACAACTCGCTGTATGAATTGCAGCTCCTCTATTTGGATGACTAGATTAACTACACCGGCTACGGGCACATCAGCTCCCATAGCCGTCTGTAGGTAAATGTTTGTAGGTTTAAGGGGAGTCTTTTTATGAGGTGGGATGCTCTCATATAAGCACTTGTTGAATACCATGATTGAAGCGCCAGTGTCAACGGTGGCACTGGTGGAAACACCACTAAACAGACAGGCACATTTCTATATTGCTTTGCAGTGTACCTGTGGAAGAGTTTCCAATGATGCCGTCTGTGACAATGGTGTCAGAGCGGAATCATTCTGTATATAATCGGTCTGTTTCCGAATGGCTTCTTTAAATGTAGTGGATGGCTGAGTGAGGAAGGGGCCAGTCCATCATCGCCGCTGCTGTGAGGGCTGCGGCGAAGGTGGAGCTGGGGGTAGCAGTGATGATGGAGATGTTACTGTTTCTGGGTATGCAGAATTGGTGTAGACAGCGGTGCATAGGGGATGACGGATAAGCTCTACCTGTGCGAGCCTTTTCTTGCAATGCTTCATTGGATACTTTGGCGAAGCACAGAAGAAACAGTGACGCCACCAGGGACGTGTTTTTCCCCATCTACATCGGCGTTTGCGAATCCACGAGGCAGAGTGAACCATTTCTCCCAAGTCGCTGCTGTCTGTGGATGCGGAAGATGATGTTGTGCGGGACGGTGTTTTGCATACCACCAAGGGACACCGCAAATTCAGTGTCTTGGTGGCGGGACGTGGTGCTTGCAAAAACATTGTTTCAGCGGAGGTGCTACAACCTACCACAGCCGTTTTACAAAGGAAAAAAGGCTTGTTATGTGTGGAGATAGAGGGGGATGGCGATGCTGCGGATGTGGGAGGCATTGTAGGCATCGACATATGTGAAGCCGTGCATTTTGGTGTAGGTGTAGAAGCTGAATTTGGTTGGTAATAGTTGGCCACCGAATGTTGTCATACGGGGGCCGCAGTTGAGCCGGGAAGCAGATCCAGGCACCGAGGTGACTCGTCGATCGGTGCCCTTAAGAGTTTACTGGCTTCTCTTGTTGTGGCATACTGCAGTCAGGGGCAGGCGTTATAGATGGAGGTCAGTTAGGACACCGTTCCCTCCAATGGCCTGGCTGACCGCATCTGAAACAGGTGTTTGGTGGTGGTGCAAGGTTGGTGGTGTTCACTGTTGTTCTATAGTGAGTCGTGGCGAGGTTCGGGCTGAGTGTGGTTGCTAAATTCTTTAATGCTGAGATCTGTTTATTTATCTCGTCTATTCGTTCCTTCATGTTGCCATTATTGTTATTATTGTGCTGGTTCCCGTGCCCGGGGACTCCACTGTAGCTTCCTCTGCGGCCACGCTCCCTTCCTCCAGGCGCTTGATTCTGATTGGAATTCTGTGAATTTGTTTGTTGTGGTGCTGGTGCAGTAGGTTTTGATGATTGGGGGGGGGGAGCGTTGGTGGACGTGGCGATAGCTGCACCCTCTACCTCATTGATAGGGTGAAGTTGGCGTCGGTTGTTCTTTTCCCGCTCCAGAAAGTTTACTATGCGGACCACGGTGGCCGTTAATTGGGCCGAGCTCCCGTGGTCGCCAAGAAATAGTTTTTCTTTCAGGGCGGGTTCACTGCTTAATGCATTGATGAATGTGTCAAGATACAGATGTGGTACGCCGTCTAAGCTGGTGCTAGGATATGCATGGGTGACTAGCCTTCTGATTCGACTAGCTAGCTCGGGAAGAGTTTCTCCCACGCGTCGTTGGAGATTTTAAAGTTGTAAACGGCTTGTTTCTCTCAGAGCCGTGTCGCCAAATCGTTCAGTTGGTGCTCCTTCAAATTGGGTGTAAGTGGGTGTATAATCAGTCCCGAGATCCACAAGAACATGAAGGGCTTTTCCGGAAAGCTTTGCGGCGAGATATTCACCCATCTGCTGATCGTTCCAGTGGTTAGTTCGACTTATTATCTCGAACTGTATTTTATAATTGGTCCAGTCACTCTCGCTGCTAAAATCGTTTGGGAGAATGACTCGGCCAAGACCACAGGAAGAATGAAGTGGTTAAAATCCAGGCGGTGGTGGTATCCGGGACACTGATGAGTATTCTGATGCTGGTCATTGTGCAGGTGGTGGTGGCGGTGGTGTTGGTGTTTCCCGTCGATGCCAATGCTGAGGAGCAAGAGCGCACGTACTCCAATCTAGTGAAGCCTGCCCTGTTGTAGAACCATACACCGGCATGGGTCTATGGACGGGAGGCGGAGTACTATGAAGATTACGAGGACGTTCCTCTCGAAGTGAGGACTGATATTCCTCATATGGCGGTGGTACAGTCAGCTGGCAGTTGTGGTGTGTAGCATGACTGATGTACCGGCGAAAAGATCTAGGGAGTCGTCGCTAAATGGAGATGCTATAGAACTACGTTCACTATGCGGTGTGGGCATGAGTTCGCTGCACGCTAATAATGATGTTCTTCGAGCACCACATCGGGTGCCACTTGTAGCTCACGGGGTAGTGTCGGGCCGTTCTGGTGTCTGGTGTCGACTTGCCGCACCACAAGTGCACGACAAACGATGACTCTGGTTAGCTTCCAGTCTCGGGGTGACGGATCCTGTATGATACTGCCCTATGTGTAACAAAGACCGGCTCCTAAGGCCGGTGGAACTCAATTGTTCCGGTGGGGCCATGCGACCATTGTCGCGAACATTAAACACAACAGTCTAATCCCAAGAGTTTGTGTCACCAGTATGCCTGTCCATAGCAATTTTGTGATCTATGGACTTACAAGATTTGATTTGGTGACCTAATTAACATAAGTCTATGCAATATTTTTACCCAAACAGACCGTTAAGTATGCTAGATAAATATAATCAGCATACGAAAATACAGGACATAGAGACAGCCTGATGAACTTATAAACGTTGGGCTCCCGGAGTTACCACATGGACTCGTAGGTCCGCAGAGGTATCCCCGTAAGGGAGGCTCCCGTACACGAGATTACTAATTAACTTAATATAAGCCATTATACGTCTAAGGTGAAAGGAAAGAAAATTATCTTTGTAGTGTCGGATAATCGTGTGCCTCACGCGGGCACTACTCCTAGTGCTAGTTTGGGTGAGGAGTATTATCCCGAAAGGTGCCGTCACTGACAGGCGAAAACAGGTTATATCGCGGAGTTGTTGATTCCGCTAGTGAATTTCTGGCATAGTCAGTGAGAATCTGAGCTTAGAATCCATCGTATGATACTACCGCTTGGTCGAGGGAGTCGTCGCTAAATGGAGACGCTATAGAACTAAGCTCACTATACGGTGTGGGCATGAGTTTGCTGTGCATTAATAATGATGATCTTCGAGCACCACATTGGGTGCAACTTGTAGCTCGTGGGGTAGTATCGGGCCATTCCAGTGTCTGGTGTCGCCTCGCCGCGCGGCAAATGCACGCCGAATGATGACACTGGTTAGCTTCCGGTCTCGGGGTGACGGATCCTGTATGATACTTCCCTATGGGTAACAAAGACCGGCTCCTAAGGCCGGTGGAACTCAATCATTCCGGTGGGGCCGTGCGACCATCGTCGCAAACATTAAACACAACAGTCTCATCCCAAGAGTTTGTGTCACCGATATGCCTGTCCATAGCAATTTTGTGATCTATGGACTTACAAGATTTGATTTGGTGGCCTAATTAACATAAGTCTATACAATATTTTTACCTAAACAGACCGTCAAGTATGCTGGATAAATATAATGAGCATACAAAAATACAAGACATAGAGACAGCCTGATGAACTTTTAAACATGGGGCTCCCGGAGGTACCACACAGACTCGTAGGCCCGCAGAGGTATCCCCGTAAGGGAGGCTCCCGTACACGAGATTACTAATTAACTTAATATAAGCTATTATACGTCTAAGCTGAAAGGAAAGAAAATTATCTTTGTAGTGTCGGAAATTCATGTGCCTCATGCGGGCACTACTCCTAGTGCTAGTCTGGGTGAGGAGTATTATCCTTGCATGGACCGTCATCACTGAATCCTTGCGAGAGGCAAGTACCTCGCGCGGGCCTCCGTCACAGGAAAATGTCGCCATCGCTTAAAGCGGGAGAACAGTATTGGCCGCAAAGGGCCCACTCTAATATTTAACCAAAATGCTGTATAGAAAAGACCATACCTAGTGAGAGTATGACTATAAGGGTGCGTGCTGTTTTATGTTAAGACGGGACGAGCGATTCCCGAAGGATACCCATATCACCGTCTTATGTAATTCTCAATATGCTGAATTAGTAGTTGCCACTTTTATTTATGCGGGCCTTCTTCTATGCCTAGCCTCATATTTAGTTTTTAGAGACAAGAATTATTTTAGGCCGCAAATGGCTGGTGTTTACATAGCCTTTAGACATGGCTGCCATTTAGAATGGATGCCCTAAGACATCACTACTGGAGACAGCATGCATACATGTCACTTTGCAAGACCTCCGAACTGGGTAAGAATCCGGACATCTCGCTCCGTAACCACATAAAACGTCACAGGACATTAGTTACTTTTCACAAAAGCATTTTTAGGTAACTGATCTTTCGTTATGGTGGGGGTAAGAGCGACGAATACCCACCGTGAATGTCCTTCCCGTAAGGGCATGGCAGATCTTAATATCATTCCCTGACATTCTTACGGAATTCGGTGGGGATGCGCATCTCGCCCGTCACCAGGTCCTGCGGAACTAACTTTTTAACCTGTCGTTAGGTTTAGACACAAGTTGCCCAGTTATGCACTGCAGTGTGGGAGGATTGTTTAGCAGATTAAAGAAAATAATAATTAAGATATGATTTAGCAGTGCTTTCCTATATTGGCAAAGGTAACTAACTACTGAGTATCCGAAGTTATGCGGGGAATGTGTGTGACACCACACCCTGGCCATCACCTCTTGTAAACCCCAATAGTTTCCCAGGGTCGGATCAGTCCATGGTGCGGATAGGGACATCCAAACAATTAAGAAGCCACAAGGCTGAGTGGAACATGAAGAGATACAATAACTTAGAAATATGAGGCTCTTTAGGTATGTTGGCCAATCTTACACAACCTTGCCGGAGTGCGGGGCTAAATTATCGCAACTACCGGAAAAGAGGCATACACTACGTGTCTCCTAACGAAGAGATTGTCTCTAATCATGTTAAACCTATCCTATCGAGCTGAATAGAAAAGGTTTTTAGTCGGTAGCATGCCGGGCTAAACAGAGTTATAGCACGGACAGCGACCTCAGTGACAAATTTTTGGTGGTGGGAGAAAGTGCTCCATATATAAATGTTGCTGTATAGTGTTTCCTACGTGCACTGCAGTCCTATATTTTTCTCCAAATAAACAAAACACATGAACTGATGACCACTTGCCATATATACACTAACCAGAACAATCAATACAATGTGAAATGATCAGAATAATATATATAGTACAGGTTGAGGAACGTACTACGGTGTGGTTAGTAAAAATACCTTACAGAAAATAAGAATAACTATAAACAGATACAGAAATTATAACTAGCGGTCCTAAGACCGTTACGGTGCCTTTTATTCATCGGGACCATTTATACAGATATGATATAATTATCAAAGATGTAATTAACGGGATAATTAAAATGTCAGGTATAGTTACTTGAATAATCGGTAGCCATTCTTAAGCCTGGGCTATCGTGTTACTGAAATTGATACGTCACCCTTGGTTTGACGTGAGTTGATGCGTTCCCTGGAGGCTGGAAAGTTCCCACATGCCGGTTTCCGCAAACAGGATTCCCGCAAGCAGCCCATGACTGGAGCGGATCGAACTCAGGACTGTAATCACAATATAGAATGTTTAACGGGTAGCAAGAGATACAATAACATTAGCGCTATGACGAAAGTTCCCATACACCGATGGTACGGATGGAAGTTGCCAACAACCCGATCATAAGCAGGGGTTGTTGAATGCGGATGAAGATACATAACTAAGCTTAATGGTGTGGGGTACATCAGCCAGCTCTGAAGACATACCGGGAAAAGTTTACTTTGCTGCGGTCAAAAAGGTTAGATAAACCTGCACGACATCAGTACAGGGATGGCTGAATAACCACTTTTTGGCATGGCCGACAGATCTGGCGAGTCATCCACCAAAGAACATCGCTGCCTCTACATCTGTAGAATCACATTTTTAGGCCAGGAAAGGCCTCACCACAAGTTCGTGTTCCGAGTTAGTTCTTGATGTATTCGTGAACAATATTTAAGTTCCAAAGATGCTCCCGCACCAACGGGAGATACAAAATTGATTTAGTGCGGTGGGTTGGATTGCTGCTGGATACGGGATAGAAACCGACAGAGACCGAAAAGATCTGCGTAATGCCTGTCTTGCTGATTGTAGCTGACACAGTTCCAACCTAATCGGCCCCTGGCCGATGATGCTATCGAGCTCTGGATCGCGTCTCCTTTTATACTACTCATAATGTCACAGGCGCAGGCTCCAACCAATCATCGGTCGAGCAACAGCCAATCAATGCGTGGCTAATAATAACGCAGTCGAATGTTCTAGAACATTCTAGAAGTTCTGCGGACACGTGGTTATGACGTCACGGCAATGCCTTGAAGATAATCAAAAGGGGGTTTCCATGGATAACTCAGCCATTTCTTAACTGATTTTGAAATGGTTTACAGATTTGGAAAGCCGTCGAATTCTGGTCTTGATTAATGCCAGATTCGGCAGGAACAAGTTATTAAAAAGGATTACATTGTACCTTCTCTGTACACTAATAGTGTCATCCTATCTTGGTCGTAAATTACGAAATAGTATTAAGCGTGCGCATGCGCACTAGTCGTTTTTTACAACGTGATCTCTGTCATAGGCTCATATACGCTTATAGCTCTACCCAGGGGGCGTGTTCAGGGAACGAATCCAGGACGGGCGGCGCGTACCCAGCTTAGCTGGTACGGCCGGTACCTGACCGGCCGATCCGAACTACACCAACAAACATGACAAACTAGCAGCACATATAATCAACACCTTCAAAGTTCAAAGGAGGATTATATCCCCAGACAGAACGTACATGATGTACTTGCCTATCATATCCATCTGCATCAATAATGGAGGAATCCAGCCACGCGTTGCACAGGTTGGGATCAATCTGAATCTAAATTTCTAGAAAACTATACAGGTAAACTGTTTAATATTTTGAAACTGATTTGACTGGATGCTGTTGCTGCCATCCACAGGATGGATTTCATCTGTTTGAAATTCCATGACTTCATGACCAAAATTAACAAATTCCATGAATTCCAAGATTTAATATCTAGATTTGTAATTATGAGGGGAGCTTACGATCCGAGTTATTCTGCAAATGTCTGTATATTGGCTTGCAACAACCAAGCCAAAGCCTTGTTTTGATAAGCTGTTGCCGTGATGTTTATTGAGTAGAGGTGACGACGGTAATTTATGCTAACAGGTTACTTTTATTTTTCGTGATTGCCATTTTCCATGACCTATGCTAATAAATGCTGATTTTCCATGACTTCCAGGCCTGGAATTTAAATTTTCAAATTCCATGACTTTCCAGGATTCCACGGCCAGTACGAACCTTGCATCCAGCGCCACGTCAAATTAGTTTCAAAATATTAATCAGCATGTTTATTAAATAAAAAAGACATACAATTCGTACAACGCTTAGTCAGGCATCAATTAAGCGTTCGTGATGAACTTAGCTACGTCATTCATGAGGTAATTGATTATGACATCAGCCTACACGATAATGATGTCATATGATTGACTGAGAAACTGGAATCCTCCATTCAGCCAGTGCATAGATTGGTAGGACCTGCTACATCCTGATACGCCTATACATCATACATGTATATAACAGAACAGCAGTATGTAACTACTTTATGTCTATCATTGCAGACTGCAAATAAACATTTATCTTTTGCTCAGCCCCATGGGGGTGGGGGTGGGGTGGAGTGGGTGGGTGGGGTGGGGTGTTGGTGGGGGTGGAGTGGGTGTGTGGGGTGGGATGGGGTGGTTGTTGGGGGTGGGAGTGGGCCAGAGGAGCAAAAGGTTAAACATAATACAACTTCTGTCCATGACATTATCATCTACGAAAATGTGTGTGTGTGATTGCGTGCGTGCGTGCGTGCGTGCGTGCGAGCGTGCGTGCGTGCGTGTGTGTGTGGGGGGTGGGGGGGGGGGTGGTGATGTTGGGGGGGAGGGAGGGGGGGGGTGTCATAAATCTACAATCAGTCATACTATCCCCTCTGAAACCTGGTATAATTCAATCAAATTTAACGTGTGAGTAACCTTACTGAATATGATATTATTACGGATTGCAAGGCAACATTTTTGCCTTCACACCCTGCCGGCAGTGAGTGGGGTTCAAAAGGTCAAATATCATACAAATTCTGTTCATGACACTACCTCCTCCGAAACCATTTGCCGAAATTTGAGCAAATTTGTTACGTGATTTACCCGTATCATGGCAGATTTGAGACAACAATTATAAAATTGTATTTTGGTCCGCCCCCCCCCCCCCTGGCATGCCCAAGAGTCAGGGTGTGGGGTCAAAGGTCACATACCATACAACTTCTGTCCATGACACTACCTACTCCAAAACTATTTGGGAGAATTCAAACAAATTTGTTTTCTGAATTACCTATGTGATTGTGGATTGTGAGATGACATTTTATTGGCTCCGTCCCTTGCATGGGGAAAATTGGGGAAATGGTAGAAATTTATGATGGCATGCCACTGATAGTGCATTCTACTTACTCTTTGTAAATTGTTGCTGCTACTGACAAAATATATTTTGTGAAGAAGATAACAACCTTTCATTTAATAATGGATTTACAGTTAATATGTATGCATAATGCAATTACAAATTGCAGGAAGATAGTAGTGTTCAAGATTCAGTTCTGAGATGCTTCTGGTGGCCCACTCGAGAGATTTGATCATAAAACATGCATATGATCCAATGCTTTTGTGAGAAATGGGCGTACTGAATTTATCTCCAGAATTAAACGAGATTTCCAAAACTGTAAACTGTTTCAAAATCGGCCCAGAAATGGCTGAGTTATCGTCGAAGCTCCCCGCTAAATTATACTTAGAATATTGCTATAACGTCGTAGTCGCGAGTATATATTAAACTAAATGCAAAGATCTGTGTACACATGGTTGATACGTTACTAGCATACCAACACGCTGATTGGCTGGCGCTCGGCCACTGATTGGTTGAGGCGCCCAGCTCTGACGTTACAGCGAGTGATGTAAGGGCACAGGCCAAGAATATAGTCCAAATTCAACATACTCGCTACTCTGAATCAATGGTATTGTCGCCCAATAACTGAGGGCTCGCCTGATTTTCCATGACGGTCTTACCACAACATTCGGATAGTACCATTGATATGGTCGTATAATGGGCATGCCCCTCACCTGCCTGCCGATGCCCACAAGGTAGTGTGGGGGAAATAATCCTTCTGTCATCCTGCCTAGCTCCATTGATGTGATCTGTCGGTGGTACTTTGCCTTGGCCTCCCTGAGTTGTTCAATCACGTGTTCCAAAATGTCCACGATGTGCTCGATTTTAATTAACAATGATACCAGTTGACAACGCAAATGGGGTCTCTCCTCCGCATCTATCAGCTCGTCGATCTTACTAATTATATCTCCTAAGACTTCCGATAGTTTGTTGATTTGTCACCTATTGGTTGATACCTCATCAAACGCATGCTTCACATGTGACATCAGGTCATTGGTGTAGTGTATCAACGAATCTGTCTTCTTCATCGCAGACCTCACAATGCTCTTCATATTCTTCACATCCTGTACCATTGCGACTCTAAACAAGGGTGATGCTGCAATGCCCACGAAGTCCAAAAGGCCCCGCCGTGGGTGGCTACTCTGGCTCCAGTCATTTTCAGACACATTTTTCAGGTAGCGCAGCCTCTGTTCCCAGGTGGCAATGTCGCTGGTTTGTAGACCTCCATCAGCAACAGTCGATTTCAAAGCCCATCTCAAGGAATTTACGTGGTCGAGAAATCCTGTTGGCAACCTTGAAGGGGTTATGGTCACAAGGATCGTCCACTCTCCTTTGATGATTGAAATGGGTCTTGGTCCAGTGACTAAAACTCCATGCAGTAGATTTTTCACGAATGACTGTGCCACAGTACATGTCGCCGATAGGAGAATCAACACAATCAACAGGACGCGAGAATCACTATCGAAAGTAAATTTTAGTGTTTGATCTTTCATACTGGACATATCTAAGCTCCATTCTCCTAACTATCACACGACACACAATTTCATGTTTTTATATCTTCTCATATTCAAGTATATGAGTCAGCGAATCTAAGATTAGGTATGCTTTAGATCAGCGGTGCTTATCAGCAATGCTGTGATTGGTTCTCACAGAAATGGCCATGGAGGTGCACGCACCTATGGGATTTCTCGTCCGGGTGCAAAATAGTCGATAGACACCTGTCAATAACAGCCTCTATGTATTCAATGAAGTGAGCATCAGCCATCAGCCAATCTATGCTCTCAATGCGAAGCCATTTGCTGGTTATGTCACACAGACCTGCTTGTCATGAGCGTTTGTCCAGAATGCCACTCATGTCCGGTCGATGTTGGCGCTTTCGCAGATAATACCGTGGAGCCAGCTCTATGTCACTCATGGGTAAATCACTATTGACCAGCTCTGTTTGTCTCGTGCCTTCATCATCCACCGGCATCTCTTGCTCCGATCTCTCTTCCATCATGTCTATGTCCGGTTTTGGGGTTTCTTCTGTTGGAGGGCCATGCAGCTCACCTGATGGACCTGGCAGTCCAAGTTCCATGTCAGCCTCTGGTCTAAGCAGTACCTTTCGTGAGGGATCATGTTTCTTCATTGATTAACCAGCCGATGTCCTCTCATTCTCAACAGGTTTGTTCAGCACAGGATGGCTCTCCGCAGTACCATTACATGACTTCCTGATCGGGTGTTCCATAATGCCATCCCAACACATGTTCGGGTCAACGATCCGAAGCTTTGAAACATTCAGTACTCTTATCTTTCCAGATCACTGATGGTGGACATGTGCCACGGGGCCATTGGTTTTGAATATCTCATATTCAGGATCATTCCGCGATTTGAGCTTCATCGGCTCATTAGCCATTATTTCGACAGAATCTCCAACTCTAAAATTTGCTGCCTTGGATCTTTTGTCAATCATTTGGCGGCAATGTTCTCTCGATGTCTCTGTTGAGGCACTAGCCCTGAGCAAGGAATTGTTCAGATTTGTAAGTCAGTCGCTGAGGTCCTGGAAACTATTTACCGGGACAGCGATAGGCAACCTACCACACCTGCCATAGGTCAGGTAAAATGGCGCATAGCCGGTTGATGCATGTCGAGTGTTACAATATGCCAGTAGTGCAGATGTTAATTCATCCTCCCATGCTCTGACCTGGTTGTTGACACCTTTTTGGATCAAATCTTTTAATGTGTGGTTGAATCGCTCTGTTCTACCATTCATTTGAGGGTGGTATGGGCTGGTTCGACGATGGTCGATTCCATACTCCTCATACAGGCTCTTCAACTCTCACTCATTGAATTCACCTCCTTGATCAGTTATTAAAATCTCTGGCATGCCATCTCTTGCACAATACTCATTGAAGAACTTATCTTTGACTTCCTCTGCCTCTCTTGGAATGGATTGGATAGGCCTCCGCCCATGCAGAGCAATGATCCACCACTGTCATGATGTATCGGTTGCCTTTAAACGATTCTACAAAAGTGCCAATCAAATCCATTCTAATGATTTGTCCAGGGTATCTTGCTATGGGCATTTCAGTGTACTTCGGATGAGTGGTGATAGGCCTATTCAATTGTCATGTTTGGCATCGATCCAACATATCGATGACATCCTTCCTCAAGTGTGGGCATAGGAAAGAGTCATGGATTAGACACAAGGTTTTCTCAATCCTTGGTGTCCGGCTCGCTTATGTGCTTGCTCCAGCACCTGCTTCCAGTACCATGTTGGTAGGAGAAGATGAGGATATTTGGCATCCAATGCTGATGGTACTTGCATGCAATATAATGCACCATTGTGCACGGCATGATCTTCCCGCACTTCCTTGAACCTATCAGGAAATTCACTAAGCTGTTCAGCACACAGCTCGACATAAGGAATACCATAAACCTCCAGAGGTATGTATGGTAGTACCCCATCATCTACTTCTGGGATGACATAGTCACCAGTGTCAAATGTGGCTACTCCAGCAGGCTTCCTTAAACGAGACAGCATGTCTGCATGAAAAGTATGGGCGCCTTTAACACACTCTATCTTACAACCATATTCAGCTATCAGCACAGCCAACATTGAACCTTCATATTCCTGGTCAGTGATCAGTGAATACTGTGAACTCAGCTCCAAACAAATATGGCCACAGTTTCTTCAGGGCATAGATGACCGTGTATGCCTCCTCAATGACAGGCCAGTTAAGCTGGGCATCCTTGAGCCATCAGCTCACATATTGGATGACCCTTTCGACGCCTTCGCCATCTTCTTGGAATAAGATTGCACCCACTGCATATGAAGAAGCATCAGTGTATAGCTGATATGGTTTACTGAGATTGGGGTAAGCAAGCATGGTCTCACTGCACAATAAGCTCTTTAGCTTGTCAAAAGCTAATTGCTCCTCTTTACCCCACTCAAACCATTTATATTTCTTGGTCAGTTCCACCAGAGGCCTGGCTATCTCTGCATAGTTTTTCACACATGATCTATAGTAGCCAGTGGTGCCTAGTATGCTTCGAACTTCACCAACATCTTGTGTAGGTGCCATCCCATGGATGACCTTCACGTTCTGCTCTTGAGGTGAAATTCCTTCAGCTGAGATATGATATCCAAGCAAATCAACAGATTCGCTAGCAAACTCGCACTTATTCCGTTTGATCTGCAAGTCGTGCTCACAGATCCTCTCCATCACTAGAGTGAGGTGCCTCGCATGCTCTTCTGCACTCATGGAGAAAACACCGATGTCATCCACGAAGACATGCATAAATTTACCTACATACCCATGAAAAACAGCATTCATCACTCGTTGAAATATTGCACGACTATTTAGGAAACCAAAGGGCATTCTCGTCCACTCATAAAGACCTTCCGTGCAGATGAACATGGTTTTCTCGATGTCTTGGCTGCCCATTGGGATATGCCAATAGCCAGACTTCAAGTCCATGGTTGAAAACAGGATAGCGCCTTGCATACTTTCAAATATGTCGGCAATCTTTGACAGTGGATAAAAATCCTAGGGGAACAACTTCATTCAAGCGGCAATAGTCAACACAGAAGCGCATGGTCCCATCCTTCTTGGGGATCAGAGTGATGGGCGACGCCCATGGGGATGAAGAAGGACATATCACACCTGCGTCTAACATTTCATTAATTTGGTCGTGCACAATATGGGTTTTCATCAAGGGCATGCAGTATGGACATTGGTAAATTGGTGGGACAGTCGTAGGGATGGTACATTCTACTAATGTGTTCCTCCCTAACTCTTTGGGGTGACCAGTGTCAAAATTATCAGTGACGTCATTGAGGACTGGGTTGATAACTTCATACCCCATCGTTTCTTTAATACTGGCCTCAGCGTAGCAGGTACACTGGTGTCTAAAGGGAAGGTATAATTTATAACTCCTCCCAAAACCACTCCATTTCTCCCTTCTTATAGTTGATAACTGCTCCACCCGCATGCAATGCATCTGCCCCAATCAAACCTTCATGTCTCATTCGTCGCACAATCACAACAGGTATAGGACAGGCATTCTGAAACTTTACCTCAGTCTCACCCAACACATCAATAGGGGAACCATTCACAGCTAACAACATTTGTGCTTTCTTCAGAGGTCTTGCACCTAGTATGTCCTTCTAATATCACTTCTAACTAAGGATGTGCTGGCACCAGTATCTATTAGGATGTTAATGCTATGCTTACCAGTATCAACGTAATGACCATAAGAGTCTAAAACAAGACGGACGCGGAACCTCTTAGCCGTGGCAGGCTCCCTCCGTCAATGTTTAAAGAGTTCTTGATCAATTTGTCATTGGACTGTTGGTTAGTGCGTCCACCATTGGATACCATACGTGCATAGCTGGGTCTTCTATCTCCTCCATAACCATCACATCCACCATACGCATCTTCACCATTTCCATGCCATCTGCCATAGGTGTCAGTCTCAGAACCAGTCATGGAGGCTCCATCATGGTCAACGTATGCATCGTCTTGTCTGCGCCGGATTGTGGATGACCCGCGCATGCTTTGGGGTCCCTTTACATGCTGGATGGTGTCGATTTCTATTGGCATCTCATGGTGGCCATCGTTATGTGTCATGCCTTGCGGTCTCTGTGGGCATTGAGCCCGATAATGCCCCAGTTGTTGACACAAATAACAGGTTATGGCGGCTCATATTTTCTGCAGTTGTGACTTCCGCTGACATTCCATTTGTAGCATGGGGTTTACTGTGGGGCAATCCCACACAATGTGACCAGGCTTACCACAGTCGTAACAATTGTTTGTATTTTAGTTTTCCGTGGTTTAATACATCTTGACTGACCAATGTTCTTATGACACTGATTCTTAGTACCAAGAATAACGAGGATGATATAGTTTAAGACATTTACGAGTACTGACTCAGTACACTATAAGTATGCACTCGCTTCAAATTCCGAGACGCATTGTCAGAGAAGCTCTGACGTGCGCATGCGCACCACGTGTCTTAACAGACTTAGCCGTTTTTAACGAAAACCACTCATAGGGTCTATATATGCATACTACCCAACCCAGAGACACGTGCCTGGAGCGAATTCCGAATGGCCGTTCCATACCCAGCTCAGCTGGGATGGCCAGTACCCGTCTGGTCGATCCGTGCTACGCCAGCCTCCGAAATTGGCTTTATCCATTCACTGTTTTCGAGTATGAAACATTATGGCCGGCATCCTGCAGTAATTCTCCAGGTGGCAGCTACACCGTGTGTCAACTCACACCGCAAGAAAGCGGTGCAAAGACTACATGTGATGTTTAAGCTGCACTGATGACTAATAGGTGCACCACACATAGGGACATATCTTAGTTACGTATACTGTTATTAATAATAAATGACGTATCGCCCTAAGTGGTACTGTACGGTCAGATGCGACCTCCACTTTAAGACAATATTGTACATAATGTTATGCATTGTAAATGGTGTCAGCAAATACATGGCACCATGGGTCAAATCGACCCTATATTCCTAATGAATGCATATATATGTAATCAGGCATTCTGTCCATATTGTTAGTTAGCAGTAAAAACTACAAGAATATTTGGACCGCAGTGCACCTAGGTTACACTGTACATCAACAACAAATATATCACCATATTTTCTCCCAATGGCACCAATTTTAAATTAAGGTAGCTGCTCATGCTCTCGCCAGAGAACATGACATGCTACCGTTAAACCTAGAACTATGATAGTTCGATAGGATAGGTTTTTAAGCTGGCCAAGTACGGTTACTATTCAAATGGAGAATTGTTATTAAAAACTCTTCTTCACTGTCAATAACACCGTTGTATAAACAGTACTACTGATTTTCATAGTTGGCCATTCACGTTAAGACCTCCTAAATTGAAGAAAAGAGTAACTGCCTTTGACTACGCTTCTCTGCACGTCTGGCCGAAATAATCATTCGAGTTCCAACCATCAGAATGGTTAGGACTCTCTCAAGAAACAGGTTTCTTGCTGGCCATAATCAATTTGCCATTCACATACATACCCCGTGAATCTTCAGATACCTTTTTTGCCAAAGTAGGAAACACTACGAAAATATAAACAAGGCAATGTCATTGCCGTCCTAGCAGGGTTCTATGGGCAACTTTCTCCAAGCCTAAAGCAGCTAAACGGTAACGCCAAGGTATGGATCTCATACAGTTCATACTCAAAACCTTAGGTGACGGATAGAAACATGGATCGCCATCTAACTCATAACAGTGACTAGGTGAAGCCTTAGAGCTCACCATGCCCTATGGGATAGCAACCATAGATGGAAATACGTTTCTCTCTCCCCACTGTAAGTAAGCTAATAACCGCTTTCTAAACACGTTTCCGTCAATGTGATTTGTACATGTGTTGTTATTTGTGGCTGTGATGCGGTATGTGGAGGGATCGCTTTGCGGCTCTGAAGCTACCACCAGACAACATGTTGCACGCAGTCGGTCTGAGGAGAGATGGGGTATCGGCAACAGTACCGAGCATCGGAAGACGTATTCGTTAAAGACATTTGGTGCTACGCCATTTGCGGACTAAACATATGTGTTTTAGACTTACAACTAAAAGTTAGTCTAGGCCATTTTTAGGTACACAAAAATTAGACAGTACCAACAAAAACTGTATCTTTATCTTTCATAAGACAATGGTGCTGAAATCAATGGAAATCAGCCACCGCATCTTTACGTACACACCGTAGGCACACAACAGTAAAATAACTATATTAGGATAAGTACACATGATAATTTTTCTCTCTCATTGTATGATAGGAGGGTGGCCCTTTTTACCGCTGTCCTCCTCCGCTTCGGCTTTAAAGGCATTTTCTTTTTGACGGAGGCCCGTGGCATTTTCCTCTCGCAAAATTTTATATTCCTACCTTGTGTAGTGACGGATAACATAATTTTCCTCCTCTTTTTCATTACCGTGGGATGTCTCACTAGCGTTTGCACACAAACGGTGTGATTACATCCACCCCATTCTCACATTTTTATAGTTAGCGTAACACCTGTTGCTTTCTCACAAGGCGCCAAGGTGTGGTGCCGTCGTAAATTTCCTCTCAAACGAATGGCAAGGATATAGTCATCCTTGGCATACAAAAGTATTGGTTCCCCATTCTTCCTCAACATTGGTATGGTCGGTCGTTTCCCCCCCCCCCCCCCCCACCCCTCGGCCATCCTCCATGCGGAGCACAATACTGCACCATCATATATTCCCTCTCAAGTAAATGGTAAAGATGCAGTCATCCTTGACACCGTTTGGTATGGGTTCTCCTTTTTCCCCTGCATATTATGCAGGACAGCTTCTCTCTCTCTCCTATCTTCTCTCTTCCTCCGCTATGGCAGGCATGATCCTGTGATGGAGGCCCCACACGAGGCACTTTCCTCTCGCAAAACCAATAATTTTTGGCCGGCCTGAGGCAGATATAGTTTATATTAAACCAACTGATGTGCCCTGACTGGAGCCTTCCCCCCCACAGGGGCACTTTTCATGCAGATATGGGGTCAAATACTTTTGAAAGTATTTAAATGCAAATGCAAATACTTCACATTTGGAAATCCTCATATGCAAATGCAAATGCAAATACTTGAAATTTAAAATCTTCAAATGCAAATACAAATGCAAATACTTAAAATTGAACATCCTCAAATGCAAATGTAAATGCAAATGCTTAAAATTTAAAATGTTCAAATGCAAATACAAATGCAAATACTTAACAAGTAGTATTTAAATGCATTTAAATGCAAGTGCATTTGCAGTTGTCCAAAATGGTTTGTACTTTAAGCAATTATTGTTTCAAAATGAAATGGAATAAGCTAGCTGCCTCCTGGTGTGGGTATTATAGAAAGTGAAAAAGCAGCAAAATTTTTTTTAATATGTTTTATTTTCACAAATTAATAAGTTAATGTATATAAAGACAATTTGATCAAAGTACAGTAATTTATGTATGGTATATGTCAGCACTTGCTTAAACATTTTAGAAACTAATGCGCTATATATTAACCCTTTCCCCAGTGAAATCATGTTGCCTTAATTTGAAGAAGGCCACATAAGAACTGTTAAATATTTTTAAAATAATTTTGCTGAAAGCCATTGCTGCCTGAGGCAGAAATACCATCCAGGTAAATCATTTTCAAAATATTCAACAGCTTCTATGTTGTTGCCTTGAGATTGAAATACAGTGGTTAAATCTTTGCTTAGTTAATGTCCATTTGCAGGACAAGAGCTCTTCTGAAATTTTACAACTGGAATTACTGACTCAGTCATCAAGCCAGTCATTCCAGTTGTAAATGTTCAAAAATATCTTTCTCCTGGTCTGCAAATGGACAGTCGACCAGGTCAATGCAGTGAATGGTTTTGCCCATTAAAGGGTTAAAAGAACCGATAGATAAACCACATAAAAGTCAATTCAACATATGTAGGGAGAGCTACTATTCCTGTATTCTAAGCACTAGATTAAACCCACTAGACCATGGTCTGTATTCATAGAGCGACTTATGTCAAAATAAGATATTTATCCACATGCATAGATAAATATCTTACTTTTACTTAAGTTGCTTTATGAATATCTGTCATTGCACTTAATAAACATCAGGGTCTCAAATGTAGCATCATTCAGCCTGCATCTTTCTGAACGGAATACTTTTCCAGCAATACTAAATAGGCGTTCAACAGGCGCTGATGAGCCATCAGCTCTCTTGTATGGTTGTCTTCGGGCCAGGGTTTCACTGGTGAAAGGGTTACTGAGATGTTATAATATGCATAGATGTGCCATTCTACATTTCCAGTCATAAAGTTTCAACAAATTCTTAAAAAACCCATCCCACCGCAAATGAAGCATGACTTTAGGAAACTCAATTGGCAGACTTTGAAATTAGCACTGTTGCACAGATTTAATTCTTTTTTTGCAAAAAGTATTCGAAAACATTTGAAAACTATTTGAGATTTCAAATACTTTTCAAAAACTATTTAAATGCAAATGCAAATAGTTGACTTTTCAAAATCCTTAAATGCAAATACAAATACTTGTGATTTAAAATCTAATACAAATACAAATGCAAATACTTCACAAGAAGTATTTAAATGCATTTAAATGCAAATGCATTTGCATTTGACCCCATGTCTGCTTTCATGATACAATCTATATATGACTAGATCGGTTAGGTACCTCCGACGAGACATAACCCAATTCACCACTCTCGTTTTTATGTACACCGTTCGTAAGTGATAAGCATACAAAATTGTTTGTTACTATAATCAAGTAAGTAAATTGTGCTAGCACCATTCTTTCCACCTTGGAAATGACAGCTAGACACACCAGGAACACGAACAGCCGGGGCGATATGGTAGTGTTCTAATTTTGCAGCAATGGCTGCACGAGCCCATTGGAACGTGACCATTCCACTAACCGTGGAGGTCGATTTTTGTGGACAAACCTAAAGAAAACCCAACATTTGATGAGCTGTACCAGAGAAGAGTTGAGTGTGATAACGCCACTTTCAAGCGGAAGTTCAAGGGATTTGTCCTCAAGGCAGTCACCATGTCAGAAGCAAGAGAAGCCGTCAAAACACTTAACATACGCAAAGGAGCAGATTAAATGGGACTAACAGCAGACCACCTACAGAAGACAGGTGAATTGGTCATTTCATACATTACAAATATAGTAGACCATATATTCTGATTGAACCATGTCCCAGAATGTGTCAAAGAGGGTCGCATCACACCTGTACTGAAGAAATGGAAGTCTGCATTTCTGCCAGGGAACTATCGGGGGCATTACAGTCTTGACAGTGATGGAAAAGGTGACTGAGAAAGTATGGTTAGCCAGGTCAAAGCCTACCTTGGATGTGAATCAATCTGCACTCCAGAGAGTATTCAGAACTGGAAGCTCTTGCATGAATGCATCTCCTAGTTACTGAGTCAATGAATGAGGCAAAGGAAAAGGGGAAAACCGTTCTATCTTGTATCATTGGATGCAGAGAAGGCTTTCGATGTAGTGTGGACCCAGGGCCTCCTACACAAATTGGTTCAGATCGGACTACAGGGTGCACTGTGGAACCTCCTAGGATAACTATATGACAAACCCAAATCATGAGTGAAGTGGGAAGAGTACCGGTCTGGATCTGTGGAGCTTATGCAGGGAGTAAGGCAAGGCGGTACCCTATCCACTCACTGTTACCTGCAGTATATTAATCCATGGCTTACGGAGCTTGAAGAATCACGGTTTGGACTGAAGATCGGCGATGTATGTGTGCCAGCCTCAGCCTGTGCTGATGATATTATCTACTTGGCAGATACCCCATTGCAGATGCAGATCTTACTGAGCATAGCAAAATGGTATACCACCAAAGAACTCTTCATACACAATGCTAACAAATGTGTCAGCTTAATGGTGAATATGAAGGCTGGGGGAAGCTCTATGCTAAAACTACGAGATGATGAAGTACACACCAAAAATAGACTGCTGCATCTAAGAATAACTAGATCTGGTGATGGCAAGGTTGATGTTGAAGCACTGGTCAAAAGTGCACAGCGAACCACGTACCCCCTAATGGGAGCAGTCATGCATGGAGAACATGGTATCAATCCCACTATCATTTATAAAATCTGGGTCCTCTATATAAGCCGGTGGATGACATATGGTTTAGAGGCATGTTCCATAAATCTTGAGGATACCCATCGACTTGAGGACTTCCAGAATAAGAAATTGAAGGGTATGCAGTCGCTACCAGAAAGATGTGGAGATGTAGCAGTGTATGCACTACTAGGAGCGGCACCGGCGGAAGTGACCATGAAGAAGAAGATCCTCTCCCTGTATGGCAGCATAGCAAGGATCCCAGATTCTAAAGAAAATCAACTTGCAAGGCAGCAAGTAGCGCTAAAGGGTATAGGAGCCAGAAGCTGGTTCTCTATGGTGAAGATAATACTCCATCGGTACAGCCACCCATCAGCATGGTCACTTCTGGTGGATCCGATACCCAAGCTAAGATGGAAGGCCCTGGTGTGGAAGACAATGAAAGAGTACTGGACAGGGAAATGGCATGGGGAGATCATAGAGAAGGCATTGCTAAAGTACCTGGACCCACAAGCAATACAGATAAGGCTGCCCCATCACGTCTGGACAACTGTCTGCACAAATTCCAGGGAGGTGGAGAAAACGGCAATGAAGGCAAATCGTGCATGGTTCAATCAATACTGGGTTGATCCGACATGTCCCATATGCAGACAAGAACCAGAGGACCGCTGCCATCTGGTTGTTAGATGTAACCAATATGCGGACATCCGAGCCAAGTACCTAGTAAAGCTGAGGAAAATTCGTCTCCTGGCAGGTAAACGAGGGGTAGATGAAAGCATGGCCACAGAGCCAGAGGTTCTGACCCAGCTAACCATAGACTGCATCAATGTCATAGTAGCAAGCGGAGAGCACCCCTCCAGCGCAGAAGATGAGCTGGTACAAAGAACCGAACCGTGCAGCCGCGATTACCTCTATAAAGTCCATGTCCAACGATGGCATCAGATGGATGTGAGACCATGAGACCACCACACTTAATAGTTCTTGTCTAAGACTACTTTGCACTGCTGTGAGGGACCATGGTTCCGCCTATGTGACACCCTCGAGCATGATTATGTGTACATACTGAACCGCCTTGAGATGACACATGATACCCATGCTCAGTGACTTAATACATATCCTTATAAATGTGCGCAGAATTCGAAACAGTTTTATAATGCACATGGACCATAATGTACGACATCTGAGAAACCAGGATGAACTGGGTGTGCCTAATGATGGGGCGGAAGATCCTTAACTGAACTGAACTAGCCGTGATTCAAGACAAGTACATACTAAACAGTACCCGATTTACAATTACATAAAGCAGCTGCAGATTAGGGCCTCAAGCTAGATCGCTTAAGCGAAAAATAATTCTGTGTACAAATAAAATCTGTACTTACAAAATACTGACTAAAAAAAAGTTATTAAAAAAATTATATTACTATCATCATCATCATCATCATGATCTCTGGACATACGCCTAAGGCTAGTACTAACGCTATTAACTTGTTTACTTTTCTGACTTCATTGTGGTTGTGGTGTTCAAGTTAAAAACTTTAGCTTTTGTACAATTATTTACAGTATTTACAAGATATACGCACAATAGGGCTTCTGGTTGTTCCAATGTAATTCTAGCATTTGTTTTAAAGCTACCATTTTGTTTCTTCTTGCTATTTAGATATATTTCTTCTGGTTAGATTCTTTGTATAAGTGTTTGAGGATGTATGTGATCTTGGAACCATTAGCTGTGGTGTGCCGCCTACAGTTTCTGACCACTGATTCAAGCGTTAGCTGTTATGTGCCACCTACACTTAAGAATCAACTGTAATCCTCTGAATAAGCTGTATTATAAATTAAAGTATTTGTGCTTTCAGTGTTTTTTGTATATGTTAGGTAGTCATCCCTTGTTGGATTTAGTTTAATCCCTGCTAATCGTAAGGGTACATTACGCTGTGAAATTTCTGGTCCAGTCTCACTTTGAAAGCCTCGAGGTTCATTGAAAGTTTCGCCATGTTAGGAATTCGATCTTTGGCTCACTTTGTTTGAAAAGAAGTATTTTAGAATGTTCTTGTTGAACTGTTCCATTTTCAGTTTGTAATTATGACCTCGGGTTGGTTCCATATCAGACTTTCTTAGTGTTATCTACTTGGATGTTATAATAGCCATAACAGATTTTATATGCTTCGATTAGATCTCCATGAAACCGATTATAGTGGCATCAGCTTGAGTGCGTCTAGTCTTTCTCTGTAGCTGAGGTCGTTCAGTTGAGGAACCAATTAGATTGACCTGCGTTACACACTCAACTTTCTTTGGCTGCCACTTTAGGTGGGGTAACATATAGTATTACAAAACTCGAGGATCGTTCTTACCATGGTTTGGAAGAAAGTTGTAAGAAGAACTCTGTCAATGTATGCAAATGTCCTTTTGATCACTCCCACTATCCTCTTTGATTTATTTACTACATATTGATATGAACATCGAAAGATTGTCGTCAATATGCACACTTCCGTCTTTTTCATTTTCAATTGGTACTATATAGGCAGTTGGGTGCATGTCTCTGTCATGAAGTACTGCTTCTTTAGGTTGTTTATGCTCCAGTGCAGTACATGTATTTTTGTAGAGTTAACGTGTAATTGCCAATCTCTTGACAATTTGCAGGTTTTGTTGGTGTTAAGTTGCAGGCTATCATTGAATGGGTTGTCTATCAGTTTTGCGTCATCAGCAAATACCTTGAATATGCATTCAAGTGTGCCAAGCAGGTCCTCAATGAAACTTAGGGAAAGTACAGGTCCTAGCACTCCGCCTTGTGGTTCTTCACTCGACACCTCATTCAAGTATGATATTGCCTCATTGACATGTACCCGTTGTTTGCGATTGATCAAGAAATTTTCTGTCCATTTGACTATCTTTGTCCCAACGCCACAAGCCTTGAGCTTCTTCAAGAGTCTTACATGTGTCGAATGCGTTTTTGAAGTCATGGTATATATATCTCTGATGAACGATTCCAAGACCTCTGCATGGCTTACAAGGTAAGCTTATTGGGCGGTATTTCCCAGAGTCATACTTTGGGCCCTTCTTGTGGATGCAAGTTACATTTGCGGTTTTAAGTCTGGTCCGAGACTTAGGGCCTAACTTATGATAGTCACACCAACAATTTACAGTACACAGTGCTACTAAATCTTTTCAGAGCCTATATAGGATTTTTTCAGATTTAGAGTGGGTGATTAGAAGGTTGCAAATTATTTTCAAAATATAAATAAATATAGATAGATAATACTTTAAGAATTTAAAAGTAATTTGTGAATTTCTAATCAGAAGTTGTTGCCTGGTAGTTTAAAATAAATATAATTTCATCATCCTGCATAGTTACAATTATTATAAGTTAATATTGAGAAATCCGGGAAATCACTTCTCAGAGAATCTAATTTTCAAATTTTCCCATGTAGAGGACACCGGACATCTGCATAGGTTAGGGCATCAACAGGCTTAAATCTGGCCCTGAAACTACAGCAAATCCACCTTCAGTCTGATGATCGCTGTGCATGCTAGCCAGGACATGGGTGGGGTGGCACGGGGGCTGGGGCTTGATCTCATTCAGGCACCAGTCGCTCCAGGTGTTGCAATGATTTGCTCCATCCAGTGATTGTCAGTGCACTGGATGCCGTCTAGTGGCCAGCAACGAAACTGGGCAGAGGATGGACATGGCCCAGCAATGCTTCCCGCCAAATGGAATGGGTTACATGTTGCCGGATTCGTTGGTTATCAGAAAGATGGGCTGTACCACTTAGGACATGTAGGTTCGTTTGCGAGAGAGAGAGAGAGAGAGAGAGAGAGAGAGAGAGAGAGAGAGAGAGAGAGAGAGAGAGAGAGAGGGAGGTTCTTTGATGTTGTTCAAAGAACAGGGTTAGGCTGAACTATCCAGTCTTGAGCGAGTGGAAAGTTGCAGAGGTGTGGTAACTATTGCTATAGTAATGGTGCTTATTGTGGAATAATTGAATAGCGAAGAAAAGAAAAGAGGCTCTTTGATATTTTCGATCAAAGAACAATGTCAAGGTGAACAAGCGAGATGCAAAGAAGGAAGTGTTACAGAGAGACAGTACCCATTGGTGTGGATACCTTAACTCAGTTAATAACTTTAGTCATTGCCACAATAGGAAAAGTCGCTGTGGTCCTTCTACTGTAGTGATCACAACGATCTGCAGGTTGTGCATGACCCTAAGCGATGCCTAGGTTTTATTGTGGTATATGCCCATGGGCCCAGCGCTATCCTCACCTATTATGTTAGTGTTAGTCGCCGGTATCGGTAGACTTCCCATGAAATAAGGAATGATCTGGTTCAGCGACGGGTGGGTGGATTTATGATTATGGTAAATACAAAGGCATGATGTCTTCAGAAGTGGCGGTAGATGGGTCATGCAGCAGGTTCAAGCTACAGACCAGTTTCTGTAACATCAGTCACATGTAACGTGATGGAGCCTATCTTAGACAGTCAAATAATGAAGCACATCCATCCAAACCAATACAGCTTTTGAAGGAATTGATCCCGTCAAGCTGAACTCATTCTAGTGACTCGTGGCATTGCAAAAGCCATCACATTTGCAAGCAATTTGTCATGGCATGTCTTGATTTGCAAAGGCATTCATAGAAGGCGTTTGCTTGTATAGTATTACCAGAGTGCCACAAGGATCAGTTATAAGCCCAATCTTATTCCTATTCTATGTAAATGGTATCACTGATAACCTGAGCTCCATGATGCAGCTGTTTGTCGACGACTACATTCTATACAAAAACATACACTCACAAGTTCAACACATACTGCACATTGATATAGACACCCTTTTGGAAGAGACAGAGAGAGAGAAAGAGAGAGAGAGAGAGAGAGAGAGAGAGAGAGAGATGGAGGGAGGGAGGAAGGGAGGGAGGGAGGGAGGGAGCAGATGAAGTTCAATGTGTCAAAATGCAACATTGTAAAGGTTACTCCATGAAGATCGTGCCTCACCCCACACTACATAATGCGAAGTGAACGCGTAGAAGCTAATAAGTCAGCACCATACCTTGCCGTGGAGAGGACAACCTGAAATGGCATAAGCACATGCCAAAATCAACATCAGCAGCACATATAGTACTCGGCTTCTTATGCATAAAGGTGTGCCCGACGTTTGTCAGAGAGAGAGAGAGAGAGAGAGAGAGAGAGAGAGAGAGAGAGAGAGAGAGAGAGAGAGAGAGAGAGAGAGAGAGAGAGAGAGAGAGAGAGAGAGAGTAGCTTTCTTAAAAGTAGTACTACTATTACTAATAACCCCTGCTGCAAGTGCTAGGCCTCAAAGTAGATCTAAGATCTCTGATCTTGGGTCGGGGGCAGGGGTGTAACAGTTTATCTGGGTACCAAGACAGGTATAGCACTAAACAACTCATCTTTCCAGACAGTTAATATTATGAATATCCGTCATGGTGCTTGCCGTGTGAGTTCCCACCAGGCATGTGCAGCACCGGGCCCTCCAGCCTCGAAGGGGTCCACCCAAGCTACTGGTGGTAAAGTTAGTAGACCTTGGAGAAAAAGGAAGAAGGTTGTCCAACCTAAAGATCAAGTAAGCAAACCGCTGACTATCATGCAATGGAATGCTGAAGGAGTTTCTACCAAGAAAATGTAGCTTAGACAAATTCTCAAGGAGAAAGGCATAGATGTCACATGTATCCAAGAAACTCATCTAAATGCCACCAGAAGATTCTGTGTAAGAGGATTTCAGTGCTTCAGATTTCACAGGGATGGAAGACCTAAAGCAGGAGTCATACCCATAGTCCGGAATAACCTAAACGCTATCAAGTTCAGAGACACATGGAAGGACATGAAATTCTCACAATCAAGATAATTCCTGAGAAACATCCTATCAATGTTGTCAACTATTACTGCCCTAATAGTCAACTATTGAATCCCGGAAAAATCCCAGTTCACCAAGATTCAACTATCGTTGCTAGTGACCTCAGCTGTCATTCTCAGTTAGGGGCTATCATTCTACTGATAGGAGGGGTGAGGACATTGAAAATTTGATGGATGAGCAGAAGCTGATTCTCTTGAATAAGGCAGATGCCCCCCCCCCCCCCCCCCTACATTCTACTCAAGACGATGGCATACCACAAGTTCTCCTGATCTAGCATTTTCGACAGAAAATCTACATCAAGAAACTTGGTGTATTGTTGGGGAACAACTTGGAGACAGTGATCACCGCCCTGTTTTCATTACCATTAACATGGATGTTGAGATTGACCGAAATCAGACCCCTCGATGGAACTATAAGAAAGCAGACTGGGACAGATATCAGAAAGAGAGTGACAGATTGGTAAAAGACATTGATGGCAAAAACCAAAACATCAATAAAGTAGTTAAAGAGCTTAACTCTGCTTTACTCTCTGCTGCTGGCAAATGCATTCCTAGGGGATCCAGGAAAAGCCACATACCTTACGGGAGTATGTCTCTGCAAAAGCTACATGAAGAAATGTCCAACGCAAGGGAAATTGCAGAGAATGCCCCAACAGAAGCCAACGATGTGAGACTCCAACAATGCAAGGCAAAGCATCTGAAGGCCAAAATCAGAGCCACCAGAGAATCGTGGAGAAAAAACTTCAAGCTTAAATCTTGAAAAGGATACGAACAAACTCTGGTGGCTTGTGAATCAGCTTAACGATGAGAACACCATAGTGCCGACCATAAGCCTTGAAGAGGATTGTGAAATTAAAACAGGTGACGCTGCTGCTGAACACTTTGTTTGTATGTTTCAGAAAGTAAGCAATCTAGATGTGCCAGTGAGTTGTAAAAAAGCGGAAATGAAGTCTGCAAAGGGGGACGGAGAGACACAAATACATGCCGCAGGAATGGATAAGCTTCTGACCATCAGCGAGTTGGAGAAAAGCTTGAAAGTTCTGAAAAGCAGGAAGTCTCCTGGACCAGATGAAATAACCAATGAGATGTTGAGCAATCTGGACTATTGGAAAGATCAAAGCTTTTGGAGATTTTCAACCACAGTTGGTACACAGGAGAAGTTCCCCAGTCTTGGAGAGAGGCCAACATGATCCCTGTACTGAAGAAAGGCAAGAATAAATCCAAAGCGGCAAGTTATCGACCTATCAGTCTGACTAGTTGCACTGTCGAAGCCATGGAAAGAATCCGTAAGCAAAGATTTCTTCGACATCTTGAAAGCAACAATCTCTTAGCGGATGAATTGTATGATTTCAGAAAGTGTAGATCTACTGAGGATCAAACAACGTATCTGACACAGTCTATTGAGGCGGTGTTCCAACAGAAAAAGCATACCATCACTGTGTGGGTTGATCTGCAGAAGGCATTTGATAAAGTATGGACTCCTCCAAAAGCTCAGGACAAGTGATATCTCTGGAAAAATATACAGCTGGATATGCCAGTATCTCCACAACCGAAGGGTATCAGTACAGCTGAATGGGACGGGCAGCAAGAAAGTCCTGCTACGACATGGTGTACCTCAGGGAGGTGTAGTCTCTCCCACCCTCTTCATAATATTGATCAATAACTTGAAGAACCTTCCAATGGGAGTCGGAGCTGCATTGTATGCTGACGATCTTGTGATGTGGAGCAGTGAGGAGTATGCCTCAACAGCCTGCATGCAACTCGCAATTGATCACCTCAATTCTTGGGTTACAAGATGGTTTGCCCAGATCAACAATGAGAAGACAGTCGCAACTCTATTCACACTATCCACTAAAAAGGAACACAAGACACGTCTGAAATTTGGTGACTCAGTTCTGCACTTTGAGGGTGAAGTAACTTATCTTGGTCTGATATTTGACAAAAGACTAACCTGGAAGGCGCAAATCAGAAAAGCTGAATGTATAGCCAAGTGAGGACTGGCAGTTATGCGGAAGCTCACTGGAACAAAATGGGGAGCAAGTATGAAAATTCTGAAACAGGTTTACATTGGACCAGTTAGGTCCATCATCGAATACGGCTCATCATCATGGATGACAGCTGCTACAAGCACCCTTCAGACATTGGATAAGGTACAAAATCAGGCTCTTGATATCATAACAGGGTCTATGAAGACCACTCCAATAGCAGCGATCGAAGAACTTACCAATATCCAGCCACTCCAGCAGAGACGATAAATCAAGGCCGGGATTCAATACGAGAAATTCAAATTGATGCCTCACCATCCCATGCATATGATGACTAACCAAATGTCTAGAGGAAGGCTCAAGATGAATAATTTCTTATTAACCTCAAAGAAAATTGAAAGAAACAGAGTCGGACACCTTCCCCAGATGTAGAAACATGACTGCTATCTCTGAGAGGGAACCATGTAAAGCTTCTGAAATAGAAAAGACAATTTCAATCTGGCCCTCGATTCCAGGGATTGAAAGCAAGGGAGATCAAGCACAGGTGACAAACAAAGTTCTTGCATTGAGTTATATTGCAGAAAACTACCCTGGGGAAGAGTTGATACATGTTTATACAAATGGATCAGCTATCCAGGCTGTCAAGAATGGAGGGGCAGGTGCTCACATTCGGTTTCCATGTGGAGATATAACAGACTCATGCTTGTCAACAGGGAAGCACTATAGTAATTACACTGCAGAAATCCAGGCACTGATCTTAGCTAGCCAAAAGCTGATACAACGAAAAACCAGAAATGAAAATATTGTCTTCCTGACAGACTCCCTCTCAGTGCTCCAGGCGCTGGAGAGTGGAAAGGAGAGTACATATTTAATTCATGAAAAGCGTACGCAACTGGCTAAGGAGAACAATGCCAACTTACACTGGATCCCCTCGCATTGTGGCATATTAGGAAATTACAAAGCTGATCAACTGGCTAAGGAAGGGTCAAATAAAGAACAATTCAACCGCGAGGTTGACTTTGAAGAACTGAAGCATATCATTAAAGCCACAAGAACCACCAGCAGGCAGCATAATGATGCAAAACACAGCCTCAGTAGGGAGGATCAGACATGTATCTTCAGACTGAGGACTGGTCATGTACAATACACATCTTCACCGTCTCAAGATTACAGATTCTGCACTTCGTGAGTGTCAGCAGGCAGAAAAAACAGCAGACCACCTCTTGCAGCACTGCCAGCTACATGAACAGGCTAGGAGAAGTTTCTGGCCTATTGAAGTATCTTTTGAAGAGAAGATCAGAGGAGACAGAGACAGTTTGATGACCGCTTCAGCTTTCATGCACCAAATAAGGGAAACAGTCTAAGATTACTGTCATGAGAAAGATGAACGCAAGAAAAAAAGGAAAAAAAGGAGAATACTAATAATACTAACCTACTAGTAATAAATAAATAAATAAATAAATAAATAAATAAATTGTGAAAAAATGCCCGATTTTCTAGAAAAATAACAGAATACGCAGTTTCGTAAATTGGTTCCTAGTTAGGTTTATATTACCTCAACTAAGTAGGCCAATGGAAATACCGCGGGACGCTCAATAGAACACGCTATAGCACCCAGTCCTCTGATTGGCTGAACGTGAGGAACAACCTCGCCCAGTATAATGAAGTCAATTTAGAATCCATTGTCCACTCGTTCCCATTGGATAATGGTTTTAAGAAATGTATGCCTAGATTTCCAAGCCAGTAAAAATGGTGTCAATTTAATTTTAACATTACATAGATAAACTTTTAATTATATAGACCGCGTAGCGCCTATCTACACTGTTTCTCTACTATGTGTCCAGTATTAGAAAAGCTGAATATTTTAAAAATCATTTGACTGCGGGTAGTTGCTGCCTTAGACACAAACAATCGGCAGAATTTACGACAATTTGAATCGAAAATTTTGTAAATTTACTACAAAAAAGTACGTTAATTTTGTGCATTTTTTCACGAATTGCCATATTATTTTTATTTTTATATATATTTTGCCCGTAGTGCCTATCTACAACGTTCCCCTATTTTCCAACATTAGAAAAGTCGAATATTTTGAAAATCATTTGACTACAAGTTGTTGCTGCCTTAGGCAGCAATAGCTTTAAGTCAAATTAGTTCAAAAACAATCGGCAGAATTTGTGGAAATTCGCATCGAAATTTTGTGAATTGGTCTCTCCAGCCTATTGCCTTCAGAGGCGGATATTGTTCCATAAACAGTAGCAATTAAATGTTTCAAATCGCTGGCATATCAAGAAATTACTTATATAAACATTCACACGCATGGACTATGACTCGGGATGTGCGGGCTTGAACGTCAGGAATAGATGTTTATACAACTACCTTGCTAGAGCAATCAAAGCACCGACGTATTAGCTGTATAGCAAAGCTAAACACTAAATTATGCCTGATTAACATAATTAATCGATTTTTGCCCAATTAAATCGATTTTTTTCGATTTTCGATTATTTCATTTTACACTCGATTATATAATCGTCAGGAAAAATAATCGACTATCGATGAAATATCGATTAACCGAACATGCCTAACGCACGCACACGGGATCGCACGCAAGCACACGGGTAGGGGCAATCTGCACTTTTCTGTGAGAGCTATGCCATGTTTGTATCTAAGATAACTTTTAATGACAATTGTATTGCGTTACTATAATTGACAAACTCTACTGCATATTTACATTGTACAGTACGCACGTCCTGTCGGGACAGCATAATCTCCACTTTTCCTCCAAAATCGTGGGGATAGCTATTCCATGTTTGTATCTAAGATAACTTTTAACGTTTATCAGACATTTAAAATGTGTATTACTTCTTAGTTCAGTTACCTAGTAGCCTAATTAACATAATACGCTGAGCATCTTTTAGATGTGTGCATGGGTGGCTGGCCAGTTGGGGTGGAATGTTACCTAGACACTAACTATATTAGTCTATGGATTCACCAGCTTTCAATTCTCTGGCTTTTAACCAGAAACTCCACCATTCAACATTCACATTATCCCTGATCAGAGTCTTTCCTGTTAGTTAACTTTTTCATATTGCCGCTAAGCGCCATTGAACTATTTTTTAAATTAATGCCACAGGCCAGAGGAGTGACGAGTCTAAGACCATCTTTAAAAATGAGATTTTGTTGCATTGATACTGTACAGTAAGTGGCTAAGCAGTTTCTATGACGCGTTCTGATTAGGTCAGTCTGATATGTTTGACTGACAGGTCATAAAATGAAGTGACGGTTCATAGCCACATAAATACCTGCGCTATAATCAGAACTTTCATTCTCCTGCTGTACGCCGTGGAAACTACACAAAGTACGCCAGGCCAGAATTTGGAAAGCGTTGATATTCTAAGGCGGTGATCTTAAAATAGTAATTGTCGTATGGTAAAATATTTCAAATTCACGATGGCAGCTTATATGGGGCAAATCTATCAATGTTTCTGCATGACAAATGCACAAATGGCGTGTGGGGCAGACGTGGTCGATGGTCTAGCAGCCTGTATCTGTAAGCAGTTAGAAAACCGTCCACACTGTAAGGGACTAGATTGTCAATGTACCCATGGAGTAAGAACTCTGGCAGACGGGAGAATGGATACCGTATGCGCAGATGCTAACAGCTAGACTTGTCTATTCAACTTTAGCTGCTGTTAGCCAATCTAAAACGTCTCCTATGCTATTTACGCAAAATTGATCACATTAAACAGAAATATAATGCCGCTGTGGTACCATACGATAATCGGCGCACATTGACAATGGTAATCTCTAACCGCGTTGACATAATATAACAAATATATACATTCTGTTGGAAGTCTAGTACAGAGGTGCATGCACAATGGTAAAATTATACATATATCCCTTTTTAAAGAATCTGCAGGTACAGTTAGGGATGTTACTATTAGTATTCAGAAGATATTTTGCAGTAAGTTACAGTTAAACATACAGTAATGGTGTGTTTTACAATGTCGCAAAAATGATAGTTTTACTGCTAAACAGCAAAGATGTGATTTTCAAAGCTATCAAAAATGTTATAGTTCTAGAATGGACACGATACAGTGAAATTCCAGTCTATTTTTTCGATTCAGAATACAGGTTCTAGTACTGGAAACATGCAACAGATACAGGTGCCATAATAGTCCCCACTGATTCCAGGACGGATGCGCCATTCAGTTCTAATGAATATAAAAATGGTCACAAGAAAACACTTGCAAATGGTTGTCTAATGTTGCAGAATTCGGCTTAAGATGCCAGGACGACGTTGGTCTCTGTGCATGGTGCATTCCCTAGAACGATATCCTTCTATTATCATGGCTACACTAACGGCAGTAGTTAGAGTCGAAGTATTGTTTTGGTATAATCTGTCTTTAATTTCTGGAGTAGAAGATAGTGCCTCTAGAAATGCGTCTACACGAATGGACTCTGCAGAACTGCTATCTAGAGCGGGGTTAGCACATGCTACGCAAATTGTGCAGTTGTATCCTATTCGTCTCCTCCTCTGCAGGTTCTCCAAAGCGCAGATGCAGAGCTTCTTTGAGGTGACGATAGGACGCATGATAGAACATGGGTATATCAGTACTCTGAGCTCTTTGCCTGAGAGCTTGGCGGCTACGTGTGTACCCTTGTCATCTTCACTCTAGTCATTAAGTTCAGCAATGACTTCAAACTGACTGAAATAGTCTTTCCACCTTACTTCACTATCAAAGCTTGGTGAGCGCACTGCTTTATTGCCTGATACGCTGCGCCTTAGCTGTAGAATTAGGTTTCAGATACAGTAGGTGTGTCCTGTCACTAGACCACAGTGGAAGATGCCAGTTCAAATGACGAATTTAAGCTCTTTACCAGCACACGCATGCACATACGCACGTACACACACATCTCCGTATGCACACAAAATGTCTACACTTACAAAGTGATAAGACAAAATATACAAAACACCATAAGCAGACAAAACACAAAACCCCCAACAAACATACATGTAGAAGTCTCAACTAACACTCTCGTGGAGTTATCAATACATTAGCAGTCTAATATCATACCACGATCACAACTGTAGTGACATAAATCAAGAAAATAATATGGTGTTAGCCAGAGACAAAATCATTTTCAATGATGAACAGTGGTGTCATGGCACCTGGAAATGTTCACACAAGTATACATCCAATTGAGAGGGAAACATTATATTGGTTCCATGTTTTGCCCTATTCTAACTCAAACAATCAACTGATTTAACATGGTTTTCAGCAAAATCAAGCTACACGGTTTAAATTAATTTAAGAAGAATTGAGGTGTGATATTCTAATAGTTTAAATACATAAATTATGATTGCACATGTGAACATTTGCTAAGGTAATACGGCTATGACGAATGTGATTAGTACCAGTCCCATACAGCAAATCACCGTAATAGCTGGGGCTCAACGATTCTATGTTGTTACAAAACCAACAACTGAACAGTGAAAATATCGAGGGGAACTTATTAAAGCAGTTAATTCAGCTGGAAAGTATCCAAAATATCAAATCTTACAGACACATTGGACACAGTATATTTGATTCTTTCAATGGACACTCATATATTTCTATTCAGTTATATTTTCTTACTTCAACAATAATCTATATTTAGAATACTGAGTCACTATGAAAAATCTCTAAATGTGTTTTATGGTGAATATGCTTCTATAAATATGGTAAAGGAAAGCTAAGTGATTAGCTAAAATAGATTTGTCTTTAATTTTATTAACTAGGCTACTGTAATTTTGACAAATTTACTGATGTAACCCAAGGTAAATTAACGAGGAAAGCTGACGAAACAGCTTTAAATAGAATAATGTTATCAGCTTTGTGTGCTAGGACTTTATAATATGAGCTGATGCATGACACCAAAATACAGTGCCCCGTGTATATAAATTATGATTGCACTTATTAAAGATTCTCAACCAAAACAAAACCTGTCTTATCAGAGCTAAACTACAATACTATTCATTACTGTTACGTGAGTCATATTATTTTCAGCCCAAAGCTCACACTATTTGTTTCGCAAACGGTGAATATTTCATGTATTCTAACCTTTATGATTCTGTAGAAAAAATTTTGGACCAGTATAACGACCGTCACAATACTTCTTTGACAACTCCGAAACCACTACGAGTTTGGACTATGTTGCAGACGGTGTGTGCATGAGTGATTGAGTGAGCGAGCAAGCAAGGGAGGGAGGGAGGGAGGGAGGGAGGGCGGGCGGGCGGGAAGGAAGTGAGTGAGTGAGTGAGTGAGTGAGTGAGTTTCAAATACCCTCCTAGATAAGAATATCCATTTGACTTTGGGTGGCAATGTTAATTTCTACAATGTAAAAAAGATTCATCATTAGAGTACTCCCAACAGTGGACAAAGTATACTGTGCATACAACAACAAATACAGTTTAGCTCCACATGCGCTCATACAGTATGCATGCCGGGGTCGAGTAGTTTATTTGGTTGATACATGTGCGTTTGTTTGCTTCAGGTCTTAATATACTAAGGAAATATTTATAATGGCGGATGAAACCCTGTTCTTGTGTCCTACGTAGTCAACTGTATTTACACTATGATGTGAAAATAGTGTATGTTATATGTTGAACAATAATAGCACAAGTAAATTCACTGGTAAATTAAAAAAAAAATCACCTGGCCTCCAAGTGGATATTTCTTAAAAGCAACAAGAGAACATCATATAAATATGTATCATCCTATTGCACAATTATCGCCCTCCCACTCCGCTCAAGTATCGAGCACGGTACTTGCGGGCTTTTGATGTTTCCGCTATGTTCATGAAACTTCATAAATATGCATTGGGGTCAGTCAACTTCCGCCAATAAAATTGCTCGATAAGAAATAAGGAAGGACACAAATTTACATGCGCACATAAGCCAAACTAGACGTTTTTTGATTACGAAAAGCTACACGTTTTCTGTTCCTCAGATAACTGGTTTAGAGCAAAACGATTGCAAACTTTTGCAAATCTATTTCCATTTCAACAGCAACGCCATCGTTGTTGTTGCGATTGTAAATTTGGTCACCGGATGAAGTCTCACCTATCAAGTGAGTTAAGCTGAAACCTGATTGGCAGATGGCAGCCCACAGTTGTAACGTTACTTCATATAGCAAAGGACGGCAAGTACGACCACATACAGCATAGCTATGTGAGTGGGCGAATGTTAGTACGATTATAAATATGGGGCATGATGGGACTCGAGGATTAGCTACCATCGACGATCATCCTGACCTTCAGATTAACGCCTCGATCTGGCGAGCCTCACCATAAACTTTGTGACATTATTTCGATATGTGTATTCATTAATGTCATCGTTATCATGTTGGCATTAAGTTGTTCTAATTTTAACTAGAACATGCTATATAATGGTACTCCACAAAGCTAAGTAGTTTGGCTGCTTTAAATGGGGAATGTTAAATGTCACTGACTGAGTCATTTTTCAATGATGGTGCAATAGCAGCATTTAATGCCGTATGATTTTACTATGTAGATATTATTTGACAATCGCTCATTTTAGGATTGAACGAGCAAACAGGATGGATTAATGGATGGACGGATATGTAGACATCCATGTTCCATTTAGATATATACTTTGTACTAGTTGGAAGTGATGATAGTTTGAACCAGCTGATGCTGAAAATAATATTAAAATGATTTGACTTATCTAGAATATAAGTTTCTGCTGCCGTCTCAGGTATTTGTCTCCTGATGATGTTGCTAAATAACAGCCAGCAACGAATGAACACATATTATTATCATACATACCACGATGTTAGAATCATGCTTGATTTTAAAGGCTTTATTATACCTAGAAGCATATACGTTTCACAAGCAACATTTTTAGATTCATGTAATAATTAGAGCAGTGCACTTTGATTTGCCAATTGGCAAATGTGTATTTATGGACGGAGTTCCGCCTGTCAAATAAAACCTATGTGGTTTATGTAGAATTGAATATAAAAGTCTATACAAGTGTTGACGGTTTGATGCAGGCTTCTATCAAGAAATACTAAGTAAATACTTTGTAAGATGTTCCTCAAGACATTGTTTTAAGACAATTGGGTCACGATTTATCCCAAGCTCATATACATGGCTAATTTTTCGGTTCTCTTCGACTTTCATAATAGACGCATGGAACTATGAATCACAACTTATACCCACTTGTGTTTTTTCAGAAATGAGGCATCATGTACGTGCCAGGTCAGCGATCAACCCATAATGCACTTTGATGGATAAGAACTCAGTGAACCCCAATATGTGCCCATTTATAAATGAATAAAACTTTGTTATAGAGCTGTCAAAGTTAAATTTAAATCAAAATTATGCGTGGTATTGTGTATTCTAGGCATACCTCTATTTTTAGATTGTGTCTATATCAATGTTCTATTTTCGAATTAAATCAGAAGGGGTGGTTGGAAATGTCCATTTTAAGCTTGCAAAAGTCCAACTTCTGAATAGTTACAATAGGGTCAGATGAAACATTAACTCAAGTGGTACTTCTCCAAGATAATCGTATAGTGGCCTATACATTGGCATTTCTAAAGGACACAGAAGCCTTTTTGAAGGAAAGTTTGAATTTCCAAATAATGAGTAATGCTTCTAAATATAAATTTAAACAGAATATGCAGGATATTTGACATTATTACAGTTCCACCAAAATATACCACTGTCTGACATCCTTCACTCGAATTTTTAACTATATCGGTAATAGACTAGGCTGTATTCAGATATATACATTATATGATGCAAAATCAGGATACCTTGGCAGTAGAAATGGATAATTAGAAAATTTGACCAAACGTTATTGATGTCTAAGTAAGCAATGGATTTAACTCAACTTGTTCTCCTAATAATCACTAAATACGTCTTGTAGATGAACTTTTATACACACATGAGGAGAGGTAACCAGATGACAGGAATAGTGGCCCATTTCTAGCCATGCCACGCCCATTTCTTGGTAAGCTCCGCCCACTTTGTATGTCTGTTGGAATCGATTTATATATTTTGAATCAAGAATGTCCAGAATCCCAATTCCAAGGTAACTATACAGGTAAGCTGTTGAATATTCTCGAATTAATTCGACTGGGAGATGTAATGACCATGGCAGAAATAGCACCCAGTCAAATTAGTTTGAAAATAATAAGCAGACAGAAAGCCTATTAAATTGTAAACTCAACGCTGACATACAATTCATATACTACTGGCAGACCTTTCAACATTGATGATGAATCTAGATACGTCATCATGATTGTAACTTCGTAACATCAACTAATATGTGATGTAATTGACCTTTCCCGTTCTAGCTATGCCCCACTCATCCATAATTAATCGTCACCCACACCTCGCTCGTATTGTGATCGATTGCTCATCAAAGGCTCTGACTATCAATTTCCAGACAACTATACAGGTAAGCTGTTGAATATTTTGAAACTAATTTGACTAGGTGCTAGGCAGCAACAGCGCCAGTCAAATTCGGTTCGAAATATTCAACATGTTTTTTAAATAGTAAAGACATACAATTCTTACAGAAACGTTTAGTCTGTCTTTAATTATGCGTTCGCGACGTACTTTTTTACGTCATCCTGTACGCGTCACGTAGTTGATTATGACGTCATATGACGGATGGGTAAACGGGAAAGGTCCATTGATTATGATATTATATACGTGAGTGACTGATCGGATCTCTCCATTCGTATATTTTCGATGATTAGAACATAACTAAGCAACCCCGATAGGGGTGGGGAGAATAAATGTTGTATTTCGTCTTAGAATATGTTTTGAGAAGCACTCACAAGAGTATGAAATCTGGAGAGGTGGAGGATGTTTGCGCATTCCTGACCTTAGCTTAGCCACAAACAACTTTCACTCAAATAGTTTTCAAAATATTCAACATCTCCAGAGTAAAACTCCATGAAAAAACATTTTGAAACTAATTTGACTTGGTGCTGTTGCTGCCATATGCAGCAACAGCACCCAGTCAAATTAGATTCAAAATATTCAACAGCTTACACGCGTAGTCTTTTTCTGAAAATTTAGTCAGCGAGCTCAGGGATCGATCGATCCCAACACGGACGAAGTGTGGGTGTAGCTTAGCTAGAGATGGGCGGGATAGCTAAAACTGGATTCCTACATTATAATACACACAAGTCTAACAATGTAAACCTAATTTTAAATAGTTTAGCATTTTATTTTTTAAAACTTTAAGAACGTAGCATTTAAAAAAAACCCAAGAACCTTTTAGAGATTGCAAACCCTCGCCCGTCGTTTTTCCCCACATTTTTTGTTACATTGCAAAGATTTTATTCGGATTTTCCAGAATCATTCGGATTTGCCAAGTTTGTGGAATCCTACTGTACCATCAAGCTCTATATGGTGTGAAAATCTGAGCCAAATCGGACCAGAAGTTTCCGAGATATCCGTAAATCAACAATTTGATCCGAGCCGTATTATGTTATCTGCATCACGGCCTAATTCTGGAAATCCTCTTCTTTCCTTTGTTGCGTTACAATTTGAGCCAAATCGGATCACATCAAGACAGATAGACATCAAGACAGACAGCCAGACAGACAGACAGACAGCCAGTAAGGTAGACAGGCAGACGGACGGACATACCTGAATGCAATACCCTATTCCCCTTGCAAGGCGAAGGTAAGATTCTATCTAGTATGAATGGATAACATACAAATTAAATAATAAACCAGCAAATAATTTTGTTAATGGCCATGATTAGAGGTTACTATATCTACTAAGACAATAATTATACAGAATTTTCATGCCAAGAGCATAATTCTTAAATTCATAGCACCGGAAGAGAGGTGGGGCGGGGGCGTGCACGCTACCCACAACTAAGACGATGGGGATGCCTATACTCAGTCTAGTGATGCCCCCCCCCCCACCCACCCACCCCAACCCCCTAAATAATTTAGTGTCTTGTTTATGTTAGGCCTAGTTCTCACTAGAGACTTAATCAGGAATAACGCCATACTGAAGCATGGCGTTATTCCTGATTAACTCTCTAGTGAGAACACGGATTTAGTTATATATTGTATATTGTATCCCTGTTACCGGATGTTACTGGACCGGCACTAGGTCAATACCGGACCAAGGCAGCCTGGTATTGGCTCAGTAATGGACATTTCCAATTTATCCATCCATCATATGACGTCACAATCAACTACGTGATCTGTAAGACAACGCCATAATCAATAACGTCATGAATGACGTAGATAAGTACGTCACAACAACAGAATTGGTGACGGACTAGGTGTTGTACGAATTGTACGTCTTTACTATTCAACAAACACGCGGTTGCATATTTTGAAACTAATTTGACTGGGCGCTGTTAGGCAGCAACAGCACCCAGTCAAATTAGTTTCAAAATATTCAACAGCTTACCTGTATATTTTTCTGGAAATTGATAGTCAGGGAGTCCAGGGAGCGATCAATCCCAACACGGGCGAAGTGTGGGTAGAGCTTAGCTAGATATGGGTGGGGCATAGCTAAAACTGGAAAGATCCATTGACCAGTAACCCGCGTTAACAGGGATATCTATCAATGCCGTAATAAGATTAATGGAAATATATATAATATATATATATATATATAGATATAATCATTTAAATTTAATTCGACATATTACTTAGTTTTCTTGGTTTAATCTTTCAACTTTTCTAAGGCAATGATCCCGAAACAATACACAATGGAGGGAACCATTTCTAACTACATCCGCCCATTTTCAGCTAAGCTCTGTCCACTTTGTATGAGCGTTTGAATCGATTTTCACGCTTTGAATCCAGAATTCCTAAAATCTCAATTTCCAGCTATGTATACACGCACGCCTTATGTCACTTGTGAGATATTGTGGATGTTTGTCCGTGGGGTCCCAATTTTGGGGTCAACAACTAAAACAGAACAGTTCCAGCTTTTATGACCACTTCAGCTTTCATACACCAAATATTTCTTCTTAGATGTTTCACCAATGGACATTTCCAGTTTATCCATCAATCATATGACGTCATAATCAACTATACGGCGTGTAGAATGACATCATACTCAATGCCGTGATGACTAACGTTCGTCACGAGCGCTTAATTGATGACGGACTAAGTGTTGTTGTACGAACTGTACGTCTTTACTATTTAATAAACATGCTGTTGAATAATTTGAATCTAATTTGATTGGGCGCTGTTGGTCCCATAGGCAGCAAACAGTACCCAGTCAAATTTCTTTCGAAATATTCACCAGCTTACCTGTAGAATTTTCTGAAAATTGATAGTCAGGGAGTTCAGGAATCGATCGATCCCATCAAGGGCGAAGTGTGAGAGGAGCTTAGCTTGAGATGGTCGATGTATGGCTAAAACTTGATTCCTGCATTCATGGTGACAAACACATTTTCCGTCATACATAACATTACAACAGCAGCTTACATCGCCGGTACTAGACCAATGGAGGGATCCAATCTGCCACTCAAGTATGATGTCTGGTAGGTTAGGGTTCAAAGTGTTAGCATCAATGGGTGAATCAAGCTTTAGCCATGCCCCGATCGATCCAGAAAACTATATAGTCAAGCTGTTGCATATTTTGAAACTAATTTGACTGGGCGTGGTTGATGCCTAATGGCAGCAACATCACCCAGTCAAACAGGTTTCAAAAATATTCAACAGAATGTCTATTAAATATAGTAGACACAATTCGTACAACAACGCTTAGGCCGTTATGAATTAAGCGTTCGTGATGAATTTATCTACGTCATTCATTACGTAATTAATTATGATGTCATCCTACACGTCACGTGATATACAGTACAACTAAAAAATAACTTGACATAATTATTTCCAAAGCAATAAAACGTACCATTGAATATTTTGAACATAAATATATTGGAAGCCATTGATGCCGCAATGGCTTCCAATCCAATTATGTTCAAAATAGTCAACATAATATTTCCTATTAACATGTCGCTGTTTTTGTTTTGTAAACAACTTAGATTATTTATGAGCTGTAACATAGCGTAGAGAGCAATGCAGTAACACCACAATAAATACTGAACAGTAACCGTTTGAACAAGAGCTTTAGTGAAACTTAACATGCGCCAGCAAAACATAGATGTCTGAAGACATGTCCGTGTGAATAGCCAAGATAGCCATTGAAAAAATTGATCCATCAAATTTCTGCATGCACGCTTGAACGTCTACCTCTATAGGGTTATCAGATACAAGTTTGTTTGAAATTGGGCGAGCAGTTAATGAGGCGTACTCCTTCAATGCAAAGGTTGACTTTTTCGGAAAATCCAAGATAGTCGCTGGAAATATTGACCAATTAGATTTCTGTGTACGAGTCAAGAAGCCTAGAACGACAAGGGCCTTTGATTTTTGGTTCAATTGAGGCCAGCGCTTAATGAGAAATGGTCTTTCAACCATATGTGAAAAATCAAAGATGGTTGCTGGAAAGTGACCAATAAAATGTTTGCTTACAAGTTTAGAAGCGCATTGCCCTTTTATGCTTACTGCCAGGTTTCATTAAAATGTTAAGCAGTTAATGAGTAGTTTTTAAATGCGAAGTTGAATAGATGGATGCACAGACAGCGAACTGCCCATAAGCCCAGTTGGCCTATCAATTCATGTTAAAACAATGTTTGTGTACTTTTACTGACCAGTGTCCAGCTCATCGGCCATCCATGGTGGCATGATATTTGGTACAACTGGAGGCTTTATTAGATGCTGAGTCACAGAAAATGGCTCATCTTTGTACTTAGGCTGACTCGTACCATTCACTGATTTTGATCCAGGCCTTGGTAGAATTAGGTTAGCCTCAACTTGGGATATTGCTTTTTCTGGATCATCATTATAACATTTTATTTTACCTGATTTCTTATCAGCAAATGTTTTTGATTTCGGTGGAATAAACCCGGAACTTACGATTCTTGGTGAGGAAGCCGGTTTAGATCTTGCTGATTGTGATTTTGAGCTACGTTTCTTTTGATTTTCAGCTATTAGGATAGCTGTATGCGCTCCTACATTGTAGCTTTGTGGCATTTGATTTTTCCAAGTGTGTCCAACATTAAATTCTCTCTTAGCTATATTTGACAGGTTAGTATTTATTTGGCCATGATTGTAAGGGGTGGGCCTAACAAACCTTTCTAAGTGTTCTAAAGGAGAAGCATTCATATCATACTCTTCTTTTTCTTTAAAAGAAAGATTTAGAGCTTCAGTTTGTATTGGTTTGAATGTGGACATGCTTTCAGCAGGTGGAGAATGGCTGACGCTCAGCGGTGAACTGTAGTGTTCCGTGGTATCCACTCGTTCACCACCATAGTACATAATTTGTTGTGATTGTCCATTAGCAAACACAATATGTTGCTTGTAAGGAAAGGTAGTAATTGGTCTTTGTTTATATGTAGTCATGCACGTCACAGCATCAGGGCATGGCGTGACTGACACTGGTGCTAAGCGAGTCCTTTGCTGTTGTAACGGCATGCTAGGACTAATACTCGGAACTATTCCGGGAGTGGGAGATTTAGCAACTATCTGATCAACGCAGGGGAATGTTGGTAAGGCCTGCTGAATAGGTGTGGTAATCTGGAAATGTGGTGAAAATACAGCATCAGCTATGACTGCTTGATTTGTGTGCTGGGGTTGTGGTTGAGCAGGTGGCATTTGCGTGGCAGAGGAAGGCCACTGTCGTATATTCATATTTGATAGGTTAGCGTCATGTGTCTGGAGTAGATACCGAGGAGGTCCAAGCAGATCACTGGACATTACTGGCGCTTGCACCAGCAGCATAGCTAAGTTAGCTTTACTCAATGGTGACGATTCTGAAGCTTTCGATGCATTTGAATTTGGATTATATTGGATAGGCATGCTTCGTGGAAGTTCCTCAAATATACACGATCTCTGGGAATGCTGCAAGACAGTTGTTGGTGCCTGGATTTGCAGTGAAACTGCGGCTGGTGATGTCACGGCCAGTGTGGTCCAGATATGTGCGTTTAATGGCTGTGCATGGAATGATGAAATGCATGCATGTGACGGTACATGGGAGGATATGGACACTCCACTACTCGTTGGTAGAGAAGCAGGGCCAAGAGAGAATGTCGTAGGTGTAGAATTTGGTTGATGTTCTAAATTTATAGGATGGCTTCTGGAAACAGAATTCATTGGAAACTTAAATGTGTGGTACAAGCTAGAGCCATCCGGAGCAGTTGTGACAGATATTGTATTCGGCTGAATGGCCGGCTTCTTAGGCAGAGGATGTGTAAAGCCGATGACATTTGACTTTGGCAATGTCATTATGACAGATTCCTGCCTATTAGAATGTGAAGAAAATAAATCTGATTGGTTCTGAGACTTGCTAAGTGAGCTGGATATGAGCATGCCGTCTAATTCTGGACTATGATGGCATTTGGTTTCATCATGATTGCATAGCGTCTGTTGCTGTGGCATTGAGACAGTAGTGCTTACAATACTAATGGTAGTACTTGGACTAGACACATGCTGTGTCCTAGAGATAGAGGCCTGTGCCGTAGCAACTAAACATTGTTTCCCATTGATAGATATCGACGTACCACTGACAAGGGGCTGGATTTCAGCCACAGAGGACTGCGTTTGTTTGACAGAAGAATGCATAATGCAAGGAAAATCATGAACCATGATAGCAGATGAGACACTGGTACAAGGTACATATGCACTAGTGGTAGAAGGCAGAGCCCCCATGACATCCAGCACATTTTCAGTCGCAGAAGGCTGACAGATACCGGCTACAACCTCGGGTTCAATGGCAGAAATATCCACTTTGGTAGCTGAAGCATGGCTCTCAGTGAGCGAAGGCATACCTAACTCACAACTTTGTGTAGCCATACTCAGCTGATCATTAGTCGCTGGTTCTGCGATATTTAATGACAATGATTTTTGAGGATGCTTATCTTTCTTGCGTTTCTTCTTTTTGGGAGGTACATCAGGTTTGTTGATACTGAAAACATAAAGATATAAAATAAAAGACATGGCTATTACTTAAGTAGTTAAATATTGACACTGCATTCTAAAAAGCTAATTAGAGGATTGTGCTTCAGAAACAGACAATTCAGATACGCATTCAATGTGGTGGCCCCTACGTGGCCAGGGCCACTGCAGAAGGGCCAATAAATTTCAGTAACATTTAATCATTTTTAAATCAGCAAAAACATATTGTGTTTGAATATTTCCACTCAAATTAGCTTCAAAATATTCAACAGCTTATCTGTATGATTACTGTGGAAACAGATGTCATGATCCAGCATTTTAGTTAAGGCTCAAATGCTAAATAACAATTATTTTGAAAACGCAAAATAAGCACTCATTTTGCCAGTATAGTCAGGGAGCTAAACTCTGTAGCTTGCAAAAATAGGGTCGAACCTTACAGCCTCTGATATAAAATATTTGATATGATGCAATCATAGAGGACATATCCAAGTATAAGAAAACCAATGTTGGATGTCATAATACTTTTGCACTAGTAAATCATTGGGATTTTATCTAGATGGTATATACACAGCGAGACCGACTAGATTGAGGGGTATGGGTAACAGAAATGGAGATATATACGTTATATGAAAATCAGTTAACTAATCAGGTCATCAGAGGTCAAACGGTCAAAAATTGTTAATAAAAGAATATTTTGATGTTAACATCTTCAAAAACGAGTCAGTCTGACAAATCTAATAGGCCGATGTTCATGTATTGCATGAAATCTTGTTAATATGACAACTGACAGAATGTCCATTTTCTAAATAACGGGAAAATACAATTATGGAGTACTAACAAATGAAACGAGCATAACATGACATCTACGTAACCGAGCATAATGAAAAACTACTCAAACGGTTCCTTATCTATTATTTCATACATGTTATATGCAAATCAGTCGAATAATTATGTCACCAGAGGTCAAACGGTTACAAATTTTACCCAAGATTCTTAAAGTCGGACAAATTTGGTTTGTTATGACAGCCAATGTGATAATAGAACCTATTTTGATATCAAGCTCTTGTAGACTTCATGTGACAAATCCAAAGGGCCAATGTGAATGTTATTACTATGACAACTGGCAGAACATCCGTTTCGGAAAATAGCTGAAAAAATACAATTATGGTGTACTGAAAAATGAAATGAGCAGAGAATCACTTATACATGACCTAGAGTAATGAAGGAAATATCCTTTGTGGGCCAATTGCATACATGTTACACACAAATCATTGACTAATTAGATCACCAGTGGTCAACCAATTTTGGCAAGTTCTTAAAATCGGACAATTGTTCATTGTTGTGATGGACAAATGTTAAGAAAGCAATATATTGGTGTTTCTAGCTAAAGAAGTGAATGACAACTAGAAGCTGACAAATCTTAAAGGACAATGTTATTTTATTTGTTAGGACCGTGCTAGTACTATGCCAACTATCAGAATGTACATTTCGCAATGGAAAAACGAAATGAACATAACCATGTGTCTAAATCAATCAGTGTGAAAATCACAACTCGTATCGTTTGTATTTGTGACCCCTAAATACCAGACAATATATCTGCTAATTGCATTTGAACATAGCATCTCTTAATTACTCATTGTCACTATCAGAGCCTGATTTATCATTCATTCCAGCTATCATCGTCAGTTGAACTGTTGTCAGTATATGGGGCAATAGCTCGCTTTCACACCACGTGGGCTGCAATCTCCCTTACAGGCCAGTCATTATCTTAAGTTGGTGGTATATAGCCGCTATATCAAGTACATGGTGTTTTTGTTTATCTATCTCAAGGATATACATCAACAGTTCATGATAAATTCCTGAAAGGTAGGTTACAAAGTGTTCTGTTAATGGCGAAGTTAGATTACGAGTATGCAAGTCACCATGGACACTCAATCAAGCAGGAACAAAAGGAGCAGAAGTTAGTTAAGAAAATCAAGTCTCCACACAGAGAAAATGATAAATCCATTCTGCTGCAACAACTACATGTTGATCTAATGAATATAGTTATATGGGAGAAGGCTGCCATTATACTTTATAGAAGTAACATGTAGGGAGGCAATGAAAATTACAGAGGATAAAGGTTCCAGCAACATAGAATCACCAAAGCTGATTATCTTTGCATTCAAGAAGAAGGGTTACGCATCTAAGCAAAACCATATCAAAACGAAAGTGCAGTTACATGGGCACTTTGCCTTTTTCAAAGCACTGATGACAATATCAGAAAGCTTGCATTTTCACATCAATTGAAAAATTATCCAACACTATTGTTTTAAATTGACTCACTACCTCAACAAGGATATACGATGCGCAAGTGTAGCAAGCCAGATTTTCTGATAGACAGCCCTGATAGCAGAAGTTGGGCTTACATGTATACACCCACAATCTTTACCAGACTGTTACCTGTCAGCAGTTTATCTTATAGATGTAATGGCGTGTATCAACAGATTACAGCATGTAGATGTGAAGAAATTGGGTGATCTTGGTAAAACGCTGTATTCGGAAGATTCTCTAGTTGAAAACCAGCAATTGTGAATGTGTCAAAATTGTAGTTGATCGGTATGATTCCATTGACAATAGTACTCTTAAAGGTGATGAGAGCGAGAGAGAGGAGATATCAGACTGACATATTAAGGGTTTTTTCTGTATCACACAATCTAAACATTCTGGACTGGAAGCTGTTCTTGACACCTCACCCCCTCCCGAGACAAAGCCAATTTGCAAGTGTTTATTGTCAATTCGGTGTCTGAAAATGTGGATTCTCTTCCAGATGACATGACTATGATTCAAGGCAGAATGACCAAAGACGAAGGGTACACTGTCACTGTTTCGAGCATGTTATGTACTGTTATAGATCCACTGTACGTGAAGAAGCAGACACAAGGCGGATGGCTCACCTGACATATTGCGTGAATAAACTTTGCAGCACGGATCGGCCAGACGGGTACGGACCGTCCCAGCTAGGCTGGGTATGGGATGACCGTTCCGGGTACGTTCCAAGCACATCTCCACCCCCTAGGTAGGATAGTACACGTGTATAAAGCCCTATGAGAGTTTTCGTTAAAATAGCTAAATCAGAACACGTAGCGCGCATGCACGCGCATCAGAGCTTCCCTGACAACAGGTGTCAGTATTGGAAGAGTGTATGCTTATAGTATACCAAGTTGGTATTGGTGATTTCTTTAACTCACTCCATTCTTGTCGTTCTTGGTACCGACCAGGACCAAAATGAAACGAGGATTTCAAAACTCTTTACCTGTTTAAAATCGAACCAGAAATGGCCAAGTTATCGTCAAATGGCTCACTTAAATTATTTTTCAAAATATTGCTTTGACATCGTAATCGCGTGCATGTATTAAGTGAATGGGGAATGCGCTGATCACGTGATCGCCACGTCACCATTTCTAGCTGCGTGCTGATTGGCTACTGCTCGCCCGCTGATTGGCTGGGGCGTTCTGCCTCTGACACCACGAGTAGAATAAAAGGAGCCAGAAAACAAGAATCGGGAGCACTCAGTGAGGAACAGCCGACACGACAGCAAGGTTGCTGGACCAGCGCAGTGCTAGACGTGGGCTAACTGCTAACTGACTGTGGTACCTACACTGCAGCAGTGCCATTCGGAATTCAGATCTCCTGCGCCGGTGAGCAAACTTGGATCTGCAATCACCAATTTTGGACGCTCTCGGACGGCAATCCGAGGGCAAATTAATTAAATCGAAGAACCCCCTTTCGGGAACACTCATAGAGGAGCTTTCTTGTAGATGGGCCTTGTGGGCCCGATGTGAATTCTACAGGATGTAGAGCCGAGGTGATTCTTGGCGGATAACTTGCCGGATCTTCCGGACCACGCTGAAAAGTGGTATCAAACTTCTGCACAGCATGTCGTGTGTTATAATTAACTTTTAGACCACAGTCTGGTGGGACTCTGCCCGGTGCGTTGCAAGAGCTATACGACATGTCCCGCATGGTGTACCCAGTTATGTACATGCATATTAATTGCCATTGTAGCCCTCTATGTTACGGGCAACTTTCAAACTACCGTCGCCGGACGGACACTTTCTGATTTACTGTGTAAATTTATGTATCAGTTATTCTGACTATCTAATGGACATCTTTCTATAATTGTTCTCCTTCACCATCTTGAGGGTGAGCCGCATCAACAGTCTGCTTGCGGAAATCTTCCCTGCAACTGCAGAATCGTGCCACCTCATGCTACTCAATTGTAGCGTATCAATTCCCATAATTTATGAATTTTTACTCTACCGATGACCAATAGGTACTCAAGTAACTATACTATTGTACTATTCATTATTTCCGTAATAGGTACTGATGACTAATAGGTGCCTTCCTGTTCTTAGACCACATTTTAATATTTTCTGTTTCATGTTGTATATATTATCTTTATTTCCGTGTGCTCTTATCTAACGAGCACCATAAGGTCCTATGACCTGATATAGTGTTAGCACTGTACTAGTTAGTTATGTATATGGCAAGTAGCCATCCTAGTTATTTTGTTTTGTTTATATAAAAACTCTAGGACGCAGTATGCTAGGCTATACTATAAAGCAACATTATATGCGCATCACAATATATCCCTCAGCATCAATTTTACACCGAGGTCACTGTTCATGCTCGTATTGCTCGAACCTGACTTGTGACCGACTAAACCTGGCTATTTTAGCTCGATAGGATAGCTTTAAAGTAGTTAGTGACAATCTCGCCATAAGAGACACAATGGGTATGCCTCTTTTCCGGCTGTCACAGTTATGTAACACCGCGCACTGGCTAGAATGTATAAACTAGCCAATTACCTTAGGGCCTCTTAATAAGATTAAGTGATTGTCTCTTTCTGTGCTCCTCCAGCCACAAGGCGTAATAAGGGTCTGGACTCCCAATCGACACGTCGGCAGGATCCGACTCTGGGAAACTATTGGGGTTTCCGAGCGGTGATAACTAAAGTGCTGATTTCACATACCCTCCCCCTGTATCTTCGGATACTAGTTAGTTAGATATCCCCGCACTGCGAAAACAAATTATATTATGTAACACCAGCCTGTAGTGCATCTCTGGGCATACTGGAACTTAACCCCAATGACAGGTAAAATATTAATTCCGTAACACACGGGTGATGGACGAGACGCTGAACTCCATCCAACTCTGTATGGTGACTGGGTGCGGTCTTAGAACCCACCACGCCCTCACGGGAAGGTTACTAGGGATGAATATCTGCCTCTTACTCTCCGCCATAAATACTATTGCACTTTCTAAATTGCTTATGAGGACTGTAAATTGTCCTAGTGATGTTATATGTGGTTATGGTGCAATGGTGATCGGATCGTTATATGATTTGGGAGCTGTTGCTCCATAACATGTATGCACACTGTCTCTCTGAGGAAGGTGCTATGTGGGGCGACCTTTGGGAAGATGCGCATCTTCGCCAGTTAGACGTATGTGTCAAAAGATAGGTAGAAATCCCTGCCACTTGCGGCCAAAGCTTGGAAATGTATCCAATAGTCAAATGGTAGGTTAGAATTTAGCAGATGGCCCGCATAAATAAAGCAGCAACTACCAATGCAGTATCTTTGGACCTACATAAGACGGTGACCTGTGAATTCTTCGGAAATCATCCATCCCGCGTTCATGTAAACCAGAGTGCATCACATTAATTATACTTTCACTAGGATTGACCCACTGCACATAAACTTTTGTTTGAACAAAAGAGTGGCCTTTTTTGCCAGCTCTTTTCCTCCGCTTCAGTGTTGAAGGCATTTTCCTGTTACTGAGGCCCATGCGAGGCACTTTCCTCTCGCAACAATAATATTTTGTATGTGTTAGGGGTATAATTGGTTTATATTAAACTATTCACGTAGCCTCGTTGCGATGCTCCCTTGCGGGGATACCTCTGCTGATCTACGAATCTGTGAGGTACCTTCGGCGAGCCCATGTAGAAAGAACACCAGTTTGGTTCTATGTACTGGTATTCTGCTCACTTACTAGCAAACGAGTACCATTGTTTGTATAGTTGTTATTCTTTTAATTATTATCATCCTGTCCAGACTTTTAAACTAGTTAATGGACCGACACACCAGTGACAACACACGTGTCATGC